>JAANYP010008559.1:0-190000 GCA_020465985.1 Centrapalus pauciflorus
ACCGGGAGCTGTATTGGCCTTGAGCTTCCACAGGTGTGGGAAACTTTCCCATATTATCTCAGTTTGAGCAATGGCTTTGCCTTTGCCCTACTGAGATTGTGATTTAGCTGCCTATCAGCATATTCACGTGTCTGGGTTTGGAAAAAGCTTATCTTATTTAATGACCAGTTTACCACTTATTGATTTGAAAACTTATTTGAAATCACAGCAGTTTTGTTTCAAATGAGACTTACCATGTTGTAAAACAGGCTGCTTAATTTTTGAAAACTTGTTTTCAAAGTGTTAGCATCAAAAGGATTAACCTGCTTTTACCATCAGCCTTTGGACTCAGAACTGTGTTGTCAACAGGTTGAATCAGCACAAAACTTCAGGTTGAACCTGTTTCCTTCTTTGCTTGTGTGAACAGCAGAGCCTTAGCAGGCTGACTGATGAGAACAAATTCCAATTCAGCTTAGAACTAAATCTCCACACAACGCTGTCGTGTTTGAGGCATGACAAACCGTTTGTTGAGATTAGTTTACCATTCACATTTTGAATGACTGTGTTTGGGAAGTTCACCAAGAGTGGATAAATCTTCCTTGCAGATTATTGATCTTCTAACAATGGAAGATGCTGTGTAAGCATCCCCTACCAGATAGGAGGGAAGTTGTGAAGGAATCTGTTGACTTATTACAATGGCTGACGTTTGGTGCAGATTGACACCAAGAGTCAAAACTATCCTTTTGAAGCTGAGCATGAGTTATATCTGTGTCTCTATCTGTCTTCCAAGTAAAAATAGAGTTGATGGTTTTAATTCACAAGCTCAGTTCCAACTTATGGGAAACTGTCCCGTTTACTAGATTTAGTTTTAGATCCGTTTTAAGCTAGAGATTTAGATAGTAAAGCATCATGCTTCTCAACAGCAGCTTTTAGATCAACAATAGCATATATCAAACATTTTACAACTTTTTCTTCAGAACTGTAATCCATAAAATTTTGTACCTTATACATCATAGTAGATTCCAGTTCTCTAAAGCTGCTGAAAGCTTCAGCTTCAGCCTATATCCCTGTTTGAACACTTGCTTGTTGATGGCGGACATCAGTGTTGGCCATCAGGACATTGATTGGCTTCTCATCAGACGATGAATCAGAGTCCTCCCAATCACCCAAGTCCTGCCCTAAGTTCCCTTTGGCCGGTTGGAACCCACTGAGTTTTCCAACTTCCTAAGACTTAGCCATGGCATAAGTTACTTCACCCTATAAACCATTAATACTTGTTTGTCTTGTATGGTTTGGATGACTGGACCAACAGCTTTTGACACACAGTAAAGCAGCTATAATGCACCAGTTTCGCCACATTTGAAACACTCAGCCTTGGGATTTCTCAAAATGCCTTCTTTTTGCCATCACCTGACTTTCTTGCAGCATGTTTCTTCCAAACCCTTTCTTGTTGAACCTTTTGACAAGCATAGCTCTCATTTGCTCATCATCTTCCGCAAGATCTGCAGTATCTTCTCATCTGACACTTCCTCCTTGCCTCATCCTGTTGATCAGGTTGAGTGAACACATCACTCACCTGATTTACAGGTTGTCTCACATTAGCCACAAAGGCTGCACCTCTTTTGGACATTTCCAAGGCATTTCTCTTTTGTTGCCTTGATTGTTCATCATTCAGTAAGGATCCATACAGATTGACTAGATCCATGCTTCTGATAGTACCTGAGTTCCTTAGAATTGTTGAGAAGTAGTTCCACTCTTCAGGTAGAATGTCCAAAAATTTATTCACCAGGGTGAGACTGTCCTTAGTGATCCCAACAGCTTTGAGATCATTCACTAAAGCAGTAAACCTGGTGTAGGTTTCAGTGAGAGTCTCCTTTGGTTTAGCAAAGAAAAGTTCATACTGTCTAACAAGATTGTTGATCCTGTTGTTCAGTGTGATTGTGGGTCCATCATAGACAGTACACAAAGTATCCCACATTTCTTTTGCTGTCTTCATTTTCTCAACCTGTTTTAACACATCATCAGGAAGAGAAATGACCAGATTGTTTCTGGCCTTTGCATCCAGAGCCACCAGTCTCTTGTCTTCATCAGACCATTGAGCTTTAAAGCTTTTTCCTCAAAAGTCCTGATTTCAGGGAGCAGCTCCTTCAACCGCTGGAGTTATGGTAGTAACAGGGTTGGAACATAGGGACCCCTATCTCTGGTAGTTGTACATCCAGATTCTCTAAATAGAGCATCATTCTGCACTTCCAACCAGAGAAGTTTTGATGATTAAATTTTGGAGGTTTGCCCATAGAGCCATTGTCATAGTAAGAAGAATTTGCAGCACTGTTGTCCATGGAAACTTGGGAGAATGAGAGATCTAGAATGACATACACTCTAAACTGCTCTGATACCAGTTGTAGGTCCCGAGAGGTTCCCAAAGTATATAGCTTTAAGCTGTAAAGGGGGGGTGAATACAGCTATTTAAAAACTACACACTATTTTCTCAATGTTTGTATGTATTATCAACAATTTGTTAATTACAAACAGCTTGAATGCGGAATAGTTCAGCTGCAGGATGACAGATTTACAACAGTCACTGTTCTACTAGTCTAGACAAAACTCAAACTAGTTATTACAATGAATACACTCCCTAAGAAGCATCACCGTGTTTTTACAAGCTTTGTAAAATCAGCTAGACACACAGATACTTTGATTTACGACAGATAGGCTGCATTGCATGAAAATCACACTTTGCACGTTCACTCTTGGTTTCAGCACTTAGCTTTCTTCACACTTCTTTCTGTCCTTAGAAGCTTCCTTTTATACCCATTCAGAGGATCTAAGAGAAACATCTTCATTGGACGAAATGAAAAAGGAGAAGTCTTGTTGAAAAGACAACATAACCTTTTCTGCACTTTTCTGAAAAGCAGACTTGTCTTCACATGTGCAGAACTTTTGTCTTTTTACTTTGTCTACTGTTGCATTGCCTTTAACTAATTTAGGAATGTCAACTTGCGTCTTTTCTCCTTGTAAAGGCCTATTTTGATATAAGAAAAAGGTCTGTCACCCTTTTTCAAATAACCTTTTGTCTTCATGTTACAGAACAGCTTGGGCAGGCTGAGCAGTTCTGTTTTCCACTTTGTCTTCGACTTTGTAAACTGATCTTGTAGTCAAAAACAATACATGATGACTTGGAAACATATTCCATAAAGTGTTTAGCCTGTTCACAAAGAACAGGTTCTGTTCACAAAGAACAGAATACTTTAAAATTGCCCAAGCTGCTCAACAGTGTAGAGCAGCGTAGACAGTTTATGTCCAGCCTGTTCAGCAGACAGAGCAGCTTGGACAAACTGTCTTAGTTGCAACACATGCAACATATAGAACAGCTTTAGACTGATATTGCAAATCATTTTCAGGTTTCAATAAGACATATAACAGGCCTTAAATTCAACCTTCAAATGCATCAACAGGTTTGATTATAAATCTCCCCCTCAGATGTAGAACAGGTTTGACTGAGGCCTTTTGTGCCTAACACAAAGCTTTTGATAAAACACGTTTTGAGTATTTGATTCAACTAAATGGAATGTGTAACCCAGAGTGAATTGACCTTAGTAGAGTTTTTATTTCTTTTTATAGCAGTAGTTTTTCTTTCCTTTTATAGTAAGTCTAGTAGCTTAGGATAGTTTCCTTTAATAGTAAGTTAGTAGGTTACTTTATTTCCTTATTTTATTTATGAGAAACAAAAGAAAAAAGAGAGAAAACCATAAAAAGTTCAAAAAAAAAGAGAATATCAAAAAAGAGTTAAGTCTTAGATGTATAGGTTCAAAGTGACGAAAATTAGCACAGTTAATACAAGCTCTAAGTGTTTAGCTTTCACACATAATGCACCTAAAATTCTAAGTGTTATACATTATCTAGTATGATGTGTTGGTAGGCATAATACATATAGGGAGTCTCAAGGCTAATAAAATATTCAAGAAAAAGTCAAACGTGTCACTAACTTAGATGTATGGCCAAATGGTCTTAATTTTTATGTTAGAGACATACAGACTTTGATTCTAAATGAGGTATGCAAACTTTCTGGGGATGTATAGCAACATCAGATACATCTTAAAATGGAAAGAATAGAAAAATCATACTGAGTTGAGAGTCAAAACAAGTAACTCTGTTGTACGTAAGTACAGACCTGTTGCCTCTGTTTTGATTCGAGTTAGCAAGATAAGTCGCTTTGTTGTACGTCGGTACAGACCTGTCACCGCTGTCTTGCTAGCTTTAAAAGTAAACCTTAAGACAAACTAAGACACTTTGTTGTATGTAAATACAGACCTGTGTCCGATGTTTGCCTTTTAAAGAAAGTTTGCAATACCAAAAAGTTTCAATCATTGTGTGTATGCCTTGATCATAAAAGTATGTCTATGTATGAGTCACGTAAGATAACTTCATGATAAATAAAAAGGCCAAGGGATATTCCGATAGGGAAAATAATACCAACAATCGGCTAGAAATGTATGTCACGACAAACAATAAAAAGAATCAAAAATTCCTAAGTGCGAAAGTTTGAATACTGAAAGTGCGTATTTGACACCGCTATCTGATTGAACCTTTCTTTGACAATACTCGTCAAAAATATTCTGTTAAGTGTTAAGTATAGATTGTAAATTTTTAAATAATGTAGAGTAGTCTAAGTTTAATTTTTGTTCACAATTTTAACTTTAATTTATTTTTTACTTCATTTTTTAATTTTATTTTTACTTAGGAAAAAGGGTCAAAATTACTGAGGGTGCATTCCTAGTTGAATAAAATAAACATTGCGTGAAAATCTTGTGCTTAGGGTAAATGATTTTAAATAGTTTATTCCGTTACTCGGAAAAGTTGAAAAAGTTGAAAAGGTTGAATTTAATTCAAAGGTTTTTTTCGAAATTTTCAAATTCTCAAAGTTAAATTCGAGTTTAAGCAAAATCGAATATATGTTCGAATTTAGCAGGCTCTTCGAATTTGTTGTTAAATTCGAAAGATGTCACAAACTCGAAGGTGGTTGATATAAATAGGTCAACAGTGACAAGTCATTATCACCTACTTTCGAATTTGAGTCTTCGAGTTTACTGAGAGCGATTTCGAGTTTGTCTTCGAGTTTGCCGTTTTCGAGTTTTATACTATTTGTCGAGTTTCTGTCCGTTTGTGTTCGAGACTACTAGCAAATCTAGGTATAATCAACTGTATTGTACAAGATTTAGGTGGTTTTAGACTCCATTTGAGCCAAAATTAACGGATTTTGAAGTTTTAGTGGTGGAAAGTTTGTATTTCAAAATAACAAACTTTGAACCGGTGAAACATCAAATTGATTACAAATATCTTTGATTAGAATCTATTAGGACTAATTGATGTAATTTTCTAAGTCCAAAATGGTTAAAATCTTGGAATATTGTGATTAAAGTCACCGACTTCTTCGAGTTTGTTCATGGCTGGTTTCGAGTTTGTCACTAAACTCGAATAAGCCACTAAACTCGAATGAGTGGTGCTTCGAATTTGGTATTTGAGTTTATCATTATATTCGAATTAATTGCTTAAAATTTAAATCAAACTTGTAGAAATTCATAGGTGTTGGATTTTGTACTTATATAAGTTCAAAATAAAACACATTTGAATTTAAACAAGTTTATGTCTATCTTAATAATTCTAATATTTTATATGATGTATTGTGCAGATATGGCAGATACAGTTTTTGTTCCTAAGCATAATATGGTCATTTCTCCGGACCATGAAATACCAGAGGCACAAGCATACCGCCAAATGGTGGATTTTTTGGTTGGACCAAGGATTGCGTATGCCTTGTCGCATAATATTCAGATATTCATCCCATACGTTCGTCAATTTTGGGATCATTTACAAGTCGACTGTACTGTTACTCCAACAGTATTAAGGACGAGGATTGCTGGACACCCTCTAGTGTTTTCAGCTGACGTGCTACGTCGCGTGTTGCAGCTAGGCTCTCAAGAACAAGAAAATGGGCCGATTGATTTTCCGCTAGCAATCAGGCAGGCTGCATTTAGCAGAATGGGATATAGTTTGGATGTGACTAAGTCCTCATACATGAAGAGTGGGCTGATAGGGCAATGGCGATACCTAGCTCACGTTTTTATGGTGTGTTTTGCTGCCAAGAAAGCAGGATTCGATTACATCGTGTCAAAGATTCAGTCAGGAATGATAGCATTGGTTTACAATCAAAGATTTAGCTACTCAGAGATGTTCTTTACAGAGTTTGTTCAGCAAATAACAGCTCCAGACCGAGAAAGATTTCTGCTATATCCAAGATTCATAATGATGTTGATAAGACATTTCCTACCGAACCTGCCACAGCTGAATGATATTCAAAGTGTTGCAGTCATAGACAAAAGAATCTTTGCAGATTGTTCAGCCCATAGAGGAAGGCTAGCTAGGCCAGTGGAGGCACCACTTTTTGGTGCGGTAGTCAATCCAGATTTCCGAGTCGGGGAAGGTGCCAACTGGGCAGGGGATATACAGTTTCCACAGCAACCGCAGCAGCAGCAACCGCCACTACCGAGGCCTCAACAACAAAGGAGGAGGCAACGACCATCTGCGAGACAAACTCAGGCAGCTAGGCCTTCAACAAGTCAAGTACAGGAGCCAGTAGAAGCTGGTACATCAGGTGTTGAAGCTAGTACTTCAGATGTCGCCCGTGGAACTGATCAAAGGGCAGAAACATTAAAAGAGATATGGGCTTCTGGGCCGAATGCGAATGAGCAAATTACCGCTGAGCTCGTGGGGGACATTCTGGAACCACCGGAAGGGGAAGTTGACATTTTTAGGAAGATAGATGAGTATCAACCTGAGCCAGCAGGTGAAGCCGAGTCAACTTCAGAATCTGAATCAGAAGAAGGAGAAGAAATAGAAGTTGAGGCACCAAACACAGTGACCGAAGATCCGTCTATTCACATAGGCACATATGGTTCGAGGTTAGTGGTGATAGATGAAGAAGCTACAAGGAAGAGAAGAGCTTCGAAGGAGTCAGATGACTCAGATTTTGAAGAGGAAGATGTAGTTCCGTTGGTGCCCAGGCAAAGGGCCAAAAGGCATCGTTTCATGCAGGGAGCTTCTTCGGCCTCTGCTTCTGAGCCAGAAATACCTCAACCTCCACCCGTTCAAACAACCATTCCACCACCACCACCACCTGTTCAAACATCCATCCCCTCGCCAATCATTCCAACTCCCATCCAATCCATACCATCCACATCATCAACCTTCATGGACAATCAAAGGTTTTCTGAGCTGAGGAGCAAGGTCGACTTCCAACAAGTCCAAAATTTTCATCTAACTAAGGCTCTCGGCAAAATACAGAAGCATAATGCCAATATAGACAACGAGAATGCCGAGTTAAAGAAAGTTGTTGGAAAGATTGAGGAAGAAAATCTGGAGCTTAAAACTTTTGTTGCAGATCAAGCTGCTGAGATTCGATCGATGCGATCCCTAATTAAGCAATTACTAAAAAATCTAAAGGCTCAGGGGGGGACGAGCTGTAGGGATCCGGAGGAGCAGCAAAGGGGAGATGATGAAGGCGATGATCCCAATGCACCAAAAGAGAATGAGCCAGTAGATTTTCCTGCTGCTCTATATGCTGAAGTTCAGGGGGAGCCTAGTCAGGCTGGTGTTGAAGGAGGAGAAGGAGGTGAGGCTGGTTCTTCAAAGACTCATGAAAGCGATATGATAGACGCCTTGAGAGATATTGAGGAAGAAATAATGGATTTTGATTTTGAAGATGATATAGAGGAATTGGAGGAAGGGGAATTCGTACCGGAGGATGTAGTTGATTGGAGATCTGACGATGAAGTGATAGAGGACGAGGACGATAATGTCAACGAAGTGTTTATCAATTCACAGCCTATCACGGAGTTATATGTGCGAGATAATCACAATGTGATTGATATAGATGAGATCAAGATAGCCTCGGTCGAATATTCTGAACTTGAGGAAGTAGAAAAGGAGCCTTCCAGAGCTGATTTAATGAATCTGTGGTTCAATAAGTAAGAAAAGAAAGAAAAGCCGAAGATGAAGAAGAAGATGAGAATTCCGGGTGCTGGAAATTTCTCAGGAGGAATTATAAGCTGGTTCTTTGACCGAGAACTGCAGCTATTTATTTTGAAAAAGAGAGATGGTCTTCAATACTTGAGGCGAACACTGAAAGTATTCAATACACTGCCCAAGATTGAAGTGAAGGAGTTAGCATGGAAAGAACTGATCAATATCGGCGAGGACCCGTATGTTGAGGTTATTGCCAAGATAATAAGAAAATAGGGCCGTTCTGGAAAGTTTGAAAGGCTTAAGCCGAGATCAGGAAAAAGAGTAGAGGATGAATCAAGGATAGATCCTCATACGGGAAGGCCTTGGGCCAGAATGGTTTATAAACCCGTCAAATGTTTGAAAAGGGTGCCTATGAAATCGATGCCACAGAATATTTTGAGCAACATGAATTGGTGGTATGTCGATTATGATACAGCTGAAGCAGTCATGGAAAATACACAGGACAAAGTGATTTTGAGAGTGTATGATCCACTGCACTTAATAAATCTATCGAAGGACGACCTAAAGAAGCTGCATGATCAACCTGTCTTCTTTCATGAAGAATGGAGGTCTGAAGCCAGGAAGTACCAGAAGGTAGTAAAGGTTTGTATAGATGCAGGGCTATATGCAGGTAGCAGTCTATATAGTTCTAGTACTTAACCAAAATGTAAATAGTTAGAAGCTATCGTCAAGGGGGAGTCTGTTGGTACACCCTGTGTGACGATAGCAGTCTAAGTGTGTTAGCATTTTGTCTAAGTGATATTACTAAGTATTGAATATTAACTAGTGTTTGATATATGTGTGTTAATATGTGTTTGATTTATATTGATTGTATGTTTGAACTTGATGTAATGTATTACAAGAAGTTCAAACATAAAGTTCAAAGATAAATTCAAACATAAGTTAAAACATAAGTTCAAATATAAGTTTAATATTTGAAATTCGAATTTAGAATAAATTCGAATTTGTCATTGGATGAAATTCGAATTTGTAGTAAATTCGAATTTGTACTTAAAGGCAATCTCGAATTTGTCAGGTGGACAAATTCGAATGGGCCTTGAACCTGATTCGAGTTTGGCCCATGACAAACTCGAATGGGTCTCTATAATTAGGGATTAACCCGAATGATTAGCAGACTTTTGCAGAATTCGTGTGAGTAATTAGCAAAAGGCGATCTCGAGTTTATCAGAAGTTTTAGTGTTTGTTCGGAGAGAATCATTGCGTAGGTTCGTTCTTAGTTGTTCGTACAGCGCTGTGGTAGTCTCCGTGTTCCGTGAGTGTGATATATCCGTCAAGCCGCTAACGAGGATTCCGCACTCGTTGGTGTGTGTCACGTCTAGATAGATCCGTAGTTGGAAGACCTATATTATATAAATTTATATAAAATGTAATGAATAATTTATAGGGTTTATTATGAAAAAAAACCAACATGTTTTCATGATTTTTGCGTTTTCGTCCCTCCATGTTATTTTTTTCCATAAAAGTTTTCAAGTTATTCTTTTCTTTTTGGTTTAGTGAAATTTGGACATTAAAACCCGGTTTTTCAAGTTTTTAAAACCCGGTTCACAAATTATAACCGGGGTCTAATGTCCAAAATTTCACTAAACCAATAAGAAAAGAATAACTTAAGGTTTTTTATGGAAAAAAATAACAAGGAGGGACGAAAATGCAAAAAACGTGAAAACATGTTGGTTTTTTTCATAATAAACCCTAATTTATATTATAAAGTTATATATATATATATATATATATATATATATATATATATATATATATATATAAAAACATAAAATAAAACCGGGGTCGGCTTCGGGTCGGGGATTAAAGTGTCTCCCATCCCGCCCCATCCCCATTATTTTAAATCGTCCCCGTCCTCGGTCAAATCGGGGTTGAGTTATGGGTTTCCCGATAGGTTTTTTTGCCAATCCTAGGTAAACACATTTAACAAAATTAGAAAAAGTCTTGCTGGTAAATTTGTACCAAACTTAAACATTTATCATTCGGTTTAGGAATGTTATTAGTTATTACAACAAAAATAAACTCTATTTTCAAATAAAATTAAGAAAAAACGCAAAAATATTTCTACTCAATCCAATCAAACAAATTGTAGATTAAAAAAACTTGAACACTCAAACAAATATTTCTCGAGCCAAAATGATCCATAGTAAAAAAACTAAAGTAGAATGTATATTTTTTAAAACGAAATCCTAATAAATATGTATTAAACAAAATGTTTTTTAAAAACCTATCAAATTACATAAACTTTTTATGTTTTAATCTCATTTGCTTGATGGGCTGAAATTGTCACCTCCGAGCCTAATATCATGCCAAAAGAACCGATCCCACCGCCGATGACGAAGATTTTACCTTAATTCTTCTATTTGACGTTGACTGTTTCGACTTCTTTCAATCATGAAGGACGTTGCAACCATAGATTTCGACTTCAATTCTTTCATTTAAGGCTCTTAGCACTCGGTGTTGGGATCGCTTAACAAATAAGCCTCGAACAAACATACACATTTGAAGGATTGAATAGGTGGTCATTTGTACCAGTAAGCTCGTTATGTTATAATCAAACATTCAAACAGATTAAATTTGTCAAAATGTGATTTATAAGGAAACAAATCCCATCAGCTAAACCAATCATAGATTATGAAAATACATACAACTTCAATCTGATTTCGATCTTTAGAAGCATTGATCGTTGCCGTTTTCCACACGAGCTTCACATTTTAAACATGTTCGTTTTCTAGCTAAATCCACTTTCATCCCAAATAAAAACTTGCAGGAAAGATACACAACCAAGGAATTTATGTGCATTTTCAAACAAGTACCTGTAGTTCAGATTCTCGAACCATCAAACATCAAGCAGCAGTGGTTTCAGCACCGTCGTGAAGAGCACAACACACTGTAGCCTTATGGTGTCCTTGATAAACTCTTATATCTTCACCCGTAGACATCGACCATAACCTTGCTGTCGTATCTGAAGAAGCTGAAATTCACCCAACTTCGTCAACAGCAGAACAATTTGTTTCATTAATAGAGAAAGAAAATAGGATATTGTTTTAAATGAAAGGAGCCAGTGTACAAATCATAGAGATGTCTTCGTCAAAGTGATCATACGAGCCTATATGATCCCATCATATAAACTCTTTCCAAAACCGAGCATTGGCTTGGCTCCACTAGGCTCAAATGCATCCGTGCAAGCACAAGATTGATAAACGCATCGTGGAATGAAATTGGTAGGAAATGGAATATACTTATAGTGTGTTTGAAACTTTGGATTACAAAGGAACTAAGATTTATTTAAATTCAATCAAAATATATGGTTTAAGGATTTTGTCATTCCTTGTTATTTGTAACGGAATTTAGATTCCAACCTTTAGCAAGCTACATTCTTGGCAGACCCTAAACATCATTCCGTATTCCACCTTACTAAACACACTAATATTTCAAATTCAAATTACATTCCCTGAGCCAAAAGGGACCTTAGGATTTTCCAAAGTCTGAGGTTCTCTTTCTGGCCACTTGTCCTTATTTACAAATAGGTGCCCGAGGTTTACCTACCAGATTACTGATGGTAGCTCGGGATGGTTTTTCTCATATTAAAAGAAAAAAAGAGCCCAAGACTAATAAGCCTTAGCCTTTGCCTATACAAGCCAACAAATTTAGCACAAGCCAAGTGAACTCAGGCTCAACTAGGGTCAAACATTACAGTCCTAGACCCAATGAAAAAGACGACAATTTTTTTGGAATTTGCGTGAAATACCTGTAATGAGATAAGCACCATCTACAGAGAACACGCAGTCCCACACCCAACGCTGATGTCCTGAAACATACATAAAAACTAAAATGTTAAAACCGTGCAACTCAAGGATATTCTCGGTATCTCACACGTAAATGGAACGTACCAACGAGAGTTTTCTCCAAGGTGAAACCATCTACATTCCATATCTTGACCGTACTATCAGAAGATGCAGTTGCCAGGTACCTATGTCAACAATCATTTCCCAATATAATCAACTTAGTCAATTCAATATCGATCCCAAAAGGGTGTGCAAAAATTGCCAGGTACCAGCTATATTCAGTGAGGTTCAAAACCAGAACTGAACAAGTTTCTTTCTAGGATTTTTTTTACTTTTCAAATTAGAAATTACATCGTTCTATATTTATACATTTTCAAAACTATAGAACCCCAAGTTTTTTATGCAGTTTACTGAGCGGTTGACTGAATTGGTTATAACCTGGAATTGGACTGGTTTCGATGGGTCCGCTACTCAGTTCCATTATTTTTAGATTTTCGGTTCAACCAACACCCCTAAGTCCCCAAGCACCCCCACTAATGAACAAAAGATTTATAAAGTCAAACCTTTGAGGCTCACAAAATTCTGGTGATAGGAGACATTTAAGGATATAACCATCATGAGCTTGCAGCTTGTGAAGTGGCTCGAAGTTAGTCATGGTCTGCAATGCAACATGATTGTGATCAGCATGTTTGCCGACGGTTGACTAAAACTAGCACAGAAGATGATACCTGAGTTCCACGCAACAACCTCCAAACATAGCATGTTCCTCGGTTGTTTGCTGCAACTACCAAACTTCCATCCCACATCACCGTTAACGATCTCACCGCTGTGTCAACCTCTGGCACCTGAGTTCAAGCCGAGGAGCTGTTAACACACACGATGTACATAGAGAATGCAAGCCTTGAAGTTTTGCAGCATGTTTAAACATGCCATAAAAGATAAAACTGACTGAAAGAAAAGCATTCAGGTATTTACGGTATCTTTATTTCTAGAAATGAAAAACAAGATAGTGGCAAATACATAAAATCATCATGTATGACATACCAGCTCACAGCTGCATGAGTTTGCAGTCAAGTCCCATACACGAATATTGCCATTTTGGTCACCAGATATCAACTCAGTCTGCAGAGCCAAAAACAGAACATTAGTTGCCGTAACAACAAACAAATGGTATAAAATTTTGGAAACGAAACAAATTCAATTCAATAATAACTCAGATTTATACAAGATAAAGCAATTGAAACTAAACATATCTGTCATCGCATTACAAACCAACTACAAATTATGTTTCTTTATTGTAAAGAACAATTGGTTTAATCCAATTTCATGGTTCAGTAGCCATGAAATTGTGAAAGGCTCAAGGCTCAAGGTGTAAGCATAGTTGTGAAAGGCTCAAGGTGCACCGAGGCGCAAACCAACCCTTGGAGCCTAAGCACAGGCGTGAATGCAAGGCGCATCAAATTAAATTGAATACATACATACATACATACATACATACATACATACATACATATATATATATATATATATATATATATATATATATATATATATATATATATATATATATATATATATATATATATATATAGATTTGGGTTCAAATGAGTACCACTAGTTTTGCGGAGTACCGAAGGTACCTCGCTTAAAATCATTTTTTTTGAAATTTTTTTTCATAATCATGTTTAAATTAATAATATAAGACTACTTGCAAAAAATCACACCTAAACTCACACTAGAACTATGTGAAACGTGTGTGTTCACATGAACTGCACTGTTGTGAACGTGTGTTCACAACTAAGCAAGTTCACATGAATTTTTTCACGTTCACATGACTTTTAAGATGATAGAAAGTGTAAATGTATATAATTTTTTACGAATAGCCTTATATTATTTGTATCTAAATGAATATGAAAAAAATTCGGGAAAAAAAAAAAATTTTCAGAGCAAGTTCACATCTGAAATCCGTGTGTTCACAGGTACTCACGGTACTCTGCATTTTTTAGGTACTCACACGAACCATATTCTATATATATATATATATATATATATATATATATATATATATATATATATATATATATATATATATATGATGTCTAGTTGTCTACACAACTTAAATAGCACAAAAACATATATAATATCAAAAAAAAAAAATCTATGTTCCATGCTGTCTGGTTACATAAAGACATTTATAATATATAAACTATGTTGTTGCCTAGTTGCATAAATACATATGTTGATGTCTAGTTACATAAAAACATTTATAATATCAAGAAAAATTATGTATGATGGCTAGACAGCTAGTTGCCTCATTGTCTATCCTTCTTAAACATTCGGGACCTTTATGAGCCTCAGAGCCTAGACGCATCTGAGGCGCGCCTTTAACAACTATGGCTATAAGTCCAATAGATATTAAAAGAGGCAAAAATAAACGTGATTTCGAGAAGGTATAAGACACCTGATTTGGATGCAAAACAACGGTGTTAACAGCAGCACGACTTTCGTATTCTCGCTGGCACCCTGGTGCCCTAATGCCATTTCAAATAAGAAAGTTGGAGGATTTCTACAACAGAAAAATGAAAAATTAAGTTTTTTTCTTGTGTATAACATGAACCTTGACCAACCTCAAATCCCAAATCTTTACGGTTCCATCTTCAGAACCCGAGTACATCCATTTTCCATCGCATTGGAACCCCACAGCCATCACATTGTTTGTGTGTGAATCATAGCTCATCACCTGTGACATACAAAAACCATATTACATTATTTATTCCAAACATGTATGTGTGTGTGTTTCAGAGAAAGAGAAATACGGGCTGAGGGCTGGTCGAGTTAACATCAAATAGTCGAATGTGTGGGTTTCCTGCAGCAGCCAAGTACCTCTTATCTGGAGTTATCTCAAGCCGATTAACTTGCTGTACAAAAACAACGATAAATCAGACATCAGAAAGTACAATAGATAAAACCAAGACACAGTTCACGAAGATTCCTCAACTTTGCAAGAAAATCATTGTAAGCAATTTTTTCATTGCACTTTGCACAGAGATGGTTTCATGACTAAAATAGGTGATCTTTCGAGCCATGACAGAGTAACTTTATCAGTTATTCCCAAGGCTCTCCATTACCCATGAATAATTGATCTTAAACAATCACCGTAGATATGTAGTCTTTCTACGTTTCATTTCCATGACTGACTTTCACCCATAACCTTTCAAGTCAAAAGTTAGTAAATCTCGCTATATGCTCCAACACCCACCCTTATCAAGACCAAAAGAACAGAAAATAGATACTAAAATTGCAGCCATTTTTCTCGTTATTGAATATAAGATAATCAACAAACAATGAACGCATCCCATTTATATCAAGATTAGAACATGTAAAGCAACAAAAAGACATGATTTGGGGATCTTACAGATTCTGGGTACTGAATGGTTCGATAACACCGCCCACTTTTAGCCTCCCAAAACCTAATGGTGTGATCATAACTAGCAGTTGCTAAAATAACCGATGGTTGAGTCATAGTTTATCTCCTGGTAAACACCAAAAAAGAACAATTAGTAATCTAAAAGTTAACCCTAGACATAGTTGCACAAAAGTATAAAATAGCATACGAGTAATGATATATATATATATATATATATATATATATATATATATATATATATATATGGTTGGGTTCCGGTAAGAACCCCTCAATTCCGTGAGAACACGGAAACCACTTAAAATTTATGTGTTTAATGTATAAAATTATACATTTGATGCTAAATTTTATACATTTAATAAATTTATGCATTTCATGTAAACATTTACGCATCTCATGATAAATTTGTCCACTTTATATACGAATTTGTGCATTTAACGTTTAATTTTGTGAATTTAGTGTATAATTTATTGAATTTAAAGTTTAAAGGTAATTTAATGTTACACTATGATATTTATTAATTTTGAAAACCAATAATGGTTTTAAGTTATAAATTAATTTTTATATTTGTGCATTTTGAAGTGGTTCTCACGGAATTGAGGGGTTGACCATAGTTTGAACATTTGCTCACTCCTCATCTCTTCATTTTGTTCTGTCATATGTCAGAATCATATTGCTAGGTTTATTTTTAGACACATGACTCATGAATCAGGCACATCGATCATTTTTTTAAATCACGTATGCATAAGATGCCTTGATATTGATTGATGTTTAAGACATTTCGCAAGCAACACAAACATTTTTCTACACCTTATCTCATGAATTTGAGTTGGCAAAACCCATTGGCTTCACCCATTACCTCCATACACCAATCCCTAATTATTTAGGGCTTCTTTGAAATTAGATGCGTAAAATGAAAAAAAAAAAAAAAAAAAACTAAGAATTAGGAAAAAATGAATATAACCTAAACTAGTTAATCGTAAAAGAAGCTCATAAAGCTATTACCACTCATGAACCAACGATTCCTGGATGCATCAATTACTTGTATGATGAAACACCTCCGAACATAAATTGTTTCGCATAGGTAACTGACCTATTTCACAACTGTTAAAGAAACAAGAAATTAAGGGTTAAGTAATTGTGAATATTAGTAACATTGAATGCAGAAATGAAGACTATAAGCATTACCTTATGAATTCGCATCAAAAGATGTTTATGACCTAGAACACAACACAGATTTGTTTAAGAAACTGAATAGAATCAAAAAGGGTTAATGTTAAAAGATGTTTATGAGGCTCGCAATTGATGAATAAACATCAAGATTCCACAAAAACCACTTCGAATAATCGTATCTGAATTGCAGAGCAGTGATGAATGTGATTGATTGATGCAGATCAGTGATGAGAAAGTGATTTTGTGAGTTTTTCTGGTGGCGTGTGTAATAATAAAATTTAGGGGTGATTACTTTATAAATCCTTTAATACTTATTGATAAGTAACTCTTTTGTATAAATGAGAAAGAACTAAAAACTTACTGCAGTACTTATTGATAAGTGTCAGCACTGATTATTAAATACTGAACAACAAGACTGTTTCTTTTGTATACTAACTAGTTTATTACCCGCGTATTACGTGGATATTTTTAGTATATATTGTAACATCCCAATTTTGAGATAATTGTGTGTAATTATTTTAGTGGATATTTAAATAATTAATTTCGTGTTGGACCAATGAGATCCCGAGTAGTGGATTGATACGTGTCGGGTTTGCGAGTTACGTGTCTCCGAGTTATAATATTAGTGGATTAATTGTGTATATGAGTTTGTGGATTTAAATGGGTTAAGTGGATTTTAATTGTGAAAATGGGGTATCGGGTTCGGGTTAATGGGTTGGAACCCGCTGAAAATAGAAAGGGATAAGTACGTACTTCTCTTTTGCTTTCCTTCCATATTAAGAAAGTGTGCAAGTGTGTGAAGTGTGTGTTAAGTGTATGCGTGTGTGTGGTGTGTGAATCCAGCAAGAAGCCAATTTCAATTCAAGAAATTAGTTGCTGAATCTTGGTCTTCTTCTCCATCCTTTGAGTTCTTGAGTTTTGAGGTAAGAAAGCTTGAAATCTTATGGTTTATTTCATGATATTGTCAAGGGTTTGTGGGTTTTGATTGTTTAAGTATTATAGTGGAGTTATATATGGATTTTGAGAAGCTTTGGGGCTGAAAATCGAGTTGGGATGGGGATTTCATCCCTGGACAGAACCAGAGCAGCGAAGCAGGGAAGCTGGAACAGCAGAAAGCGCGGCGCGCTCGGAAGGGGAGCGCGGCGCGTTCGAGAGGCCAGAGGCTGAGTTGGGTAGGTGCTGTTAGGGGTCGGGTTTGGGAGTTTTGGGATTGCATTTTATTTGAGATTGTTGAGTTGGGTTTGAATTAAGCTTCCGGGGTTCTGTTGGGTTTGTTTTGGGTCGGATATATTGTGATTCGGGTTTTGATCGGTTTTTCGGGGTTTCGGTTGGGATTAATTATGGGGGTTTTGGAGTCGGGTTTCGTTTGGGATTTTCGAGCCGGGTTTTGATCAGGCTTTCGGGTCGGTTATGAGTTGGATTATAGATTGTTATGTGTATCTTTTGAAATGAGTTTGTGCTAACGGTTGGGGATCCGTGTGATTTCAGGGACGGGTCAGCGAGCCGAGCCGAGTCAGAGATTTCGGGATTAGTGGATCGATCAGGTGAGTACCCGAGTTCTTTTCTAAACCGCGGGACTGTTTTCCAAGTCATGATTGTGCAGTTAGCTTTGTATATGTGTATATTGTGTACTGTGTATGAGACAGGGACGTGGGCGCCAGGTATGATTATGTTCTTACATATGTGTTATATGTGTGCATGAGATGAGATCCAGTCCGGGGGTCCGTGATGAGTTCCATACGGACGGTGATTCGCGATGTGAGATCGCGTGGGTTGACTGTCCCTAACAGTCCTTGGAGCGTGTATACACGGCAGGGCCTGTAGCCGGTTCACGCCCGTGCTACAGGGTTGTGGCTAACCACCGGTGCGCACGGTCGTTAGCTGGGGAGGAGTCCCCTTCAGTGATACTGTGTGCAGGGCTTCGGATCTCATGCTGAGTGTTCATACCGGCTTTATACTGCTGATTGCCAGAGACAGAGATTGAGCTTGTGTTGTGTGTATGTGCTACGTGTTCGCATGCTATGTGTTTACTGTGCAGAGTCTAACCCTCGAGTACTCACGAGCTTTCGAGCTTACGTATTCGAGTCTTCCGTGTTCAGGGTTTCAGTAAAGGGTTTAGTAGCTGTGCTTGTAGATCTGGGAGCAGGGATTATCTGGAAGGCTTGGTGCTAGTTTCGTGTAGCGATCTGTACAGTTCAACTTATGTGATTAGTGGATTATATGTTAACAGTGTTTATGTAAAAGTTTTAAATTATCAGTGAATTCTGTTTATCCTGTGACATGTGTTTAATAGAGCATTGCGATGCTGCCACCTGTGTATTGTAATGACGTGGCATTTCCGGGATCGGGGAGGGTGTTACAGCATGGTATCAGAGCTTGTGGTTTGAAGTCTGAGTATCAATTAGTGGATGCTTAACTTAAACCTTGTTTCGATCCATGGGGGATCCATTGCGATTAATTTTGGTGGAATTAACTAACCTGGCTTAGTGTATAACGCTGGGTGACCTATCTATGGTTCTCAATTGTTTTGGTTTGTGCAGATAGTTATGGCAGATCAGGGCGAGGGATCCGGCGCGGGTAAGTTGCCAGAGGATGAGTTCATTCGCAAGTCAGAGCTTCTGGGGGTATTGACAGAGTTTTACAGGCAGCAGAGAGAGCAGGAGCGGGAACAGGATCAGGGTATGGGACCACGTGCTGGGGGTGGTCAGGATACGGGTACGGGTGCTTCTTCATCTATGTCTCGTCGAGGGGGTTCGTTTAAGGATTTCATGACCAGGAACCCACCAGAGTTTAGAGGCGGGGGTGAGCCAGGGATGGCTATGGCATGGGAGCGTGAGGTGGAGGCTGCCTTTAGAGTTGCGCACGTGGATCCGAGAGATATGGTCGGTTATGCGACCTATCTGTTGAGGGGAGGGGCGTCACAGTGGTGGCAGTCTATAGAGTCAGCGATGACTTCTTCCGCGGCGTATGCGATGACGTGGGATCAGTTTAGAGCCATGTTCGAGCTGCAGTACATTCCTAGAGACGAGAGGCGGGAGATGGAGCGGCGATTCCTACATCTACAGCAGGGAGAGATGACGGTGCAGCAGTATGTAGACCGGTTCAATGAGTACTCCCAGTTTGCGACTCACCACATCGCCACCGAGCAGCGAAAGGTTGATGCATTCGTTGATGGACTGCGAGCTGACATCAAAGAGTTCGTTGGGATGCACGAGATGCCTACATTTGCCAGAGCATTGGAGATGGCCCGCATAAGGGAGCGGGAGATAGCCAAGCAGAGGGAGGAGCCATCTTCTCAACGTCGACGTGCGAGGACTCCTGAGCGGTCCTCGAGAGATCGGAGGCATTCTAGAGACGATTCCAGGGAGCGACGTTCGGGTCAGAGTCCGAGAGATAGACGAGATAGAGACAGAGACAGAGACATGGAACAGAGGTTGAGTGGACCGGGGCGGAGCCAGCGATCAGATAGTCAGAGTCAGAGGCGGAGTTCGAGATATACAGAGCAGAGTCAGAGCAGCGTAGGGCAGAGGCCTCGAGATGGGGGCGATAGGGGAGACAGTTCAGCTGGAGATCGAGAGTGCTTGAGATGCAACTGTCACCATAGTGGGCCGTGCGTGCCTAGGTGTTATCGATGCGGCCAGCGTGGGCATGCTGCCGCCACGTGTACAGTTCCAGAGCCATTGTGCTTCCGTTGTGGGAGGCCGGGGCAAAGGGTGCGAGACTGTCCAGAGTTGGGATCAGCGGTGCAGGGTGCGAGTTCTAGTGGGGCCGGAGCAGAGCCGTCGTCATCCGGTCGTCGTGATACTGGGGCGAGGGGTCGGGTATTTCAGGCGACTACAGAGGCAGCTCGAGATGATGCTGATATGGTTTCGGGTATGTCCTTCTGAGCTTGCTTTGAGTATGTGTCGATTGTGGGGCGGGTCATTGGGTTATGTCTGCGATAAGTGTATGTGTTCTGTTGCGTGTGACTGTTCTGTTATGTCTGTAATTATGTGGTTCAGTGATAGAGATGTGGAAGGGTTGTGTATGGGTTATATGGGATTGTTATATCTGGGTATGTGTGTGAGAGTGAGATGTATTGTGGTAAGATGGGTTATCAGAGTTCTGGGATTGGGCATTGTGCTATGTTGAATGGAATGATCCTATTGATAGTGGATTATCATGTGATAGTGGATTATCCTATCGATAGTGGATTAAAGTTCTTGTGTGTGTGTCCATATCTATGATATTGCGTTTTATGAGATGCGTTTATCTGTTGTGGTGAAAAGAGTTGAGAGTTCTGTTGTGATAGTGGATTAGTATATTGAGAGTGGATTTAATCTTTTTATGAGTTTAACCATGTTTATGAGCTTGCGTTTAGTGATTCGATGGAGATGTCTTTATGTGTTGTGTTAGTGGATAATCTATACAGAGTTATGCGGGTATGTGATGAGGGAGAGCGAAGACCGATGGATTGAGATCATATGCGGATTGAGTGGCTTATGAAGTGACGCCACGTGAAGATTCTGTGAATAGAGGATCTATCGGTTGCCGATATGTGAATTAAGGGGATTTAATTGAGCTATTAGTGGATTGTCTAATTGAGTTAAAGATTCGAGGGAGTCGACTTGTTTTAAAAGTTGAAATAGAGACGTGTATTAGTGATGATTGTGCCATTCAGAGTTCCAATGCGAATTTATCAAGAGTTGTTGATGATGTCGAGAATTGTGAGTCAACATTTTCGGGGATTTGATTTAGAGATGTGTAATTGCGAATGGGCTAGCGATAGATTCCGGGGACGGAATCTTTTTAAGAGGGGAGGATTTGTAACATCCCAATTTTGAGATAATTGTGTGTAATTATTTTAGTGGATATTTAAATAATTAATTTCGTGTTGGACCAATGAGATCCCGAGTAGTGGATTGATACGTGTCGGGTTTGCGAGTTACGTGTCTCCGAGTTATAATATTAGTGGATTAATTGTGTATATGAGTTTGTGGATTTAAATGGGTTAAGTGGATTTTAATTGTGAAAATGGGGTATCGGGTTCGGGTTAATGGGTTGGAACCCGCTGAAAATAGAAAGGGATAAGTACGTACTTCTCTTTTGCTTTCCTTCCATATTAAGAAAGTGTGCAAGTGTGTGAAGTGTGTGTTAAGTGTATGCGTGTGTGTGGTGTGTGAATCCAGCAAGAAGCCAATTTCAATTCAAGAAATTAGTTGCTGAATCTTGGTCTTCTTCTCCATCCTTTGAGTTCTTGAGTTTTGAGGTAAGAAAGCTTGAAATCTTATGGTTTATTTCATGATATTGTCAAGGGTTTGTGGGTTTTGATTGTTTAAGTATTATAGTGGAGTTATATATGGATTTTGAGAAGCTTTGGGGCTGAAAATCGAGTTGGGATGGGGATTTCATCCCTGGACAGAACCAGAGCAGCGAAGCAGGGAAGCTGGAACAGCAGAAAGCGCGGCGCGCTCGGAAGGGGAGCGCGGCGCGTTCGAGAGGCCAGAGGCTGAGTTGGGTAGGTGCTGTTAGGGGTCGGGTTTGGGAGTTTTGGGATTGCATTTTATTTGAGATTGTTGAGTTGGGTTTGAATTAAGCTTCCGGGGTTCTGTTGGGTTTGTTTTGGGTCGGATATATTGTGATTCGGGTTTTGATCGGTTTTTCGGGGTTTCGGTTGGGATTAATTATGGGGGTTTTGGAGTCGGGTTTCGTTTGGGATTTTCGAGCCGGGTTTTGATCAGGCTTTCGGGTCGGTTATGAGTTGGATTATAGATTGTTATGTGTATCTTTTGAAATGAGTTTGTGCTAACGGTTGGGGATCCGTGTGATTTCAGGGACGGGTCAGCGAGCCGAGCCGAGTCAGAGATTTCGGGATTAGTGGATCGATCAGGTGAGTACCCGAGTTCTTTTCTAAACCGCGGGACTGTTTTCCGAGTCATGATTGTGCAGTTAGCTTTGTATATGTGTATATTGTGTACTGTGTATGAGACAGGGACGTGGGCGCCAGGTATGATTCTATTTCTTACATATGTGTTATATGTGTGCATGAGATGAGATCCAGTCCGGGGGTCCGTGATGAGTTCCATACGGACGGTGATTCGCGATGTGAGATCGCGTGGGTTGACTGTCCCTAACAGTCCTTGGAGCGTGTATACACGGCAGGGCCTGTAGCCGGTTCACGCCCGTGCTACAGGGTTGTGGCTAACCACCGGTGCGCACGGTCGTTAGCTGGGGAGGAGTCCCCTTCAGTGATACTGTGTGCAGGGCTTCGGATCTCATGCTGAGTGTTCATACCGGCTTTATACTGCTGATTGCCAGAGACAGAGATTGAGCTTGTGTTGTGTGTATGTGCTACGTGTTCGCATGCTATGTGTTTACTGTGCAGAGTCTAACCCTCGAGTACTCACGAGCTTTCGAGCATACGTATTCGAGTCTTCCGTGTTCAGGGTTTCAGTGAAGGGTTCAGTAGCTGTGCTTGTAGATCTGGGAGCAGGGATTATCTGGAAGGCTTTGTGCTAGTTTCGTGTAGCGATCTGTACAGTTCAGCTTATGTGATTAGTGGATTATATGTTAACAGTGTTTATGTAAAAGTTTTAAATTATCAGTGAATTCTGTTTATCCTGTGACATGTGTTTAATAGAGCATTGCGATGCTGTCACCTGTGTATTGTAATGACGTGGCATTTCCGGGATCGGGGAGGGTGTTACATATATAAAATATAATAAACAAAAAGACAAAGATATAAATATTATTTTTTAAATAAAAGTATATAAAGATGATATTATTATTTATTATGACCTATTAATTTTGTATATTTTTAAATATATATGAAGAGTAATTATTTTCTTATATATTTTTTAAACTTTTATTATATTATCTTATAATTAATAAGTTAGTAGATTATTAGATTTTGTTTGATTTGATTTGATTTGAATTTAAAAGTTGACTATATTAGATTTGGATAGAGTATTAGATTTTGTTTGCTTTTATTTGATTTGAATTTAAAAAGTGGATTATATTAGATTTGGATAAATTTGATTTAAATTTCTTTATTATTTTAAAATCTATAAATGTCACGTGTCGATTCATGATGACGACACGTGGTTTCACCAGAAATGAGTATAGTTACTCTTTTAATAGTACAGATAGATTTGTAATAAAATATTTTACTTTATAGAATACTATAAATCCATATATTACGAAACCCTTCCCAATTTATAGCCAAGACAAAATCATTCACAATTATAGTCAAAAACTTGTCATTTACAAATTAATTTATATAGTCCATTCCTAACTAATGTAAAGAACAAAATCGTTACCCAGAACAAATCAATTGCAATGTAAAGAACAAACTTATTTCACAGTAGCCAAGAATACATTCCCAAAAACATAAAACTCACACGCTAACAATTTTATCACATAAGTCTACTATAATTATTGTTCTAACAAATGATCTATAGCAATGGGAATCCACTTATCAACAATCACTCATGGATATGAACATACCAGAAAACTCAACCATCAAGCACCCCCTTCCAGTTGTGGTTGTAGCTCAATCAGTTAATCTTCGTTCATCCCCCTTTCACTCGGCTGTCTGTCTCCGTTAGCGTTGTGGCAATCGGTGTCGCCTGAATGAAGAAGTAGTAAGGCCCCCTTCCCGCATATGCGCCTTTATTTAGTATTTAGTTCAACCCCCCCCCCCCCCCCCCCGCCCACAACAAAAATAATAATAATAAACCACAAATGGATATGAACAACTCTAGAAAAGATTGAAATTGTTTGTGGATTATCCTCTTTGTACATCAACATTGTAACACCCTACCCGATCCCGGAAATGCCACGTCATTACAACACACAGGTGGCAGCATCGCAATGCTCTATTAAACACATGTCACAGGATAAACAGAATTCACTGATAATTTAAAACTTTTACATAAACACGGTTAACATATAATCCACTAATCACATAAGCTGAACTGTACAGATCGCTACACGAAACTAGCACAAAGCCTTCCAGATAATCCCTGCTCCCAGATCTACAAGCACAGCTACTAATCTCGCCACTGATACCCTGAACATGGTAGACTCGAATACGTAAGCTCGAAAGCTCGTGAGTACTCGAGGGTTAGACTCTGCACGGTAAACACATAGCATGCGAACACGTAGCACATACACACAACGCAAGCTCAATCTCTGTCTCTGGCCATCAGCAGTATAAAGCAGGAATGAACACTCAGCATGAGATCCGAAGCCCTGCACACAATATCACTGAAGGGGACTCCTCCCCAGCTAACGACCGTGCGCACCGGCGGTTAGCCACAACCCTGTAGCACGGGCGCGAACCGGCTACAGGCCCTGCCGTGTATACACGCTCCAAGGACTGTTAGGGACAGTCAACCCACGCGATCTCACATCGCGAATCACCGTCCGTATGGAACTCATCACGGACCCCCAGACTGGATCTCATCTCATGCACACTTATATCACACATGTGGGAAATAGAATCATACCTGACGTCCACGTCCCTGTCTATACACAGTATAGCACAATATACACAATAACACGGTACAACTCAGAAAAATGGAGCGCTCATTTGGAAAAGACTCGGGTACTCACCTGATCAATCGGTCCCAAACACTGAACTTATAACCTCCGACCCGGCTCGTCTCGCTGTCGACTCGTCCCTGTAACATACACAATCCCTACACTTATTTCTCATTTCAACCAACATATATATTTGAATCACAATAACCCAATTAATTCAGACTCGAAACACTCTTAACCGAATCCCGAAGCCCCGGCACAAACCCGACTCGAAGCAATCCCAATCGAACCCAAAACTCTTTACGGAACCCCCGACGGAACCTAAAATCCCAAACAATTCAATTCAATAATATCTCGACGGAACTCGACCAAATAACGACTCAAAACACTTTTATAAAACTAAACCAAGATTCTCTAGCAGACTGATTTAAGCGCCGCGCTTTTGCCAGATAGCAGAATCTTGCCCTTCGAACTCCATAGCCGAACCAGGGGTTTTCAACCCCTCCAAACTCGATTTCCAGCAGCAAATATACACCAAAACACATGAATTCGACCCATACTACTAGAAGAATCAAATTCCCCAACATAACACAAACATATCTCAAGATTTAATCATCCAAAAATCAAACCCTTACCTTGAACACTCTTAAGAACACTATGAAGAAGAAGATCAAGCAAGATGCAAATCCTTGGCTTCACTTTTCAGCAACTTGATTCACTTCAATTCTGATCTCCAGAGCACACATACGCACACACATACTTTTACACACACTTCACACACTTTAGATAAGGATGGAAAGGAAAAGGAGACGTACATATATATTAATTCCACTTTTAGCGGGTTCCGACCCCATAACCCGAACCCGATACCCCATTTTCACAATTAAAATCCACTTAACCCATTTAAATCCACAAACTCATATACACAATTAATCCACTAATATTATAACTCGGAGACACGTAACTCGCAAACCCGACACGTATCAATCCACTACTCGGGATCTCATTGGCCCAACATGATATTAATTATTTAAATATCCACTAAAATAATTACACACAATTATCTCAAAAATGGGATGTTACAAATCCTCCCCTCTTAAAAAGATTCCGTCCCCGGAATCTATCGCATGCCCGCTCGCAAATGCACATCCCTAAGTCAAATCCCCGAAATGTTGACTCACAATTCTCGACATCATCAACAACTCTTGATAAATTCGCATTTGAACTCGGATTGGCACAATCATCACTAATACACGTCTCTATTTCAACTTTTAAAACAAGTCGACTCCCTCGAATCTTTGACTCAATTAGACAATCCACTAATAGCTCAATTAAATCCCCTAATTCACATATCGGCAACTGATAAATCCTCTATTCACAGAGTCTTCTCGTGGCGTCACCTCATAAGCCACTCAATCCACATATGATCTCAATCCATCGATTTTCACTCTCCCTCATCACATACCCGCATAACTCTGTATAGATTATCCACTAACACAACACATAAAGACATCTCCATCGAATCACTAAACGCAAGCTCATAAACATGGTTAAACTCATAAAAAGATTAAATCCACTCTCAATATACTAATCCACTATCACAACAAAATTCTCAACTCTTTTCACCACAACCGATAAACACATCTCATAATACGCAATATCATAGATATGGATAGCACACACACACAAGAGCTTAAATCCACTATCAATACGATAATCCACTAGCACATCACGACACATTCGCAATATACTCGCAATAATTACCCATATAATTCACATAACTCAACAGACTTAATCCACTAACATAGCACAATTCTGAACTCAAAGGCTCAACTCACAATAAACCCTTATCTAACACATTGACTCCACATATACACCCCAAGCATAACGACCCCATTCAGCCCATACACACAATCCCGCCCCTCTGTCACTGAATCCCACAATCACAAACACATTCGCAATAATTATTCATATAATTTGATCCACTAACATGACACAATGCCCAATTCCAGAACTCTGATAACCCATCTTACCACAATATATCTCACTCTCACACACATACCCAGATATAACAATCCCATATAACCCATACACAACCCTTCCACATCTCTATCACTGAACCACATAATCACAGACATCACAGAACAGTCACACGTAACAGAACACATACACTTATCGCAGACATAACCCAATGACTCGCCCCACAATCGACACATACTCAAAGCAAGCTCAAAAGGACATACCCGAAACCATATCAGCATCATCTCGAGCTGCCTCTGTAGTCGCCTGAAATACCCGACCCCTCGCCCCAGTATCACGACGACCGGATGACGACGGCTCTGCTCCGGCCCCACTAGAACTCGCACCCTGCACCGCTGATCCCAACTCTGGACAGTCTCGCACCCTGTGCCCCGGCCTCCCACAACGGAAGCACAATGGCTCTGGAACTGTACACGTGGCGGCAGCATGCCCACGCTGGCCGCATCGATAACACCTAGGCACGCACGGCCCACTATGGAAACGGTTGCATCTCAAGCACTCTCGATCTCCAGCTGAACTGTCTCCCCTATCGCCCCCATCTCGAGGCCTCTGCCCTACGCTGCTCTGACTCTGCTCTGTATATCTCGAACTCCGCCTCTGACTCTGAGTATCTGATCGCTGGCTCCGCCCCGGTCCACTCAACCTCTGTTCCATGTCTCTGTCTCTGTCTCTATCTCGTCTATCTCTCGGACTCTGACCCGAACGTCGCTCCCTGGAATCATCTCTAGAATGCCTCCGATCTCTCGAGGACCGCTCAAGAGTCCTCGCACGTCGACGCTGAGAAGATGGCTCCTCCCTCTGCTTGGCTATCTCCCGCTCCCTTATGCGGGCCATCTCCAATGCTCTGGCAAATGTAGGCATCTCGTGCATCCCAACGAACTATCTGATGTCAGCTCGCAGTCCATCAACGAATGCATCAACCTTTCGCTGCTCGGTGGCGATGTGGTGAGTCGCAAACTGGGAGTACTCATTGAACCGGTCTACATACTGCTGCACCGTCATCTCTCCCTGCTATAGATGTAGGAATCGCCGCTCCATCTCCCGCCTCTCGTCTCTAGGAATGTACTGCAGCTCGAACATGGCTCTAAACTGATCCCACGTCATCGCATACGCCGCGGAAGAAGTCATGGCTGACTCGATAGATTTCCACCACTGAGATGCCCCTCCCCTCAACAGATAAACTGCATATCCCACCATATCTCTCGGATCCACATGCGCAACTCGAAAAGCAGCCTCCACCTCACGCTCCCATGCCATAGCCATCCCTGGCTCACCCCCGCCTCTAAACTCTGGCGGGTTCCCGGTCATGAAATCTTTGAACGAACCCCCTCGCCGAGACATAGATGAAGAGGCACCCGTACCCGTATCCTGACCACCCCCAGCACGTGATCCCATACCCTGATCCTCCTCCCGCTCCTGTTCTCTTTGCTGTCTGTAAATCTCAGTCAATACCCCCAGAAGCTCTGACTTGCGAATAAACTCGTCCTCTGGCAACTTACCCGCGCCGGATCCCTCGCCCTGATCTGCCATAACTATCTGCACAACCAAAACAATTGAGAACCATAGATAGGTCACCCAGCGTTATACTCTAAGCCAGGTTAATTAATTCCACTAGAATCAATCGCAATGGATCCCCCACGGATCGGAACAAGGTTTAAGTTAAGCATCCACTAATTGATACTCAGACTTCAAACCACAAGCTCTGATACCATGCTGTAACACCCTCCCCGATCCCGGAAATGCCACGTCATTACAACACACAGGTGGCAGCATCGCAATGCTCTATTAAACACATGTCACAGGATAAACAGAATTCACTGATAATTTAAAACTTTTACATAAACACGGTTAACATATAATCCACTAATCACATAAGCTGAACTGTACAGATCGCTACACGAAACTAGCACAAAGCCTTCCAGATAATCCCTGCTCCCAGATCTACAAGCACAGCTACTAATCTCGCCACTGATACCCTGAACATGGTAGACTCGAATACGTAAGCTCGAAAGCTCGTGAGTACTCGAGGGTTAGACTCTGCACGGTAAACACATAGCATGCGAACACGTAGCACATACACACAACGCAAGCTCAATCTCTGTCTCTGGCCATCAGCAGAATAAAGCAGGAATGAACACTCAGCATGAGATCCGAAGCCCTGCACACAATATCACTGAAGGGGACTCCTCCCCAGCTAACGACCGTGCGCACCGGCGGTTAGCCACAACCCTGTAGCACGGGCGCGAACCGGCTACAGGCCCTGCCGTGTATACACGCTCCAAGGACTGTTAGGGACAGTCAACCCACGCGATCTCACATCGCGAATCACCGTCCGTATGGAACTCATCACGGACCCCCAGACTGGATCTCATCTCATGCACACTTATATCACACATGTGGGAAATAGAATCATACCTGACGTCCACGTCCCTGTCTATACACAGTATAGCACAATATACACAATAACACGGTACAACTCAGAAAAATGGAGCGCTCATTTGGAAAAGACTCGGGTACTCACCTGATCAATCGGTCCCAAACACTGAACTTATAACCTCCGACCCGGCTCGTCTCGCTGTCGACTCGTCCCTGTAACATACACAATCCCTACACTTATTTCTCATTTCAACCAACATATATAATTGAATCACAATAACCCAATTAATTCAGACTCGAAACACTCTTAACCGAATCCCGAAGCCCCGGCACAAACCCGACTCGAAGCAATCCCAATCGAACCCAAAACTCTTTACGGAACCCTCGACGGAACCTAAAATCCCAAACAATTCAATTCAATAATATCTCGACGGAACTCGACCAAATAACGACTCAAAACTCTTTTATAAAACTAAACCAAGATTCTCTAGCAGACTGATTTACGCGCCGCGCTTTTGCCAGATAGCAGAATCTTGCCCTTCGAACTCCATAGCCGAACCAGGGGTTTTCAACCCCTCCAAACTCGATTTCCAGCAGCAAATATACACCAAAACACATGAATTCGACCCATACTACTAGAAGAATCAAATTCCCCAACATAACACAAACATATCTCAAGATTTAATCATCCAAAAATCAAACCCTTACCTTGAACACTCTTAAGAACACTATGAAGAAGAAGATCAAGCAAGATGCAAATCCTTGGCTTCACTTTTCAGCAACTTGATTCACTTCAATTCTGATCTCCAGAGCACACATACGCACACACATACTTTTACACACACTTCACACACTTTAGATAAGGATGGAAAGGAAAAGGAGACGTACATATATATTAATTCCACTTTTAGCGGGTTCCGACCCCATAACCCGAACCCGATACCCCATTTTCACAATTAAAATCCACTTAACCCATTTAAATCCACAAACTCATATACACAATTAATCCACTAATATTATAACTCGGAGACACGTAACTCGCAAACCCGACACGTATCAATCCACTACTCGGGATCTCATTGGCCCAACATGATATTAATTATTTAAATATCCACTAAAATAATTACACACAATTATCTCAAAAATGGGATGTTACAAACATAAACCACATATAACTATTTAGAAACCATAGTATAATATTTAAAGCAATCAATATTGATCTGCTTATGAACTTTTGTGGCTGTTAATTTGAGCTCACTATCTTCAAATAAAGCTAAGAAATCAATTAATAAAGGGAAGTGATTTGTACAAAACCTTTTTTTTTTCCATCCACAACAATTTTGTGTAAATAGACAACTATACCCTTACTATCACTTTTATCAAATTTACATTTACTCCCTCCATTAATTTTGTTTTGCATAATGACAAATTTTATAAAAATATAGAATAATAATTTTTTGTTTGCGAATTCAAATTTCATAACATTTTAGAAAATAGATTTTTTTTTAAATTACAATTTTGACTAGAGTAGATTTTTTTATGTTCTTTTACAAATTCCAAAACACAGAATTTGACGATTGCAAATTTTGGAATTTTTTTTAAAAAAAACAACATTTCACATTTTCACAATTCATGACAATACCACTTAAAAATTTATAAAAAAACATAAAAAAAAAGTAAAACTATAATACCAATTCATAGCGATTTTTCAATCTTTTATAAAATTTTCAATCTAATTCTTGCAATATCTACTACAAAATTCCAATTACAATTCACAATTTAGATAATCAAAATAATAGAATTCGTAAAATCTTGTGAAAAATCATGCTCCAAGGATCACAAATCACCTGAAAAATCATGTTACTCGCAAAGATCCACTACAAAATCAAAAAGTACCTAAAAACTCATGTTGCTCCAATGATATAAAGTCATCAGAAAAATCTGGATATGAATTCAAATCAATTAATTTATTTTCTCTGTCGTTCTCATTGTTTCCTTGGAGTATACCGGTAGAACTCGAAGAATTGTGTCTTTGTGATGATTCCACCAATTCAAATCTTGAAGGATATCGTGTTGTAGAAGTTGTTCCCCTTTTCTTTTTGGATTTTGGAGGTCTTCCTTTCAGTCGTTGAATTGTCGACTCAAAAACAGTATCAGATTGGTTCACAAGTTTACTGATTGTGGAAACAGCCTGTTCTTTCTTGTTTAAGGGCCATAGTTGGTACCTTGAGCGCAATTCATTAATCAACTCATCAAATTTATTAGTGTCTTCATCATGCAAATCGTCTTGTGAAGTTACGAATAACAAGTCAATCCTCCAATGTGGATGGACTAGATCCAAAGAAAGTGTGCTTCCTTGATAATCGTGTATCTTGTGAGCACATGGAAGACCCATAGTTGCCATAAAGTGACACGTTCAAGGAGTAATGGTACCTAAAAAGACCAAATAATTAGTAATGGTTGATAAATAATAATAGCTTATATTGAAAATACAATATGTTCAAATATTACCATAATTTCCTTTTTCGTATTGCTTATATATCTCCTTCAAGGCAAAGTGAGATACATGGTATTGAAGCTCTTTAAAGAATGGTATATTACAATTGTGAGGAATTTGAATTCTCTCGCTTGAGGGTTTCACTTTAATCTCATTAAACTCATGTTTAACCGCAAGACAAATTTTGTCTTTTACTTCCTGAAAATCCCCCGTAGAAACTTGCAAATGCAGTTTGAGTTTAGGAAAATTTAACTTCGAAGATTCACCAGTGTAAATCTTGACCGGAAGTTGTTCAATAATTTTATCTTTACTTCTGTGTATCTTTAACAGATACTTAAGTTTAAGATCTGAAGAAAAATCAAATTTAGAAAATTCAGTTGGATTCTTTTCACTTTCTGTAGATAAATCAGATTGATCAATTTTAGATTTTGAACAAACTGAAGGATCTTTAACCTCTGATTATTTTGAAGAAGGAAATTCATTAAATTGTTTAGAAAAATGAAGTATCTAATCTTCTAATCCTTTGATAATGACCAAATAAGAATTTCTGTCGTTATCAAATGATTGGAAATCAGTTTTAAAAGATTGTTCTTTTATTAAAAACATCTTTCTTTCATCTTCAAACAACTTAGATTTTGTTTTAAAATCTCGTTCTTTCAGTAAGAACTCATGTCTTTCCTCCTCAAGAGAATCTTTATTTAAAGACAACTCTTTTTCAAGAGCAAAAAATTCTTCCGATTTGTTTAAAACACAATTTTGATCAGTATAATTTGTCTTGGAAAGCAATTTCTCAAGATCTTTTACTTTCTTGTAAATATCAGATCTTTCAGGCAAAAGATAAATCAGTTGAGTTGCATTCTAAAAATTTGCTCATTTCGAATCGTCAAGTTCTTTTGATAAATCAGATATTTTCAATTTAAGAGCAGTACTCTTAGAATTTTGTTTGACTTTTAAGCTCTGAATTTCTTCGTTCAGTATTGATACATCACGTAAAGCAAGAGCTTTATCAGTATTTAACTGAACAAGAATGTCGTAAATATTCTTACGAATCTTTTCAGATTCAGTAAGTTTTTTAATCAGCTCAGACTTTGAAAAATGTTCATATGTCATTTTGAGTTGCTTGAAATTGAATCTTCCAAGATCTTTTATGGAAAAATTGATGAGTGATATATGATGAAACTCTGTGAACACTGAAAGATGAATTTGTGAATGATGACTTGTTGAAAAACAGCTCATAATTTGACTTTTAGACGTAGAAATTTCAGCTTTTCTGCAGAAAATTGCCAGTAACTTTTTTCTGGAGTGGATTTGGGCCTCGAAAATTTACCTTCTAGAAATCATAGATCTCTGTTTAAGCTTCGATTTGATGTATGGTAGGCCTTTTAACGATGTTCCAGTCAAAAGTTATGATCAATTTAAGCAGCGAAGGTCAAATAGTCAATACTTGAATGATATGTAGCCCAACTCGAATTATATTGAATACAACTCGAATAATATGTAGATCAACTCGAATCATATGGAGCCCAACTCGAATTACATTGAGAACAACTCGAATGATATGTAGCTAAACTCGAATCATATAGGCATGAAACTCGATCAATAAAGCATGAAACTCGATCAATTAAACATGAAACTCGAATCAAACTTGGTTCAACTTGAATGGACTTTGATGAAACTCGAATGAAACATAAAGTTTCTCAATAAACTCTTTAATCAACTCGAATGGAACTCTTGACAAACTCGAATGGACAGTTTGAAAAACTCGAAAGAATAAAGGTTAGACTCAAATGGTTCCTTATGCAACTCGAATAAAGTACATGTCCAACTCGAAAGAACCTTGATCAACCACGATTAAAACACATATTCAACTCGTTTATGTCTTTATCAAACACGATTGACTTCTTTGTAAAACTCGATTGAAACTATGAACTTAGTTTTGCCCGAGTTTCATCATTTTTCAACGAAAACAAGTTCAGATTCAAAATTTTTAACAAAAATTCATGAATTGACCTCAAAATTATATCGAAGGTGCGTTTTACACACATCAACAATATTTGTGAAACAACATTGGGTAATTTTCGATTAAAAATCAAAAATCGATCAAAATACCTCAAGAACACACGCTTTTTCAAAAAATCTGAAAAATTTTCAATTAAATTCTATGTGTTTAGAGATAATATTTGATGCTTATATCATCAGATTCACCTTTAAATTTCGCACCTTCGACCCAAAATTCATTCCATTGCATCCACAAAATCAGAATCCACAGATGATTTTCTGAAATTTTAAAATTTCGATGAATGTAACAGTCTTCAAATATTTTTAAAATTCGGATTCAAATTCACTCAAATTTAGCCATATTTGGCTCTGATATCAATTAATAATTCATTATTTCATGCAATTCAATCACATCTAACAACAATTATATGAACAATAATAATCAACACATAATATTGAATGATTGAATAGATGAGAAAATATTACAGTGATATTCCTTGAACTTTCTTGTTCAATACTCTTCTAATCCTTCTTCTTGTATGTGTGTATGTGTGATTGTATCTCTAAAACTTAAAACACAAGTATTAAGTATTTACACAAACAACCCCTAAACTATTTCTTATTTACAATTAGATTTCTGAACTTACAAACAATATAATTGTTTCATCTCTATTTTATACCTAACAAATACACAAATAACACGAGTTTGCGAGAGACACGACACGACACGAATACACGACACGAATATATATTAAAAAGTGAGAAAAACAACACAACCTAAGATATATACTTGTTAAAAACAAAATTTGTCTAAAATGACGTCTTACCACCAAATAGATACTTGTTTTGGCTTAAGTAAAAATAGATACTTGTTAAAAACGAACAAGCTTATAAATTAAAATCATTTACCGAATCATTGTTTTGGCTTAATAAGTGATAAGTTTGAGAAAAACAACACAACCTAAGACAAAAAGTTGTCTACTTATTAATGATGAATAGGATTTTCAATACAAAATAACAATCAACTGGGCATAAGATTTTTATTAAAATAACGTATCAAAGATTTTGTCTAAAATGACATATTACAGCAATATTCTTTTTATAAAAGTTTGAATTCTAAGGCGTTGTTTTGTTCACAAAATATTTTTTTGGAGAAATAGAATCTGTCAAATGAATGAAATTCTGGAAAAAAATGAAATATGTCTGAATTCAAAAGTTGTCACTTGTTTGGTTGGCAGGAAAGAAATGGATTTCAAATTCCATTCATTGTTGTTTTCTGTTTGGTTTGTACATCCATCAAAGAAATTTGAAAATCAATTTTGATAAATGATCAAATTATCATTATTATTAATTTTTATAATTGAAAATTTTTAAAAATTATAGAAATATTATGATGTCATTTATTTATAAAACACATTTACAAGATAATCTTTTTTTTCACAATTTTACTAGATAACCAAATATAAGAGTATTTTTTTTTTATTTTTTTATTTCTTCAAATTTACTAGATGTGATTTATAAAAGACAAATTCATAAAACAAAAAACATTTAAAATAATAACCATAAGATTAATATCCAAATCATATAATCAAAATATCATCTGATGTACCACATAAAGTATCTTGATATTCAAAACAACAAAATATGCATCGAGATCTACGACATGCAAAACATTTATAGTATCTTGATCTCCAAAAAGCAAAGTATTAAAGGTGTACTACATGTAAATTCATTCTCCCAATACATATTTGACAAACATTTCACGTGCTTCTCCTTGATAACCCCAAAATGATAAAACTGCATCTCCTTCACGTGTTATCCTTGTTGTTGCCTTAAATTTATTCGCTTCAGATAATGATGTTATTTCATCAATTTCTACACCCACCAAGATTGTCTTATTTTGCAAATCAACTTCAGCTCGTAGAGAGTCGTTCATTTTTTCTGATGCTTCTTGAATTTTGTTTCCAGTTATTTTAGTCGTGCTATTGATGTCATCAATAAATGTATTCGATTCTAGTTTTTCTTTTACGAGCACGTGCAGATGAGACTTCCTCACTCTGGACATTTGTAGTGTTATTTCCATCATTACTTACATCCATGAGCTCATTCGAGTGACCTTCCAATTCTTGTGTCATTTATTCTACGTTTGCTTCATTTGTCATCTCAACGAAATTCTGTGCTCTATTTCACATCGCCCTATCTTTCCCAAAAACAATGCATAAATCTTGATAATGAGAAAATTGTTTGTTTCTCCATTTAGCCGCTCCTTTATGAACCTATAATAAATAGAAAGTATATAATATAAACATACTTAACCATCATCACAAACTTCAAATTAAAAAAGAAAGTGCATAACGTACCACGAGATAAGTGTCCCAAACATTTGGTTCGACAACTACACATTGTTTTACACTGTCATAGCCAAACCCACTAGTATTTGTACCATTTACCATATCATAAACGACTTGCCAACCCTTTTTAAATGTTTTAACACTTGATACAATATGAGGTTTACTCAAAATACCGGCGTTAGAAAGCACCTCTTTTAATGTTTGCTCCAATAAGTATCCCGACTTAAAGCCATTATCAGCTTTAAAAATTCCTCCATTTACCATATTCACTAAAGCTTCCACAAGCTTTTCATCTTCAATCATGGTCCAAAAAATCTTGTAATTTCTACCATTGTCCGCCATACCCAAATAACAAAGATAATACATGACAATGTACAACAATGCTCACAAACATCATAAACAAAGACATCGTCAACTCAATCATAAATTTTTCTTGATTGTTCATTATACATGAAAATCACAAAGATACAACCAAATTGTTCATAATACATGACAATCATAAATGACAAGATAAAATCTACTACAAAAGCATCAATTTGTAACACTCCAAGATTCAAACATATATTTGTGGCAATAACGTTCTATCTTGTTCTGTATATGGGTTTGTCTTTAAGTGGCACTAAATACTTTATGTGTGTATCATCTAAGCTCCTAGGAAATTCTACATGTCAAAGAAATGAAACAATCAATATATCATGTCAATTTACTTAAATGTGAATACCAAAGACTTATAATTATTATATATACCTAGAACCACTTTCATATTTGATCGGTGGAGTTCTCGAGCATAGGTTTGGGTTTCTTAAGTAAACGTGGATGCAATCTTATCACGGCGTTGCAAACTTGAGAAAAAAATTAAAGTCTATTATTTGTTTCTCCCGAAGGATGAAAGCGGCAAATAATGACTCGATTCTTAACATTGTGTGCAACTATGTGAAGAGAAATCGCAACTTGTTCATCAATATTAATGTTCCTACTTGCCCTTAGTCCACCTTATCTTTCAAGCATGTCACCCAACTTTGTAAAACACATTTGGTTCATCCTAAGTTGTGATATGCACATAGTATCACTCACATAAGCATAACGATGCAATATAGAGTATCAGTCCGCATTTGACGAAATGCTTTGTATCCGTAATTTTTCATTCAAGAATTCGGCTATCAAAAGATAAACCGTATTGAAAAACCATGCAACTACTTGCATAATTTGGTTCCAAAATGCATTGATTACTTGCTTTCTTTTAAATCTACGTTTTGGTGATGTTAAACTATTCCGGGTCATTCCTGTAAGATGCAAGAGAAAGAAGCCAAATGGCATCAAAATCAAACATAAATATACATAAGAACTCCGCAATACACAATATACATACATAAACATCAAACAATTTTGTTTCATGTGCATTATTATATAATAAAACTAAAAGATATTAACAGAAATATACATCAAAATTAAAGAGATGAACATATGAACAAGTTGACAGAGAGATACATCAAAACTCTACAAGATACATAAATAAATTATATGTTCATGTGCACAATTATATAACAAAATTAAAATAGAGATGGATAATAATAGTAAAATAAATTATATGTTCTGTTCATGTGCATTATTAAAAGAGAGATTTAAACATGAGATCGCAGTCGTAGAGAGATGGATAAAATAGTGAAAACTGACACATGATTACAATCAAAACAAAAAACATGGTTAGGACAGAATGAATGAAGTATAGAAAGATTGAGATAGGACAGAAAGAAGAACAGAAAAACGGAGAAGCTAAAGAACCAAAATTTTCTTATATACCTCAGATTTTGAAAAAAAAAGGGGGGGAAACCATCTTGGATTATGTTTGAGCTAGATTAGACACTATTCATACTCATGTTGAACACGTTTCACTTACTAGTACATAAACCCGCCTTCGATTGTCGTGAAAGGCACCAAAACTCCCATAACCAAGAGATAACCAAGAGAGAATGAAAAGTGCGGATATAAAACTCGAAGAACATATATAGAATTCAATGAACAGAACAGAACTCGATTAAAAAAATCGATGATGAGAAAAGCCAAGAGAAGGAGATGAACAAATGGACGACGGATCGATGAACCAACAAATGGATGTTGAATAGATAGACGACCAGATCGATGAACCAACAGAAAGATGAACAGATGGATGAAGATCAATGAACAGATAAGAGAAAGAGATATCGAATCTTGATGACGTCGATGGAAATGTTACAGGTTGATGAAGAATGACGCTTTTTGGATTCTAGGGTTAGAGAGAAAGGGTTGGAATGGAATGATGAGACTACATTATTGTGTGTTTTCGGTAGTTTTTAAGGCTTATATTTTCACTTTTACTTCGTAACTGTGGTACTTTACATGATATTTGCGTTTCAGGGTCAGGAAGTCAATTGGAAGCAGCTCGGAAGAATTCAGCTCGAGACGTGCATGTAGGGGCGCAGGCCTGCGCCGCCCTACGCTGCCAAAACAGTAAGATTGAGAGTTTGAGAGCAGATCCAACGCACCCCAACGCAGGGCTGAACGTACCCCCAGCGCATGGGCAGCACCCAATGTAACATCCACAGATTTAATTTGATGTACTTTGGTTAATTAAGTGGAAAACTTATATATATATATATTTAAGTTGAATTTGGGAGGATATTATGTATTTGGATATTAAGCAAAGTTTGTTGCTACTTTTAAGAAAATTGAACTCAGAATCAATTTTGTGGAGTATTATGAATTTAAAAGTTATTTATGATAAATCTAAGATTAAATCAGTATTTTATGGAACCGGTTAAGTCGAGTGATGAAATGTGCAAAATGACGAAAGTGGTATATAAAGGGCAATAGGCTTCATTTTTTAGTTTACACTATCTCACTACTTTATCTCTCTAGAAATTCTCTCTCTACATCTCTCTAAGATATATCACAAACCGACCGTCGGATTTTCGAGAATTATACGTCATCGGAAAGGTATCGAGGAGTACAACAACAATATACAAACGGATTTCAGAGTTCGTGCGAATTGAGGTAAGAATCGAATCTTTTAAGTTTATAGTTTCGGTTTTGAAGTTAACTAGAATTCGAATCTGTCATTTTATGCAAATTTAAGCTTGTTTTGCTCGAAACATTGTTGGAATGTGATAATATATGCATAGTAGAATCGAATCTAGGTATCATACATGATATATGCATGATTTTTGACTTAGAAATGAAGGATTTAAGTTGAAATGATGAACAGACTCGAATATGTCAAGAACAGAGTCGAAATGCAAGAACAAACTCGAGTTTGGTGCTAGATTCGAAGGTGTACTATTAGATTCTAAGGGGGGGGGCTTCGAATCTAACCATAGAATCGAAGTGTAGTTCGAATCTAACCATAGATTCGAAGGGTAGGTTCGAATCTAACATAAGGGGTTCGAATCTAATGTATAAATTTCGAATCTGATGCTTGATTTCGAATCTAACCTATTAAATTCGAGTTTAATGCCAAAAATTTAGAACACTACTCCCTAGACTCGTGTATTTTGAATGAAACTTATAAACAACACGTAAAATGGCAAGAATTATTCAAAGGACAAATTATGAACTTGAGATGGGTTCAACTCAATGGTAATATGGATTTGAACATAGACCAAAAAGGGAAAATATTGCAAAACTTACAAAACATGGTTTTATGGATTTAAACGGTTAATAATATGAGGAATTGTTGTAAATGATATGACAGGTCCCTTGTGGTGTTGTTTAACCCACAGTGGGGTACTTGGTGGAATCCGGTTGAAAGCCCGAAGAGAAATAATATCGGTTAAAAGATAAATTACGCACCCACTGTGAGTACAGTAGATTTCGCATGTTTATATTTGTTTTATGTAAGCTTTGCCTGCTGAGACTTGTTGTTTCATTGATTGTTTGGAATTCTACTAACTTGCGTAGATTTAGATGCACATTCTTACTTGTTGCATGTCCTTTCGGTTGTTGTGCATCTAGTGATGGACCGGTGGGTCGCATCGATTACTCTGATGTTACTGTGCTATATGACCTGGAGCTGATCCCTCCTAGGCCCGGTAGGCAGTATGTCATCCCCGATCGTACGTTTGTCTCAGATGGTATGTTTAAATGCCGAGCTTTGAGCTCGAAGGGGCTGCGGCTCTGGTCCGTACTTTGTGTACGAAGAGGATATCCGATGTTGGTCATCTGTGTTATCCTTGGGCTTCATAAAAATTTATAAAATGCATAATCTCTGTATTCACTAAGCATCCGCTTATTCCCCAGTTGTTGATTTTTATTTTACAGGAAAAGGGAAGTCTACTGCTGGACCTTCTAGTTAGGTCGTTTGGAAGATTTGGGAGACTCGGCACTATTTGATCGGTAATTGTGATTTGGACAATGTTGTAATATATTCTGGATGATTGTAATAAATGTACGGGTGTGTAGACTTAGACTTGGTACCTTATAGCACCGTAGGGTGTTTAACACTTTTTGCACTACTTTATTTATGTTTTTAATGCTTCCGCACTTAATTTAGGTTATCAGATCATTATGTTATTGTATGTTGGTGATTAATCCTGGGTGTATTGTAATTGGTGGTTGTTGTGGCAAGGGTGCCACACGAGATGGTATCAGAGCAGTAGTTTGAGATTCAAGTGTCCAAGGGGTCTTGATCTCAAACATTAGGTGATGATATGTAGTGATGCTAAGTAATGATCTGAACTAAGATAGGTTATGATCTAGTAATTATAAGAAATTGACTGTCATACGGGACAAATAAGTGGTGTCTTTAAATTTATGACATGTTACTAAATAAGTTATATGTTTCGTATTTCAGAACATGTCTGGAGGAGGAATGACACCTGAAGAGACGAGAGAAATGATGCTAGCCATGATGGCTGAGCAAAGAGAGATGATTCAAGAGCAGTTTCGGGCTCGAGATGAGGCCGAAGTTAAGCGAAGGGAAGATAAAAGGAAGAACAAAGAAAAAGAAAGAGAAGAAAATAATGAGGAACAAGATGACAACACTGGGTCATCTAATAAGCCCAGGGGTTGTCGGTTTAAGGATTTTAAAGGAAATGGAGCTGTAGAGTTTAACGGTCTAGGGGATGCTGTTGCCGCACTGGAATGGTTAACAGCAACTGAGCGAACATTCCGAATCAGCGACTGTGCTGAGAAGGACATGGTTCGTTATGCAACTGCTATGTTCACAAATGATGCAATCATGTGGTGGAATGCCATGGTGAACGCTTTAACATTGGAGAAAGTTTCGGTTATGAAATGGGCTGAGTTCACGGACTTATTCACTCAGCAATACTGTCCGATTGATGAGCGTCGGAGATTAGAGGCAAGGTTTATGGCGCTGGTACAGGGGACGAAGACGGTGTCCCAATATGCTGTGGAGTTCACGAGGTTAAGTTTGTTCGCACCTCATCAGGTGGACACCGAAGAAAGGAAAGTGACCAGGTTCGAGGCTGGTCTTGACATTGAAATTAGGAGGGTTATGAGCAACGTCCGTTACCCTACATTTGCTGGCTTACTTGAGGCTGCCAGAAATGTAGAGCAGATTTTGATTATGTCGGGCTACTCTGTTGGGTCTGCTGCTGCTTCCACCAATCCAACACAGCCGTCACCGCCGAAGCGCCAAAGGGAGGGAGGATATTCTGGTTCTTCCCGGTCTTCACAGTACTCACCTCAACAGTCGTATCGCCGACAATCTGGTTCATCTGATCGCGGTCGTGCGCGTGCATACTCCATCAACACTGAGCCGCAGTATTGCAATAAATGTCACTTGGAACATTTTGGCAAGTGCCCTAACGGACGTGCTTGCTTTTGCTGTGGAGAACTGGGACATTTTCAGAATGATTGCCCAAGGAAGGGTGATGCTTGCTATAAGTGTGGGGTGTGGGGTCACTATAGCAGGAATTGTAGGAAGAATGCTCCAACGGCTGCTGTCCCATCATCAACACGATCGTCTGGAGGTTCGAGTGGTGGTTCAGTTAACCGCCGGGGTCAGTCACAGAGGGCACCTGCTCGTGCTTTTCAGATAACTGCAGAGGAGGCAAGGGAAAATCCGGAGGTCGTCACGGGTACGTTCATAGTTAATTCTATGCCTGCACGAGTTTTATTTGATTCGGGTGCCAATAGGTCGTTTGTTTCTACTGTGTTTGCACAAAGACTTGCCATGCCACTGTCTAAGTTGTCTGCTATACTTGATATTGAAACTGCTAGCAATACTTTAGTTAAGGTAGATCATGTATACCGAAATTGCACGTTAGTAATTGAAGATGTAGTCTTCAATTTAGATCTGATTCCGATAGAGTTCAGCGAGTTTGATGTGATAGTCGGAATGGACTGGTTGATCGAGAATGAAGCCCATATAGTGTGTAAGAGCCGAATGATAAAGATAACTACCCCGGAGGGGCGTGAGATATGTATATATGGGGATAGGAGAAGCGGGGATCTGTGTTTGCTGACTATTGCAAAAGCTCGAAAGCTTGTTGCAAAGGGATGTGATACATACTTAGCATATACGATCGATGCTAAGGCAGAGAAGAGAACTTTGGCCGATGTGCCGGTTGTTTCACAATTCCCGGATGTGTTTCCGGAAGACTTGTCTGGCGTGCCGCCTGAAAGACAAGTAGAATTTAGGATTGACTTGATCCCTGGAGCTGCACCGGTAGCTCGTTCTCCTTATCGTCTTGCCCCAACCGAGATGAAAGAAATGATGACACAACTTTAGGAGTTGTTGGACAAGGGCTTCATTCGGCCGAGTTCATCGCCGTGGGGAGCCCCGGTGCTGTTTGTAAAGAAGAAAGATGGCACGATGAGGATGTGCATAGATTATCGGGAGCTGAATAAGTTGACGATTAAGAACAAGTATCCTCTGCCGAGGATAGACGACTTGTTTGATCAGTTACATGGGGCTAGTGTATTTTCTAAGATTGATCTGAGATCAGGATATCATCAATTGAAGGTTCGAGAAGAAGATGTGCCAAAGACAGCATTCAGGACTCGGTATGGACATTACGAGTTTCTGGTGATGCCTTTTGGATTAACTAACGCCCCAGCTGTCTTTATGGACTTGATGAATAGGGTTTGTAGACCGATGTTGGATAAGTCGGTGATAGTGTTTATCGATGATATTCTAGTATACTCTAAGTCTGAGGCTGAGCATGCTGAGCATCTCAGGGAGCTGTTAGAGTTGTTGAGGAAAGAAAAGTTGTACGCCAAGTTCTCAAAATGTGAGTTTTGGCTGCAACAGATACAGTTTCTAGGGCATGTGATTTCGGGGGCTGGGATTTCTGTGGATCCAGCCAAAGTTGAAGCAATAAAGAACTGGGAGCCGCCTCGTTCAGCTACTGAAGTTAGAAGTTTTCTGGGGTTGGCAGGATATTATAGGAGGTTTATAAAGGATTTCTCAAAGATTGCAGTTCCTTTAACTGCATTAACCAAGAAGAATGCACCATTTATATGGGAAACTGTGCAGCAGGATGCCTTTGAAGTTCTGAAGAAGGCGTTAAGCGAGGCTCCGATACTTGCCTTACCGGAAGGCAATGACGATTTTGTGGTTTATACTGATGCATCAAGGTTAGGGTTAGGCGCTGTATTGATGCAGCGTGGGAAGGTTATAGCATATGCTTCAAGACAGTTGAAGCAGCATGAGAAGAATTATTCGACTCATGATCTGGAGTTGACCGCAGTAACATTTGCTTTGAAGTTATGGAGGCACTACCTGTACGGTACTAAGTGTCAACTTTACACGGACCATAAGAGCTTGAAGTATATCTTTAGCCAGAAGGAACTTAATATGAGACAACGTAGGTCTATGGAGCTTATTAAAGACTACGATTGTGAGATACTGTACCATCCCGGAAAGGCTAATGTGGTAGCCGATGCCTTGAGCCGAAAGGCTTATGCTAAGGATTTCTGTTATATGATGACGTCTACAATGCTGACCTCCACGATAATTGATGATGTCAAGGCTGCTCAGAAAGAAGCCTTGAAAGAGGAGAATATTGGTGCTGAGGATGTTAGAATACATTTAAAGAATATGGAAACGAGCGAGTCTGGTATAAAAGGTGTGTACGGAAGAATTTGGGTGCCGAAGTATGGTGATATGAGAAATGTTATCGTTGAAGAAGCGCATCAATCTAAGTTTTCTGTACATCCCGGGAGCACAAAGATGTACAACGACTTCAAGGCAGACTTTTGGTGGCCGGGATTGAAGAAGGATATCGGTCAGTATGTTGAACGATGTAGGACTTGCCGATTGGTAAAGGCCGAACATCAACAACCGTATGGCAGTATGCAGCCGCTTCCTATTCCGGAATGGAAGTGGGAGCACATTACAATGGATTTTGTTACAAAGCTGCCAAAGACTAAGCGACAGCATGATGCGATTTGGGTAATCGTGGATCGGTTAACAAAGTCGGCTCACTTCATACCGATTCGTGAAAGTTATTCGTTGGAGAAATTAGCTCAAATTTACATGAACGAGATTGTTTCTAGGCATGGAGTGCCTAAGTCCATAGTATCGGACCGGGACAGCCGGTTTACTTCAAATTTTTGGTCGGCTTTGCAAGAAGGGTTAGGGACAAGAATAGCAATGAGTACAGCTTACCGCCCGCAAACTGATGGCCAGAGTGAGCGGACCATCTTAACGCTTGAAGACATGATGAGATCGTGTGTGTTAGATCTCGGTGGCAATTGGGACGATCATCTGCCACTCATAGAGTTTTCGTATAACAACAGTTACCACGCTACAATCAAGAAAGCTCCGTTCGAGGCTTTGTATGGAAGGAAATGTAGGACTCCTACATGTTGGAGAGAAACGGGTGAAACACCAATCGCTGGGCCGGCCTTGCTTCAAGAAACAAACGAGAAGATACAATTGATTAGGCAAAACATGAAAGCGGCCCAGGATCGTCAGAAAAGTTACTATGATCGGAGGCACAAGCCGATCAATTTTGAAGTTAATGACTGGGTATACTTGAAAGTATCACCCATGAGGGGTGTTACTCGTTTTGTAAAAAGGGGAAAGTTGGCTCCGAGATTCGTCGGACCATTTAAGATAACCGAAAAAGTGGGGAATCAGTCATATCGTTTGGAATTGCCTGAAGAGATGTCGGGCATACATCCGGTGTTTCACGTTGGAAATCTTCGAAAGTCATTTACTTCTAGTAACGAGGATTGGGCCGACCATACTGAACTGCAAGTTGATGAAAGGCTCCGGTATGTTGAAGAGCCGGAGTGTGTGTTAGATACTAAGATGAAGAAATTGAGAAGCAAGGAGATAGAAATGGTGCTTGTACGTTGGAAGCATCATAAAGGAGCAAATCATACATGGGAAACTAAGTTAGATATGTTAAGAAAGTATCCGAAACTGTTTGAGTCCGAGTAACTTCGAGGACGAAGTTGAGCGTGGTGAAGCCCATGCTGTAACATCCACAGATTTAATTTGATGTACTTTGGTTAATTAAGTGGAAAACTTATATATATATATATTTAAGTTGAATTTGGGAGGATATTATGTATTTGGATATTAAGCAAAGTTTGTTGCTACTTTTAAGAAAATTGAACTCAGAATCAATTTTGTGGAGTATTATGAATTTAAAAGTTATTTATGATAAATCTAAGATTAAATCAGTATTTTATGGAACCGGTTAAGTCGAGTGATGAAATGTGCAAAATGACGAAAGTGGTATATAAAGGGCAATAGGCTTCATTTTTTAGTTTACACTATCTCACTACTTTATCTCTCTAGAAATTCTCTCTCTACATCTCTCTAAGATATATCACAAACCGACCGTCGGATTTTCGAGAATTATACGTCATCGGAAAGGTATCGAGGAGTACAACAACAATATACAAACGGATTTCAGAGTTCGTGCGAATTGAGGTAAGAATCGAATCTTTTAAGTTTATAGTTTCGGTTTTGAAGTGAACTAGAATTCGAATCTGTCATTTTATGCAAATTTAAGCTTGTTTTGCTCGAAACATTGTTGGAATGTGATAATATATGCATAGTAGAATCGAATCTAGGTATCATACATGATATATGCATGATTTTTGACTTAGAAATGAAGGATTTAAGTTGAAATGATGAACAGACTCGAATATGTCAAGAACAGAGTCGAAATGCAAGAACAAACTCGAGTTTGGTGCTAGATTCGAAGGTGTACTATTAGATTCTAAGGGGGGGGGCTTCGAATCTAACCATAGAATCGAAGTGTAGTTCGAATCTAACCATAGATTCGAAGGGTAGGTTCGAATCTAACATAAGGGGTTCGAATCTAATGTATAAATTTCGAATCTGATGCTTGATTTCGAATCTAACCTATTAAATTCGAGTTTAATGCCAAAAATTTAGAACACTACTCCCTAGACTCGTGTATTTTGAATGAAACTTATAAACAACACGTAAAATGGCAAGAATTATTCAAAGGACAAATTATGAACTTGAGATGGGTTCAACTCAATGGTAATATGGATTTGAACATAGACCAAAAAGGGAAAATATTGCAAAACTTACAAAACATGGTTTTATGGATTTAAACGGTTAATAATATGAGGAATTGTTGTAATTGATATGACAGGTCCCTTGTGGTGTTGTTTAACCCACAGTGGGGTACTTGGTGGAATCCGGTTGAAAGCCCGAAGAGAAATAATATCGGTTAAAAGATAATTACGCACCCACTGTGAGTACAGTAGATTTCGCATGTTTATATTTGTTTTATGTAAGCTTTGCCTGCTGAGACTTGTTGTTTCATTGATTGTTTGGAATTCTACTAACTTGCGTAGATTTAGATGCACATTCTTACTTGTTGCATGTCCTTTCGGTTGTTGTGCATCTAGTGATGGACCGGTGGGTCGCATCGATTACTCTGATGTTACTGTGCTATATGACCTGGAGCTGATCCCTCCTAGGCCCGGTAGGCAGTATGTCATCCCCGATCGTACGTTTGTCTCAGATGGTATGTTTAAATGCCGAGCTTTGAGCTCGAAGGGGCTGCGGCTCTGGTCCGTACTTTGTGTACGAAGAGGATATCCGATGTTGGTCATCTGTGTTATCCTTGGGCTTCATAAAAATTTATAAAATGCATAATCTCTGTATTCACTAAGCATCCGCTTATTCCCCAGTTGTTGATTTTTATTTTACAGGAAAAGGGAAGTCTACTGCTGGACCTTCTAGTTAGGTCGTTTGGAAGATTTGGGAGACTCGGCACTATTTGATCGGTAATTGTGATTTGGACAATGTTGTAATATATTCTGGATGATTGTAATAAATGTACGGGTGTGTAGACTTAGACTTGGTACCTTATAGCACCGTAGGGTGTTTAACACTTTTTGCACTACTTTATTTATGTTTTTAATGCTTCCGCACTTAATTTAGGTTATCAGATCATTATGTTATTGTATGTTGGTGATTAATCCTGGGTGTATTGTAATTGGTGGTTGTTGTGGCAAGGGTGCCACACCCAAGTCTGCGCTCGTGCGGCATCAAAACCCTACGGCCGCTGTTTGACGTCCAAACCCCTAGAAGTGACGACCTCTTTTAATAGAGGGCCTCTGCGTTCAGTTTTCCAAGTTCCATTTTATTAAAAACGATGGCGGAGCCCTGCTGCGGTCGATTCACGGATCAAAGTACTAAGGAGTGAAGTGCTGATCTTTCACCATCTACAAGCCCGAAGATGATCTCCACAATCATTGTCGGTCAAGAACACGCGATGGAAGGCTAAACTCTCCATAACCATTTGCGGAGGAATTACGACTAAGTTTACTTTATTGAACATTAATATTTGTATTGATGTGTTTATGACTATTGAATATGTTTTGTTGCACAAATGCTGTAATTGTGGTTATTATTATGGATATTTAACCGGTAAAAGCAAGATAGTTCATCGTAGTGTTATTATTTGTGCCGAGTCCACAACGTAGAGAATTAAGACAAGTAACGAATGTTGCATGCGATATGCCTAGATTTGTTAATTAAAGTGTTCATTATTAATATGATTGCGTAATTGGTTATGTTTATGTGACCATCATATTATGTTCAATTAATAATAACTTATGCCGTAGGGAATTCGTAAATGGTTATCTCTTTAAGTTGATCTATTAATTAACCGTTGTTTGTTGCGCCATTGTTTTAGTATTAATTTTTAGTTTTAATCATTTCTTCAAACCATCAAATTAACAATTAACTCGCTTTCTTAGACATAAATCAACTAGCACATTAACCCTAATAAACCTAAAAGCTCCTGCGGATACGACCATTGCTTCCCAACACTAGTAGGTAATGTAGGTTATTTCTACGGGCCACAACGATGGCTCGTCAATGGAATGTAAAATCTTGAAACCTCCCCCCCCTCCCCGTAGGAAAATAGATTCATATGATGAAAAGAAACTTTTTTGTTTAAATGAATTCTTTTTCCTAAAGTTAAATCCAATAAACCATGGAATGGAATGTCCATTCTAATTCCACAAAAATCCTTTAAGAATCTGTGAACCAAGACGCCCTAAATAATCATTTCATAATAGCGTCTCTTGATGACCGGGTATAGGTATGGTTGGCTACTGACTAGGCGTCCACGTAAGTTGTCATATGAGCACCGGGTCAACATAAAATAACAACATACTTATAAAATAGCAACGTACTAATAAAATAGCAACGTAACGCACAAAATAACAATGCGTTACTTTTTTATAATTTCAATCCTATTTAATTTTATTATTATTATTATTAAAACTGAAAATGTTGTCGTTTTTTTCGAACGAAAAAAATTAAAAGTTCGACTTGTTTATCATTTTTGTTCGAAATATAAAATGAATTTTGTTGTTGCGTTTAGTCAACGAAAACTAGTCATTTTTCAATTTCAGTTATCAAGTTATAGTTTTCACGGGAAAAAAAACAAGGGTTTCTATACAAAGTGAAAACTTATTTAGATGATAAAGTTTTAGTTTTAAGAAAAATAAGATGGGTGATTATAAACTAAGAAAATAGGATAAATGACAGAAAAGTAAGAGAGATAGAGAGTATTATAAAGAGATATAGGGTAAATAATAGAAAAGTAAGAGAGAGTATGAAAAGTGGTATTTTGAAAAGTGAAATGAAAATTTATGAAATTGTTGTTAGGTAAACAAGTTTTCATTTTTTCTAAAAAGTGATATGGAAATTTTAGAAATTTTCGGTAACTAAATGCACCCGTAAGACCCAACTTTCACCGGGTTTTAATCAATAGGTCCCAGCTAATAATACGATATCAATCACAAACTAAGATAGATTTATTAAACATTAAATTACATAACAATTTTGAAATAAAAGTTATTAAGGGTACAATGTCACTAGTCTATATATGTAGGTCCCGAAAGATTTCCCAAGTATATATAGCCTTAAGTTGTAGAGGGGGGGTGAATACAACAGTTTAAAAAAAAACTACACACTAGTTTCTCAATGTTTGTATGTATTATTAACAAATGTTAATTACAAACAAGCTTGACTGCGGAAAGGTTCAAGCTGAGATGATAGATACAACAGTATGTCAACTAGTCTAAGACAGATATAAACTAGTTACAATGAATACACTCACTAAGAATCACTCACTGTATTTACAAGACTCAGAAGAACAGCTTGAATAAGAACAGCTTAAGCACAGAGCACTGTTTTATTCAAGCAGACTTGTATGCATGAAATATACTTGAATGCACGTTCACTCTTGGCTTCAGCACTTAGCTTTTTGGCTTATTCTTTCAATCCTTGGAAGTTTCCTTTTATACTTACTCAGAGAATCTAAGAGAAGCTTCTTCATTGGACGAAAGGAAAAAGGAGAAGTCTTGTTGAAAAGACAACATAAACTTTTCTACACATTCTGAAAAGCAGACTTGTCTTCATGTGGGCAGAACTTTTGTCTTTTCTTTTTGTCTACTGTTGCATTAGCTTTAACTAAATAAGGAATGTCAACTTTGCGTCTTTCTTCCTTTGTCAAGGCCTATTTTGATATAAGAAAAAGGTTTGTCACCCTTTTTCAAATATCCTTTTGTCTTCATGTAACAGAACAGCTTGGGCAGGCTGAGCAGTTCTGTTTTCCACTTTGTCTTCGACTTTGTAAACTGATCTTCTAGCCAAAAACAACACATGAGGACTTGGAAACATATTTCATAAAGTATTTAGCCTGTTCACAAAGAACAGTACACTTGTAAACTGCCCAAGCTGCTCACCAGTGTAGAGCAGCGTAGACAGTTTATGTCCAGCCTGTTCAGCAGACTGAACAACTTGGACAAACTGCCTTTGTTGCAACACATGCAACACATAGAACAGCTTTAACTGATATTGGAAATCACTTTACAGGTTTCATTAAGGCATAAACAGGCCTTAAATTATACCTTTCAAGTGCATCAACAGGTTTGATTAAGAATCTCCCCCTTAGATGCAAAACAGGTTTGACTGAGGCCTTTTTGTGCCTAACAATCTCCCCCTATTTGCAATAACCAGTCTAAGCTGGATTTATCAAAAATCACCATATATTTTTACATTACATTTGCTGAAATAAAATTACAACATCAAAGTAAAGTAAAAGATCAGTTTATATATACACTGATTCTTGATTACATAAAACAACACATGTTCTTACAAAAGTACAACTGATGTACTGATGTATATTACAACTGATGCAAAAGAGAAATTACAACATATGTAATTAAAGTACAACTAATGTACAACAGATTTTGGACTGTTTGTGTTGGGAGCAGATAATGGTAAGCCTGTCCAACTGATGGACAGCTTCCATTCTTCACCTACCCTGATTGGTAGATGGACATCACTGTAGTGGAGGAGGACCTTCAAACATCTTTTCAAGTTCCTCCCTTGTATCCTCAAGTTCTTCAATTTCACTTCTGATGATCATAAACTTGGGATCTTCAAGTTCACCTCTCTCATAAAAGCCTCTGAGCTGATCCCAGACGGCTGCTCTCCACCTGCTTGACTGCCTAAATGAAACTGCAAGTCTGAAGGCTACAAGTTGTCTCAGATCCACCTTGTATAGATCTGATGCTCTTTGAAAGCATTTCCTCTGAGTTAAGGGATCTACAAAAAATACCCCAAGCTCAGGCTCTTTAATTATCTTGCCTTCTTCAAACTCTATTCCACTAGGCAGGTTGTAGTCAACTCCCTTCATCTCAACAGCATAGTCACCCTGTTCAATTAAGATGAGGAGTTCTTCAAGCTCAGTGTCTTTCCTTGTCCTCCTGGCCTTTATTTTGGGTTGTGTCACATAGACACCTTCACTAACCTCTTTAGAGATCAGGCCAATATTTTTCACTCTCTCCATCAACTTTTTGACATATGTTCTGATTGTTTTTGCTGTTTCTGACTTAGATTCACTCAGAGCAACTGCCAACTCAATCCACTCTCTGTACCCCATCTGTGCAACATCAGTGTAGTCATATGTTTCTAGTTCTGGGCCTGTTGCACCCATTCTGGTTATTTTCAACTTCCACTGACTGCCTTTTCTTGATATGGGAACAGCTTTGACAATTGCTTCCTTGGCTAGCCTTCTATCAACAACATCCTGAAATTTTCTTCTAGCCAAGTTGTCAAAGTGGAACTGAGCTCTTGCAGAGGGTACTTGTGTTTTGGTCACAGAGACCAGAGCACCCTTTTCTTTTTCTGCTTCCTTCTCTCCTGCTGATCCCTTAGCAGCTTCCATTAATTTCTTTTGCACTTCCAGAGAGGACATTTTGATTTTCTTTGCCTCTTAAAGTGCAAGAGACTTAGCAGCTTTGGCATATTCTTCTTCTTTTCTTAGAGCTTCCAGGGCTTGAAGCTGTTCTTCTCTAAACTCAAAGTATTTGTGCATGGGAAGACCCATTTCTTTAGCCCTGGCTTTGTGAAATTTGATTTCTGCTGCTTTCTGCTGTAGGGGATCAACTGCTGCTTTTTCTTTTCCTTTAGCTGCTGTAGTGGCAGCAGCTTCAGGACTTTTCTCCTCCTCCTCCTCCTCTTCTTCTTCTAGAATGAGATGCCTCCTTCTGCTGCTTGGCCTGCCCTCAGGAATGAATTCCTCCCCCTTAGACTGAGCAGGGTTTGGAGTTTCAGCCTGAGTAGGCTGAGCAGTTTGGGAAGCACCCTCCATTGTACCTGTTGCAGATGCTCCTGCTGGTTGACCAGTGAGTATTGCAGGTACTGATTCTCCTTAGGAGAAGAAGTTTTCTCCCCCTTAGACTTAGTCTTCGAGGCAGATGACTTCTCCCCCTTTGAAGGAGATGTACCAACACCTTCAACACCTGGTCTGCCTGAAGACACAAAGTCAGCAGGCTTGCCAGCAGTTTTGGCAGCAGGCTTGGGGCCAACAAGGCTATTCACTAAGAAAGCCAGGTTGTCCTTCACCTCTGCAAGCTGGGAAAGACAGGTTTGAAGAGAAGAGGATTGGGTATCAGCAAGGGAGGTCAGCTTGACAATGTTTTCCCTATCAGAAGATGTGAACAGCAAACTTTGAAGCTGTGCAAGATGGAGTTCAAGAGAATCTTGCACATCAGCAAGGTTTGATGACACAGAATTGGATAGGGAGCCAATTAGTGTGTTCAAGCTGGACAAAGTGGCAGGAAGAGTAGAATTGCAAGAAGTTAGGAGAGATGACAGCTGTTGAGAAATAGCTGTCATTGAGGACACAGAGTCCTGTTGTAGTGAAAGAATGGAGGAGAGGGAGGTGGAGACATTTTGCAGCTGTGCAGTGAGTGCAAGCAGCTGTGGAGAGTTATCAGGTTGTGGAGTGGGTGGGAAGGAATCTTTGAACAGATCAAAGAAACCTTTAAGCTGGTCAGACACAGAGTCTGAAATAAGAGAGGGTAGAGATGACATAGAGGTTTCTAAAGAACCAACTTTGTTGGTCAGCAGGGAAAGTTGATCCTTCAAAGGCAGGTCTTTAGGAGATGGAGGTGTATGGGTGGACTGTTTAGATTGGGTTGATGGAGATGAAGATGATGAGGCTGGTGTTTGAGGATGTGATGGAGAGGGAAGAGGAACATTAGAGAGAAGTTCCATAGCCTGGGCAAAAGTAATGTGGCCCAGCTTGGATGGGTCAAAGGGTCCTTCAACAGTGGTTGTAGCTGCATCATCAGGAGAAGGGGTTGATGTTGGGGGCCTTTCAGATGCTGCTTGTGGTGCAACACCTTCATGAAGACCAGTGGGTGTTCCCTCTGTAGTGCCTTGGTGTAAAAGCACCTCATCATGGGGAGATGGGATATGCATTTCAACATCAGCAGTGGTGAAACCTGCTGATGGAGTTTGCATAGAAGGAGTAGCTTCACCCAATGGATGGTATCTTCCCTGAGGTTCATCAGCTTGGGTTGTTGGTCCCTCAGCAGCTGTTTGGTGTTGAACAGATGTATCATAGGGAACAGAAGTTTGAGGCTGAGCTGCTGATTGGTCTATACCAGCAGTGTGGACACCTCGTGCAGACTCAGGGTGTAAAGAAGTTTGAGGTGGGGACAGTGTGGACACAGTATGGAGTGGAGAGGACTCCTGTCTTTCAATATTCTCAGCCTGTTGGGAGGCTGGAATAGTGAGGTGGCTAACTCCTTTTGTACAACTGGCTCCTGTTGGGAGGAACCAGAGGGTCTAGGTTGACTCTGGGTAGACACAGGTTGGAGTGAAGCAGGCTCCAATTGTGCTGAATCTTCTCCCAAAATAGGAGAGGCAGCAAGGGTTGCTTCTTTTTCAACTGAACCCTGTTGAGAGGGAACAGAGGGGCTAGTTTGGGCTGTTGGTTTCTTTTGCGTTGGTATAGAATGTGAGATGAAGTGGGTGATTTTGGAGAGGAGATGAGAGGATCAGACTGGACAGATTTGGAGACTGGGTCAGAAACAGGTGGGTTGACCTGTTCCATAGTCTCAGGTGCCACAGAGGCACCAGCCACAAAGGCTTCAGGGTCAACAAATAACCCAGGGTGAGGAGCCTGCTCCCCCTCAGCCACAGAGGCTAAGAGGGCAGACTCAGACTGAGCTGTTTTGGCCTTTTTTTGGACAGGCCCAGCTTCAGTGATGTCCAAGGACCTTTTAACAAGCTTGGCCCTTGCTTTGGATTTTCTTCTGGGAGCAGCTTCTGGATCCACCCTCACATCAGAAGGTCCTTCCACCAATCCTAACAGCCTCCTCATTGGTGTTGACAGAGGAGGCTCATTTGGGTAGAACAGCAGTGTAGAAAACTCTATTCCCTATTACAGGGAAGGCAGCAGTATGAAGTAAAGGCTGAGAGTTGTACAAGTGCTAACCACAAACGTGCCTGAAGATGAGGCTCAGAAACCTGGGGTATCGAACAGCAGCTGGTCGTGTCTCCTGCTGCACCAGGTTCCTCAAGCTCAGGAAAATCCACTTAGCCATGTCCATTGTAGTCCCATCCACCAGCTGTAGAACTATTGGGATTTCATCACGGCTCAGTTGGTCAAATGAACCAACGTTGCTGCTGAAGCACATCACCACTGAGGCAAATAGAAAACTGTAGGTAGGAGACAGATCCTTCCTGAACAGCGTAGCTCCAATTTTGGGTTCTGCTACACCACAGAAGCGTAGCAAATTTCCCATTTGGTCATTCTCAGGTTGAGGCATGTCATATGAATCAGCAGTTGGCAGATGAAGAACCTCCCTGAGAAGATCAGTAGTGATCTCAATGGTCTGAGTCCCATTGAGAATAGTCCCCTTTATGACATTGGTGTTCGGGTTGTAGGCACAAGTGTACCAAAACTCGTATACCATCTCCTGGTACAGGACACCAGGAGTAGCAGTCATGGCGTAGTTCAACGGATGAACTGTCAAAAACTCCACCATTTGGTCATAACCTTTCCCCACATAGTTTTTGGGGATTGTGAGGTTGGCAATATAGTTAGTGGGTTTGATAGTTAGCATTGTGGTGACTGATGAGTGTTTTTGTACATCATCACCAACAAATACTGGTAGAAAGGGATTGTTTCTTTGAGCCATTTGTGAAGGATTTGGGTTTAGAGAAGCAGAAGACACTTAGTCGATTTAGGGTTCTTGAGGATCTCTGGAAATAGTGAGGAAGACGAAGATGAAACAGTAGGGGGTATTTATAGGATTTGAATGTGAGTGGGTATGAGAGAGAAACATTTGGGCGGTTGATTTGAAAAAGTCGTTAACGGAAAACGGAACGGTTGTCCATGTCAGACCGTTTGTCAGACCACTTGAGCCCTTTTTAATCACTAACACACGTAACCCACATTATCCGCAGTAATTAAGTTAATTAAAAACAAAAATTAAGTAGCTTAATTATGAAGAAAGGTAGTTAAAAACTGTTGGTCTAAGCTGTTGGTCAAACCTGTGATGAGCAGGGTCATCACAAGCTGTTCACTCTTCAAACTGTTCCCTCAACCTGTTTAGCCATGTAAGAACAGGTTGTGTTCAATAGCTGACCAGGTTACAAGACAGTGTCTTGTAAATTAGTGTGAAGGAGTGAGGAGGCTGGACAAGTACACTGTTTTTGTTCAGCCTGTTGTATGTTCAAGCTGTTCAAGAATTTCAGAAAAATGGCTAAGTACAGAATATGCATAACCTGTTCTGTCTAAGCTGTTCTGAGAAACTTGAGCAGTGTGACGCATACAATGTCTTAGACCTTTGAGGACACTTAGTCACATTTGTTTAACATGCCCAGCTTGCTGACAAGGTAATTAAACCTGGTTTCATCAAGAGGTTTGGTGAAAATGTCTGCAAGCTGTTCATTTGTGGAAATAAAACTTACCTCCACATTACCTTTCTGAATGTGATCCCTGGTGAAATGATGTCTGACTTTGATATGCTTTGTTCTTGAATGAAATACTGGATTGTTGGAAATGGCTATGGCACTTGTGTTATCACACAGAATAGGAGTTTTCCTATACACAAGCCCATAGTCTTCAAGCTGATGCTGCATCCACAGAATCTGCCCACAGCAGCTTCCAGCAGCAATGTACTCAGCTTCAGCAGTAGAAGTAGACACTGAGTTCTGCTTCTTGCTGCACCAACTTATCAACTTACCACCAAGGAGTTGACATCCACCTGTTGTGCTTTTCCTATCTAGCCTGCAGCCTGCAAAATCAGAATCTGAATAACCTGTGAGTTCAAGGCTTGAGACTTTGGGATACCAAAGACCCAAACCTGATGTGCCCTTCAGGTATCTGAAGATTCTTTTAACAGCAGCTAGATGAGATTCCTTTGGGTCAGCTTGGAACCTAGCACATAGACAGGTGGCAAACATAATATCAGGTCTACTAGCAGTTAAGTATAGCAAGCTCCCAATCATGCCTCTGTAAGTTGTTACTGAAACTGATTTGCCACTGGCATCAGCATCCAATTTTACATTGGTTGCCATTGGGGTTTTAATAGGAGAACTTTGATCAAATTTAAACTTTTTCAAGAGATCTAAAGTATACTTTCTTTGATTTATAAAAATTCCAGTTGAGGTTTGTTTAACCTGTAATCCTAAAAAGAAATTAAGTTCTCCCATCATACTCATTTCATATTTGGATTTCATGAGTAATGAAAAATTCTTGCATAGTTGTTCATTAGTAGAACCAAATATTATGTCATCCACATAGATTTGAACAAGCATAATATCAGACTTCACCTTCTTTATAAACAGTGTGGTATCCACTTTACCTCTGGAATACCCATTGCTCATAAGGAATTCAGTAAGAGTGTCATACCAGGCTCAAGGGGCTTGTTTGAGACCATAGAGAGCTTTGTCCAACTTATAGACAAAACCTGGATGTTGTTCATTTTCAAAACCTGGAGGCTGCTTGACATAAACTTCTTCTTGCAACTTCCCATTCAAAAATGCACTCTTCACATCCATTTGAAATACCTTAATGCTTTTATGAGCAGCGTAGGCTAGATACAAACGAATTGCTTCTAGCGTGGCCACAGGAGCAAATGTTTCATCGTAGTCAATTCCTTCCTCCTGTCTATAACCTTGAGCAACCAGTCTTGCCTTATTTCTAATGACATGACCTTGCTCATCCATCTTATTCCTGAACACCCATTTAGTGCCAATTATAGTTTTACCTTTAGGAGCAGGGACCAGTTTCCATACCTTGTTTCTCTCAAACTGATTGAGTTCTTCTTGCATGGCAGTGATCCAATTGGCATCTTTTAGTGCTTCATCGACCTTCTTTGGCTCCATGAGTGAAACAAAACTAGAGAACATACATAAGTTCCCTAAACTGTCCCACCTTGTTTGTACCCCTTTGTTGATGTCACCAATTATTTGATCATTGGGGTGACATCTGATCCACTTAGGATCATTCTTCAATGAGGATTCTCCTGAGTTATCAGCAGCTTCAGCAGGTCCTGTTGAACAGCTCTCAAGATTTTCAGACACACTGTTGTCTTGAGCATGTTTACTTGTTGAACATGATTGACCATTGTTGAACATATCAGCAGAGGAACTAGGAAAATCAGCATTGATAGGTTCAGGACATGCAGTTGTAATTAAGTCAGTACACTTATTCACACAGGGTGTATTGACATAATCATCATCATGCCCATCATGGTTAACAGGTTCCACACTGGATGTGGTGGAAGCTTTTGAGTCCTCTTCACTGTTTGAATGCATAAGATCATCAAAGTTTAGTTCTCCTGGAACTGATTCAGGAACAGCTTTGGTGGAAGCATTCTTGGACTCTTCAAAGGTGACATTGATAGATTCATCTATCACCTTTCTTTTGTTTTTGTACACTCTGTAGGCTTTGGAGATAGATAGCAGAGTAGCCAACAAACACACCTTCGTCAGCTTTTGGTTCAAACTTTGCCAGTTGGTCCCTTTGATTCAGAATGAAGCAGGGACAACCAAACACATGGAAGTAACTGACATTTGGCTTCCTCCCTTTGAGCAGCTCATAGGGAGTCTTGTTGAACCTTTTCACCACTAAGGATCTGTTTTGGGTGAAGCAGACAGTGTTAACAGCTTCAGCCCAGAATGATGAAGGTAAACCAGATGCACACAGCATGGTTCTAGCAGCTTCAATGAGAGTTCTGTTTCTCCTTTCAACAACTCCATTTTGTTGTGGAGTTCTTATAGCTGAAAAGTTTTGAGTGATTCATTTCTCTTCACAGAAGTCTTCAAGAGTACTGTTTCTGAATTCAGTACCATGATCACTTCTAAGCTGCTTCACTTGGGCAGAGTTCAGCATTTCCATCTTTTTCACAAATCCAATAATTTCTCTAGCAGCCTCTCATTTGCTCTTCAAGAAGATAACCCATGTGTACCTGGAGAACTCATCAACCATTACTAGAGTGTATCTTCTTCCTCCGAGACTTGGGACATTAACAGGTCCAAACAAGTCCATATGGATTAAGAAGAGAGGAGTATCAATAGAAAAGTTATGTTTGGATTTAAATGATGATTTCCTCTGCTTGCCTTTCTCACAAGCTGTGCAGAGTTTATCCTTAACAAAGATCATAGAAGGCAAACCTGTCACCAACTCTTTCTTACAGAGTTTGTTTGTTCTTGAAGTTCAGGTGTGATAGCCTTTTGTGCCATAACCAGTTTAGGTCTGCATTTGTTCTTGTGAGAAAGCAGGTTTTAGTTGTGGGATCAGCAGATTGCATGTCCACAACATATACACCTTTCTTTCGTTGAGCACACAACACAACTTTGCCTTGGGGATCTAATATGTAACCCAGGTGCTCATCAAAGTTAACCTTGTAGCCAGCATCACACAGTTGACTTATGCTAACAAGATTATGTTTTAGCCCAACCACATAGGCTACTCGTTTGAACACTGCAGCACCAGCTTTAAGAGTTCCATATCCCTCAGTAGATCCCTGTACATTGTCACCAAATGTGACTTTTGGCCCTTTTTCAGGCCTGAGATCACTCAGCAGGTCCTTACAACCTGTCATGTGCCCTGAGCAGCCACTGTCCAAGTACCAAACCTGGGATGGTTGTTTTTCCTGCAGAGTGACAAGAAGAATATTAGTCATTTTTAGGGGAACTCATCACAGAGATGAGTTCTCCTACTTCATCAACATTTGTTGATGGACTTGTGATATCAACACTAATATTTCCTATATGAATGGTATCAGTTTGGATACCACTCTCATTGACTGAGATGTTTCCAACATTGCTTATGTTAGCAGTGAGGGAACCATCAGAGTCAGCTGGTCTCATGTCCTCAGTTTCAGGACAGTCTTTGTCCAGATGAGTCTTCATTCCACACTTATAGCATTTTCTCCTCTTAGCATTTTTGGAAGAAGACCTTTCAGAGGCACATTCTGAGTTATTTTTGTTGATTTTGTCAGCAGGTTTAGCAAACTTATTACTATTTAATGAATCAACAGCTTGAGTGGAAGGTTTTAATAGTAACAGCTTTGTCTGTCTCTTCTTTCCTCTTTTTAGGAGGACAGATGTCAAAGATAGGAAGCTTAACTGGCTTTTGAACTTCCACAGGTTTAGGAAACTTATTCCCAAATCTCTCAGGCTGAGCAATGGCTTTGCCTTTGTTCTTCCTGAGATGTGACTGATGTTGCTTATCAACATAATCATTATTTTTGGTTTTGAAAAACTTATTTTCATTTAAAACCAGTTTACCACTATGATTAGAATACTTATTTGAAATCACAGCAGGTTTGCCTTCAACATGAGACTTACTCTTGTTAAAGGCATACTGCTTACCTTTTGAAAATTTATTTTCAAAACGTTCAGCATTAAAAGGATTGGTATGCCTTTTTACATCAGCTTTAGACTCAAAGCCTGTTTTATCAACAGGTTTGGTGTCCACATCTGCAGTTTGAACATGCTTTCCTTTCTTTTTCTTGTGTGAATCAGCAGGGCACTTAGCAAGCTTATTTGATGGAAAACTTATTTCATCAGCCGCTTTTGAGCTAGGTTCACACGAGCTGTCAGTGTTTTGAGGCCTGACAAACCTGTTTGTTGAGATTAATTTACCATTCACTTTTTGAAAAAAAGTGTTTGGAAGCTCACCAAGAGTGGACAAGTCTTCTTTTAAATTATTAACTTTAACAATGGAAGCTGCTGTGTCAAGATCCCCTCCAAGATAGGCTTGGATTTGTGCAGGAATCTGCTGAGTTATGCAGTGGCTGACTTTTTGTGCAGATTGGCACCAAGGGTCAACTATCTTTTGAAGCTTAGCATGTTTTATATATGTTTCTCTCTTCTCTTCCATTAAAATAGAATTGATGTGTTTTAATTCATCAATCTCAGTTTCCAACTTATGGAAACTGTCTAGTTTACTGGATTTTGTTTCAAGATCAGTTTTAAGCTTAGAGATTTCAGATAATAAAACAGTATGCTTCTCAACAGCAGCTTTCAGATCAACAAGCATATATTCAAACATTTTAAATTTTTCTTCAGAACTGTAATCCATAAAATTTTGTACCTTATACATCATTGTAGGGTTCCAGTTCTCCAAGCTGCTAAAAGCTTCAGCTTCAGCCAGATCCTGTTTGAAGTTGCTTGTTGATGGGACATCAGTGTTGGCCATCAGACAGTGATTGTCTTCTTCATCAGATGATGAATCAGACTCCTCCCAGTCATAAGTCTCTGCCATAAGTCCCTTTTGCCGGTTGGAAACCACTGAGTTTTCCAACTTCCTAAGCTTAGCCATAGCCATAAGGTACTTAACCCTATAGCCATCATCCCTGTTTGTCTTGTGTGGTTTGGATGACTGACCAACAGCTAGATGGCCAGGTTTGCCACATTTGAAGCACTCAGCTTTGGTCTTATCAAATGCCTTCTTTTTTACAGCATTTGAGCTTCCCTGCAGCATGTTTCTTCCAAACCTTTTCTTGTTGAACCTTTTGACAAGCATGTCTATCATTTGCTCATCATCTAGTTCAACAATATCTGTATTGTCTTCCTCATCAGACATTTCCTCCTTATCATCAGCCTGTTGATCAGGTTGAGTGAACACATCACTCACTTGATTTACAGGTTGTTTCACACTGGCCACAAAGGCTGCACCTTTCTTAGATATTTCCAAGGCATTTCTCTTCTGTTGCCTTGACTGCTCATCATTCAGTAAGGATCCATACAGATTAACAAGATCCATACTTCTGATGGTACCTGAATTCCTTAAGATTGTAGAGAAATAATTTCATTCTTCAGGAAGGACGTCTAAGAATTTGTTTACCAAAGTCAGGCTGTCCTTGGTGATCCCAACAGCTTTGAGATCATTTACAAGAGCAGTAAACCTGGTGTAGGTTTCAGTGAGAGTCTCCTTTGGTTTTGCAAAGAAGATTTCATACTGTCTAACAAGATTATTAATCCTGTTGTCAAGTGTGATTGTGGGTCCATCATAAACGGTACACAAAGTATCCCACATTTCCTTTGCAGTCTTCATCTTCTCAACCTGTTTGAACACATCATCAGGCAGAGAGATGACCAGGTTATTTCTGGCCTTTGCATCAAGAGCCACCAGTCTTTTGTCTTCATCAGACCATTGAGCTTTTGCTTTCTCAAATGTTCTGATTTCAGGAGCAGCTCGTTCAACAGCAGGAGTTATAGTTGTAACAGATGTTGGCACATAGGGACCCTCTACAATCTCTGGTAGTTGCACATCTAGATTCTCTAAGTAGAGCATCATTCTGCACTTCCAACCAGAAAATTTCTGATGATTGAACATTGGAGGTTTGCCCATTGAGCCATTGTCATAATATGAGGAATTTGCAGCACTGTTGTCCATGGAAACTTTGGGAGAATGAGAGATCTAGAATGACACACACTCTAACCTGGATCTGATACCAGTTGTAGGTCCCGAAAGATTTCCCAAGTATATAGCCTTAAGTTGTAGAGGGGGGGTGAATACAACAGTTTTAAAAAAAAACTACACTCTATTTTCTCAATGTTTGTATGTATTATTAACAAATGTTAATTACAAACAAGCTTGACTGCGGAAAGGTTCAAGCTGAGATGACAGATACAACAGTATGTCAACTAGTCTAAGACAGATATAAACTAGTTACAATGAATACACTCACTAAGAATCACTCACTGTGTTTACAAGACTCAGAAGAACAGCTTGAATAAGAACAGCTTAAGCACAGAGCACTGTTTTATTCAAGCAGACTTGTATGCATGAAATATACTTGAATGCACGTTCACTCTTGGCTTCAGCACTTAGCTTTTTGGCTTATTCTTTCAATCCTTGGAAGTTTTCTTTTATACTTACTCAGAGAATCTAAGAGAAGCTTCTTCATTGGACGAAAGGAAAAAGGAGAAGTCTTGTTGAAAAGACAACATAAACTTTTCTGCACATTCTGAAAAGCAGACTTGTCTTCATGTGGGCAGAACTTTTGTCTTTTCTTTTTGTCTACTGTTGCATTAGCTTTAACTAAATAAGGAATGTCAACTTTGCGTCTTTCTTCCTTTGTCAAGGCCTATTTTGATATAAGAAAAAGGTCTGTCACCCTTTTTCAAATATCCTTTTGTCTTCATGTAACAGAACAGCTTGGGCAGGCTGAGCAATTCTGTTTTCCACTTTGTCTTCGACTTTGTAAACTGACCTTCTAGTCAAAAACAATACATGAGGACTTGGAAACATATTCCATAAAGTGTTTAGCCTGTTCACAAAGAACAGAACACTTGTAAACTGCCCAAGCTGCTCACCAGTGTAGAGCAGCGTAGACAGTTTATGTCCAGCCTGTTCAGCAGACTGAACAGCTTGGACAAACTGCCTTTGTTGCAACACATGCAACACATAGAACAGCTTTAACTGATATTGGAAATCACTTTACAGGTTTCATTAAGGCATAAACAGGCCTTAAATTATACCTTTCTAGTGCATCAACAGGTTTGATTAAGAATCTCCCCCTTAGATGCAGAACAGGTTTGACTGAGGCTTTTTTGTGCCTAACAATATAACATCAACATTACACCAAGTCATATCTATCCAACTCTCATATTATCTCTCTTCAATTCAGTACCAAAAATGTAATTTGAGTAGTTGTCTAGTTTGCCTTTAAGCTTCAAGTCTTGTTTTCTAAGTACTGGGTCGCGCTTGACTTTAGCCTTTGTCTTTACCTGGAAAGATATTACGCTTAGTGAGAATATAGATTTAGCAGTCAACATGTATTTACATAGAGCGGAATGCGTGGGAGATGACATGATATAACAAAGTTGCCGCCATTAGCCAGACCTCATGAGACATAGTACTTAAGAACATGATGATGTCAATGTCACACTCACGCTTAGGTGGAGATCAATCCACATACTGGGCTAGCTACCAGTACAAACAACATGGAAGACATCAGAACGGTCATAATAGAATCAATATATAAGAGAAACTGAAGCAAACGTAAGCAATGTAAGCATGTGATGTATGACATGAAATTTATTTCATGATTCACTGGGCAACACCTTACCATGGTGTGCACAAAGTCTCATTCTAGCTTGAGAATAGATTGTCAAAGAAACTAGAACAACAATATGTCTCATTGATAAACAAACATGTATAACAGATAAATTTATAAAGAATAGTTAAATCCCTATCATCAAGGATTTAATTAACGAAGAACAATAAGAATTAATGTTAAAGTGTGGCCAAATGATTCAATTGATACTTGAAATAAGAGTAAAAATGAAGAGAATGAAATGTTCATGGTACTTTTGACTTTCAAAGTCAAACTACATTTCTATGTTCCAATCATGATTCAAAAATTATTTCATCATCTATGTCTATATTCTACATAAACTATTATATGACTAAATAAACATCCTACTTGTCATTTTATTCGATCTAGGATTTGTAGAAAGAGATCTTAGAATATTCCTAACACTAATCATTGTGCTTATGGTTGAAATTTTCAACCTTATTACTCTTCTTGATGTTTCTTATTTCTTAACACGTGTGATGTTTATATAGTTGTTGGAGTTTTTAGTGTCTATTGTTGCTTTATGGGATATAAAGATATGTGGTGTTGCCAAATTTTGTGTCTGATGGAAGAACTTTAATTTGTCAACATTTGTCAAATGCATAAGCCTTAAGCATAATCTAGTCTAGTTACACACAAAAAACCAATCCATTGATCATCAAAAAAATAATTGTAATATTTGACTTGACATGTTTTAACCTGGCCGCCTGAAATATATTATCATGCAAGTGTTCATTCTTTTTGACCAAAACAACTTAAAAAGTTCAACCAGATACAATTTTTAAATACAAAATAAAGGCATCCATCATTTAACCAAATTTAGATATTAAAAGTGGACAGAAGAATATAAGGTGTGCTCATTCATATCCTCAAGAATAATAATGGATTAGACTTTTCTGACCGGAAATGTCAACTTGTGAAAGTGTTTCATCTTATACAAGGTTTGCTCTCCTCACATATTCACTTGGAAGTCTTTTATCTTTGGCATGATTTTTTTTATTAATACTCACTTGGTTTTTCTTTTTAGCATTATATCGTTCATAAATTTTGGAGAACAAATTTGTTTTTTTTTTTTTTTTTTTTTTTTTTTGGGGGGGGGGGGGGGGGCGGGGGGGAGTTAGTTAAACGTGTTTGGGCTTTGATAAATTGTTATTTTTGTCACAAATTGTATATACCAACATTTAGTTTTGGTGTTCCAAATTTACAACAAGGTCCTTGTAGTTTAAAATTAATTACATAAAGGTCCTTATAATTTTTACAAAACGGTCCTTGTACTTTTCATGGTGCCTCTCCTTGTAATTTTCATGGTACCTCTCCTTGTACTTTAAAAATTAATCACAGAAAGGTCCCTGTAGTTTTTGTGTTTTTATATTTCCATCTCTATTGGACAATAATATATTTGATTATTTTTATGTTTTCATATTTATACATAAAATTTATTTATTTTAAATATAAACCTCTTTAAAGCTTAATAAACATTGAGTTCAATATTTTTTTTATATTTCTACGCTTGTAAATAAAAATATTCATTTTGTACATAAACTTCTTTAATATTTGATTAAATATTGAAAATTTCTACTTCCATCTCAACTTGAAGAATTAAATAAACGTGATTCATTTTATTTGTTTTTTGGTTTTTGGTTTTTACTCACAAGATGTATATAAAATATCAACTTTTGTTATTCATAATTTTTGTGTAAATAAAAGAGGTTTAAATACAAAAAAAACCAATATGTTTTTTATGTTTTCGCAATATAGCCTCCCCGTCTTATTTTTTACCAATAAATTCCTCCAGTTATTTATTAGTTTGTGATTTTCAGAAATTTTCTTCTTTTGCCAAAATAAATCATTGAGTTTGAGAGTTTTTCATGGAAAAAAAGGTGAAAAGAAGTTTTTTTTGGAAAATATAAAAATTGATTATGGAAAAAGACGAAATTTTTCCCGAAAACTAGAAAGAAAATAATAATATGAGAACTTTATTAGGAAAAATAATATGAAGACACGAAACCACAAAATATTAATATATGTTGTTTTATTTATATAAAACCTTAAAAAAATATACTTTAGACATCATCAATTGAGTCAAACCAAATTCGTAAAAAAAACATGTAACACACTAAGGGGATGTTTGATAGCATAAGAGGTAATCTGTCTGATGTCTGATCCCACTTCTGATTGATAAGATGTGGTCCTGCTAAGATACTGATCTGATAAGAAAATTTTAATAAGTCTGTTTGTTTAAAAAATTATCTGATTCTGTTATGTTTATTAATTTTATATATTCATTCTCAAATCACATGTTTTTACCATCAAAACAATAGTAATATTTTTTTGAAAATCAAAAATTAAATGACATAGCAATATATTTTAATAAGAAATAATAAACATACATTAGTTTTTAATGCAAATACATCAACTTCCATTAAGTTCTTAAAACATCAAGTTCCATTAAGTTCTTACAATACCAAATACCAAATATCAATCTTCATTTTGCATTAGTCGATTCGTAATTTGTTCACGTAAGTTACTCATAGATTGTTGATCGGTAGTATTTCCATGTATTTGAGCTTCCAAAAACTCATTTTGACCTTCCCCTTGTACCTCTTCATGTTCATCATTTGTTTGATCATACTCAAAAAACTCGTCAGTTAATCCTTCATTCGTATAAAATTATGAACCGCAAAACATGAAAGAACAACATCTCTTTGAACCTCAAGTGCATATGGGGCCATTCTCTTCAAGATTGGAAAACGTGCTTTCAATACTCCATAAGCACGTTCAATAACATTTCTTAGTTTTGAATGAGAATGGTTATACTTTTCATACTTGTTTGTGGCGCGTGTACGCCGATAATCTCCAAGCCAATATCTAACATTACGAAACGGCGCCATAAACCCTCGAGTATTTGTATACGCGGCATCGTAAAGATAATATGTACCTAAAATATTTCAAATATTACATCAAAGATAGTTAGGATATGTGATATATCAAAGATATATAAATCAAACTATTTATACCTGGAGGAGGAACAGGAAAATTCAACTCAGGATTTGATATACTTTCAGCCAAAACTCTCGCATCATGTGCAGTTCCTTCCCAACCGACAACAACAAAAGTGAAGATCATATTAAAGTCGCAAACAGCTAAAACATTTTGATAACAATCATCTTTTCCTCTTCCCGTGTATAAATGTTGATCTTTGATTGGAACTACAACATGTATTAAAGTTCCATCTAGTGCACCAATCGCACCCTGCATTAAAGATAGCGGTTAAAATAGTAATCAATGATTGGAACTACAGTATGTATTATAAAATTATTTTTATTACCTTGAAAATTCTTCGTAGCCTCCTATTGTTTCCGGGAACGTTTGGATTAGGATTAAACGATGTAGGCACGATAACCTCATTTGCAAACCACTGCATTTTTTCCAACACTTTGTGAAATATAGCAGAAATTGTTTGTGTCGAGTGTTGGAACCTACGTTTCGCCACCCTAAAACGTTGATTATGACCTATAATTGATAAAAAGATAGTCATCTTCTCTTCAACTGATATAGTTTTGTTATCCTTTAACCAACCTTTTGTTTTGAAGTGTACACATAATCGAATAAATGCTTCCCTTGACATGCGTAGTAACTCAATACATTGAAGATTGTTTTTCATTAACTCTTCTGTATATTGATAACCACTAAGAATCGAGTCGTTATCCCTTTCCTTTTCCTTTGCATCCTCTTCTTTTTAATACAACATAATAACAACATAATAATGAGTAGTAAACGACGTCGATGATCAACTTCGTCCATACCTATTAAAAACACGACATATTCTTCAACACACGCTAAAATATAATAAAGTATTATAGCATACTTCAAACAACAAACAACTTTCAAAACACTCATGCCAAATATTCATCAAGCTCAAATAAGTACCAACTTATCTAGTTCAATCAAGTTTCAAAACAAGCATGCCAAATAATTCATCCAAAAAAGAAACACCAACTTATCTAGTTCAATCAAGTTTCAAAAAAAAGCATGCCAAATTCATCCACTTATCTAGTTGTAAATCAACTATTCCTTTAGATATCCTAAGGACCTTCCCGTGCTTTCAAGCCACTTTTTAAGCAAATCAGGAATTGAAGGCATCATCAACCACCATTTCTTGATTATCTCTTGAACTAGAAAAAATTAAAAACGCTGCATGATAGAGGGGATCCGCCGCATCAAGCCCAAGGGAATTCAACTTTTCAATACACCTAAGCTTTTGTTGCTCTGTTTCTTTTGGTTGCTCTGTTGGTGCCTGTTTCTCTTTAGACAACTCCTTAGAAAGTGCATCACTACATACTTTAATCAATTCATCAAGATTGTCATCTTTTTTCTTTTTTTTTTCTTAGGTCCAACAGCAATTTGAGTTCGATTTTCACTTGTCCCCTCTTCTTGAGTTGGATTTTCTTTAGAACCCATATCATCGTCGTCTTCTCTTTCTTCATCATCAAGCTCAAGTGTTCGAATGCGTGAAGTAAAATAAGATGAAGAAACCCGAGATTTCATCACATTTGAGCTAGCAGCCTTAACATGTTCACCGAAGCAGTAGTTGATTGAAATAAAGTGTCACACAAATCAGTGAAAAGCAATGGAGCATTTTTCAAAGTTTTCAGTTTCGGATGACCCTGCAAGTAACATTTTTTTAATATATTATATTTGTTAAGTAGTAATGTTTGCATTTAGTTATATGTAGTAATGTTTACTAAACACACCTGACTAAAGTCTTCCCATTCTTGTTTGGAGAGGTTGAAAGTGTTAGTTGCAGGGTTATAATAGTTGCCTGTTTTGTTCTTTAAGTAGTGCCACGAACGGTATCTCGTCTTTAGGTGATCATATTGATTTTTCAGTTGTTTTTGTTCAAGTGACATGTTATGCACTTCTTCCATCTTTTTGGAAATAATAGCCCATGATAGTCTTCGAAGGCTAGTGGCATTAGGTTCGGCCTTACCTTTTTCCTCAATACACACTTCCAAGAAAAACTTTAGTGCATCGGTTGACCACTTCACTCGGTCCGCCATTATGCTATATTCAAAAGTAACATGCTATATATTTAATTCAAGTTTTGCATCCTACTTTATCAACCATATTTCCTTAAAGTAATCATGGCTATAAGAAATAAATTGATGGACAACAATCCATTTTGACTAAAAAATCAAGTAACGTAAAAATTCAAGTAACAAGTTTCAACAATTAAATCAATTAACCATATCAACAACTTTCAAAAATGGTACCAAAGAATACTTGAAAATCATTCAAGAATCATAATCAACTAACTTTTTATACATGATATCAAATAATCAAATCCAAGTATCAAATAGTTCAAGAATCATACATGATGAAGAATGCTACTTTTTATACATGATATCAAATAATCAAATACAAGTATCAAATGGTTTAAGAATCATACATGATTCAAGAATCATAATCAACTAACTTTTTATACATGATATCAAAGAATCAAGTCCAAGAATCAAATGGTTCAAGAATCATACATGATCAAAGAATCAAATCCAAGTATCAAATGGTTCAAAAATCATAAATCAACTACTTTTTATACATGATATCAAAGAATACTTGAAAAAAAAAGTAATGAATACCTCAAATGAAGAATGCTAGTCAAAGATTGTTTGCCAAAGAATGCTTGTCAATAGCAAACCTGAAATCAAAACATACACAACTATAGTTAGGGTAGAAATAAAAAATACCTAGATAAATTCATATCATTCATCTAAAAATCGTTTTTTAGAACCAAAAATAGTAATTTTAAGATGTAAAAATAGGTTGAAATCAGGAGGGGGGGAAGGGAGAACGGCGCCGTGAAGGGGGGTGGGGCTGCCGTCGACGCCAGGAAACGGGGGTGGGGCGAAATCGAAGAACAGTAAGGGGGAAGAGAGAAGGCGCCGTGAAGGGGGGTGGGGCTGCCGTCGACGCCAGGAAAGGGGGGTGGGGTGAAATGGAAGAACAGTAAGAGGGAAGAGAGAAGGCACCGTGAATCATTACCTGTAAGTCGACGGCGAGGGAGAGGCGCTGCCGGTGTCGCTGCCGCTGCCGGAGCCGCTGCCGGTGCCGGTGAGGGAGATGGGGTGCTAGGCGGCTAGGGTTTCAGCAAGGAGAAGGGAGTGTTTTGTGTTTTTCTTTTTAGGGTTTTGATAAGAGGTGATGAGAGGAAAAATAATTCTGTTCATGGTAAGACAAAATAAGAGGATTTTGCCTCTTATGTATTATGCAAATCAAACGCACTTATCGGGTTTTCCTCTTACCGAATAAGAGGTTAGCTCCGATAAGAGGCTTATAAGTGTTGTCAAACAGCCCCTAATGCTTTAATACACAAATGCATTGACGATTTGTCATCATTAAACATGTTTCCATCTCTTAATATCATAGTTTATTTTAATTGATAAAAGTACATATTCATGACGGATACCCGCAGCAACGAGCGGTTAATCATAACACTAGTTGGAAACATATATGCTTCTCATGTCAATACCTGCCTATTACAATCAAGTTAGTCTTTATAATTTTGCAGTATCATAAGTTTTATTTTAGGTGTTCTATGACAATTTAACAAACTATATTTGTTAACAAAATGCACCAACTTATCAATGATGAGAGAATGCAAAGAAAAAATGTGGTACTATTTTACAAAGGTCTCCCATAATCAATGATTAAAGGAATCAAACACGTACATATTTATTAGCATGAAAGACATTATAGGTATATGTATATATATGCATATACTTATATATATATATATATATATATATATATATATATATATATATATATATATATATATATATATATATATATATATATATATATATATATATATATATATATATATATATATGACTCACTAATAAGGACATTATACGTTGGTCTTTACAAATTAATATTCAGTTGTAAATATTTGTTCACGAAGCTGCTGAAATTTGCAGTAAAAAAATAGAAAATACCTGATGAATTGGAATGGGGTCACAGAATCCCTTAAGTAGACTACCATCAATCTCTCTCACTATTAATGTATATGTTACTTAATAATACTCATTGTTTGTTATATTTGTATATGTGCGCGCGTATGTGTGTCTATATATATAATGTATCTGTTACTTAATTATACTCATTGTTTGTTATATTTGTATATGTGTGTGTGTGTGTGTGTGTGTCTATATAAATATTAATATTATATAGATGGAAAACTAAACTGCAGCAATGGTAAGGATAAAAAAGGAAAAAAAATTGTTGATGAATTGGAATGGGGTCACGAAATCCCAAAAGTAGACTACCAAACAATAACATAATTAAATTACATAACATCTCCAACATCCATCTGACTCATTATTAATATCTATGTTGCTTAATTTACCCCATTCTTTGTTATTTATGTGTGTGTGTGTGTCTATATACTCGAAAAATATGCAGGTTAATAATGTGTGTGTGTGTGTGTGTATATATATATATGGGTGTGTGTGTGGGTTCAATGGAATACCTTTATGTATCGGAAACCTTGGAAAACCAATTATAACTGTTAGATTAGATGCATTTGCATTTTCAGATTTATGCATCATGATGCACTTAAAAGAAAACATACAAGGGTAATTTTGGTGCATAATATATTTTATCTTAAATTTGAAATTTTTATATTTTTATATTCAAATTTAAAAATTCCATAAGTAATACACAATTCGAATTTAGAAAACTATCTACATCATGTCTTTTAAGAAAACATCCATATGCTCTTCATAAAATCATCATCATTTTCTTTGTGTTTAACATCAAACCATAATCGATGATGCACTCCATAAAAAACGATAATGAACTCCATCACAATGACGATGATATACTCCTCAAAAAAAAATTGATGTACTCCTTCAAATCTTCATTTTCATGTTCAACATTAACCCAAAATCGATGATGCACTATATAAAAACAATGATGCACTCCATAAATTTTCATGATAAAAATATGTGAAACTACATAATCAACAAATGTATTAAATTGATAACATATTCAACAATCCTAACGATGCATCATCAATATCAATCATATGCAAACCAAAATGCAACTGCATCATCAATCATTGTTATGTAAAACAAAACCTCAAATGCATCATCAATATCATTACCATGCAAAACGATGCACCAGTTTGAGCAAACAAAAGGTTTCACATTAAGTTGATAATATACTTACATATACATTGCAAACAAAATCACTAATGCATCATCAATATAGTGTGTTCTTATCCATACTGCATCGTCAAATATACATCATTTTTCGATTGAAATCCTCTGAAGAAATCAAAACTATTATCCAGTAGAGAGATGAGGTCGGGAAAAAAGGTTGCGATGGAGGCCGGAGAACGAGATTGCGTTGAAGATCTTCTTGATTTGGACCTACAAACATTTGGTTAATCACAACACGAACAACCCATGGAGGTCGGCTGCATGGTGGTCAACGGCCGGCGTTGTATGGTGGTCGGAACTATGGTATGAAATTCTCACCATTTGTTTTTTCATCGGTTATGGAGATTCAAGTTTTCTATGCCATCAATGGAGATTCAAATTTTGTAACAGTTTTTTTTATCATATGGAATGAATTTGATGATAATCTCATACAATATGGTGATATGTAGGGTTGTTCACGAATGGTTAACCGAAAAGATCGGTTCGCCAAAATCCTGAACCTAAACCTAAACCTAAATTCCCGGTTAACCGGTTTTCGGTTAATCTGGTTTTTCGGTTCGGTTTTCATGTTAACCGATTAACCGTTATACGATCAAAATTTTTAACAAAGTCTATAATTAACTTCTTAATCCGACACAATTCAATATAAAACTACTAATTTTAACATCATTATAGAGTTCATCAGTCCAAAAGTTTCATCATAAGAAAGTGGAATTATGTCTTCAAAACATTATCAAATGAAATAAGTAAAAGCAAACGACAAATAACATCATTCTCTCGAGTCTTGACATCTTCTACTTCAAAGTTCAAATGTCTTCCGTCATCGTGAAAGATTCATCAATTTCAATTGTTGGTTGCTCCAATGTCAAATTCTTCATACCTACAATTTAAAGAAAAAAAATGTAATTTTATTCATAAGTAACTTAGTATTTAGCATACATAATATTATAAACAATGAAAAAAAAAACTTGTCTTCCTCTAATTCTTCCAATTGAAGGAAACATTCCTCTATTATTAGAGGTCCTTGTGAAGTTCGTAACCAATCTTGAGTACAAATAAAGAGCTTCCACCATCCTTGGAGTTAAAGAAGTACGAAATGAATCAAGAACACGACCACCGGTGCTAAAAGCGGACTCCGAAGCAACCGTAGAAACTGGTACCGCAAGCACATCTCGAGCCATCCTACAAAGAATGGGATACCTCTTTTGTTGATCCTTCCACCATTGCAAGATATCAAAACATGAATCCACTTGCTCACACTCATCTTGTAAATATTTCTCCAACTCATTTTTCCTCTCACAATTCTCAAAAGTTCCCTTTGCCATCTTATATCTCATACTCAAAAGTTTTTGAACATCCAACACATCCCCACTTCTTTCCCTTTCATCATAACGAGAATCACTCGTTGAAAAAGTGCAACCCGGTGCTTCCGTTTTCTTTCTTTGTTGAGGCATAGAAGAAGCATAATATTCAAACAAATATCGCAAAGTAAGTTTAATCTTTGATATCAACATATTAGCATTTTCCTCATCATAAGAAGACTTGACAACCCAATCAACATAATCCAATTTATGTCTTGGATCAAGAACTAAAGCAATAAATAGCAAAATATTGATATTATCAACATTAGACCAATACTTATCATATTTGACCTTCATGTGATTTGTCATCTTCTTAATGTTGGCATCCTCATTTTCACAATAAGTTGAAATCAAGTATCCAACACCGTAAATCTCTGGTACATAATAATTACCGGTCACATATCTAGATCCGGACAACTTCAATGTAGCATCATAAAAATTTTTCAAGAAAGGTAAGAAACTACCAACCGCATTCCAATCATCATCATTTGGTGTACCTCCATACTTTCCAAGCTCTTTAACATAAGGACCACCTTTAGATTTCATGTTATCAAATGCTAATCTAAATCTCAAAGCACTTTCAAGCATCAAAAATGTTGATTTCCAATGAGTTTCAACATCCAAACAAATGAGTTTTTTGCTTTGTATCATCTCTTCATCGACACAAGCTTTGAACTTATTAAGTCTAGCCGGAGAGGATCTTACATATCTAACGGCGACACGAACTTTTTTTATGGAAGTGGAAAGGTTATGTAATCCTTCTTTAACAACCAAATTCAAAATATGAGCGGCAGACCTCATATGCAAATATTTACTATCTAACACACCTCCCCCCCCCCCCCCCAATGAATTTTAAATATTGAACGGTCACATCATTTGAACTTGCATTGTCTACCGTCAAAGTTAAAATACTTTTAATATCTCATTCAATCAAACACTTTTCAACCACTCTACCAATTAGTTCTCCACTATGACCGGCAATTGGACAAAAATTAATTATCCTTTTATGCAAATTCCAATCATCGTCAATGAAATGTGCGGTAAGGCAAGTTTTGACCGGAAGTCCAAGTGTCGGTAGTGAGACTAACTCTAGAACACAAATTCTTGAAACAAGTTTTAAGTTTCTTCCTTTCATCAATAAATAGATCATAACAATCTCTAGTGATGGTTGAACGTGAAGGGACATTAAATTGAGGACACAAAACTTTGCATAGGTAACGAAATCCTTCACGTTCAACAAAAATAAACGGTAACTCATCAACAATAATCATTCTTGCAATCGCTTTCCTTGCAATATCTTGATCAAACACCCATAACCTAGGGACACTCATTCCTTCAACTGTTTTTCCATCAATTGTAACATCTTGAGCTTCAAAAGAAAGGATCTTTTGTTTCTTATTTAGATTAGCCGGAAAAAGCTTGCATCTTTCAGTGTGGTTTTTCAAAACACTTGTCCCATTTTTTGACAAATAACCAACCGTCTTCTTACAATACTTGCAATCAAAGTAATCCGACTTATATGTTTTGTCAAAATGCTCCCAATAAATTGACTTCTTCTTTTTATCAATAAGAAGAGACTCACTTACATCGGGTATTGATTCCTTCTTTCTTTTCAAAGTGTTTGATGTTTTAGTGAAGTTCTCCATGTTGATTTTCTAAACATCTTCATTAGAATCTTGGCTTAAAATGACATCCTCATCCATAGTGTTGTTGCCAAAGCTAGACATTGAGTAAATGAGTAGCCTGTAAATAAATTAATAACATCAATTGAAGTTCAAAATACAAATCACTAAATCAGTAAGTAACATTAAATTAATTTAACTACTAAATAAGTAAGTTATTCAATATTTCAAGTTACATTATATTAATTTAACTACTAAATCAGTAACTTATTCAAGATTTCAAGTAACATTAAATTAGTTTAACGACTAAATCAGTAACTTATTCAAGATTTCAAGTAATTAAATTAATTTAACTACTAAATCAGTAACTTATTCAAGATTTCAAGTTACATTCCCGTCATTTAACTACTAAATCAGTAAGTTATTCAATATTTTAAGTAGAAATGGTTAAAATAACAACCAAAAGAGTAAAGAGTGTAAGCATCAAAGATGGAGGAAGCCGTGAACGAGGCTGGAGGCGTGGAGCTGGAGCTGTGAACGATGATGGCAGTGAAGACGAGGGAAGTAGGGAACGAGGCTGTTGGAAGTCGTGAAGAGGAGGGAACGAGGCTGCTGCCTGCTGGAGTGCTGGGCGCTGGCAGCCGTGAACGAGCTGATGCCTGGAAGCCTCCTGGAACTAAGGAATCGCAGAATGCAGATGGCCAGATGCAGAAGGGAAATAGAGAATTAGGTCAAAAATCAAAATGGTAAATGGTTATGGACTTATGGCATATATTGGGCTGACTGACTAAGGCTTTGTTTGGGCTCAGATGTTCAAGTTTTAACTTAATTTTGACAAGTATTATATATAATTAAATATAAAATAAAAAAAATGGTTTTTCAGTTAACCGTCCGAAGCCAAAAACGTGAACCGTAACCGAACCTAGAAACCGAAGAATTTTCCGGTTCAGTTAACCGAACCAAGATATTCGGAAAAATACAGTACGGTTAACCTGTTTTTCGAGACGGTTTTGCCGGTTTTCGGGTTCAATTTTTCGGTTTCAGAAATTTCTGAACACCCCTAGTGATATGAGTGATTATAGGGATTGACAATTCTAAGATAATCATATTTTATTGATTTTGAATAAATGTTATTATTCTATTCCAAAAATACCCTTAATGATCCCTTATGATGCATTCAAGGTCCTTGTGAATTGTGATGCATGGAGGTTTTTCAAGGTTTTCCGATACATGTTGGTTTTCCATTAAACCCCTATATATATATATATATATATATAGTACGGTACCCGCGCATAGCGGCGACGGAAACAAATATACTTCATTAGTAACATATTTAATCAGCAACATAATATTTTGTAAACGACATATAGAAAAAGAACATCTTGATTCTCAAAAACAAGACATTTGTATATTGGCATATCATCAACACATTGCATAAATAATAAATAAAAACCCTAACACGTCATTTTCGAACAAACGTAGATAAATTCAATTTGAAGATATTGGTTAGATTGATCATTGTTATCATTGATTTTCCATAAATAGCTATCACTCATATAGAATAATCATCGATGACAAAAAGAGAGCTTAAAGATTTTCAAACATATGCTGAGATTTAAGAAAGATATTTGCAACTTCAAGTGTAATTTAAATTAACTAATCCTTATGCATATTTTAAGAAAAAATACTAATAAAGAAAATCAACCAATAGCACACGGCAATTGAGTAATTCCCAACAATTCCTTCTTAATCTTGTTGCTTATTTTTTCTTTTTTTTTTTTTAAAAAAAGTCTGTAATTAGCAGACAAAAGTTACATCAAGATTAACTATTGACGGTCATTTCTCATATGTTGATGTGTGTTCTTCCGGTTCCAACAATTGCAAGCTCCTATAAATGATTTAAAAACAACATGACATTAGCACATTTCTATGAATAATCATGTGTAGGATAATAAAATATTATAACTCAAACTAGTACAAACACAATGCTCAATGAATTCATTTTGAAACACAAAAAAAAAACATCACCCTCTCAAAACCAGCTTTGGTTCCGATTCAAACCGAATAAAATTATAGTCAAGTTAATTAATACCTACGTAATCAAGACATAAGCAATTTACCAAAAATATACAGCTCCAAACATGCTCTCTACATCTATCATCTATTTTATTTACAACCCATCATATGACTAAAATAATAGACCTATACAAAGGACTCATTTTACGTCCAAAAGAGACTTTAGAATATATGAACTTTTCTCTTTAAAGAATGTGTTCTTTTTTAGTATGTGAACATAATTTTCCAAAACAACCGATTGTACTTGAATTTTCTAGCTTTAGCTGCCATCAATCTAGACAGCTTATCAGAAATGACTTTGAATTCATCTTTGTGTCAAGAAGCATTAAAGAAGAGGAACTTAGTAGACTATAGAAGATGAGTTTCAAAAAGAAAGGGAGAAAGCAAGACTCACCTATATATTGGAGTTGAATAACAGCATGATCTCCTCTAGAAGATTTTCGTAGCAAAGATCATAATCACCTTCTCCAAGCACTTCCCAGAGTCTCTATGATCACCATCCATGTAGTACGCATTACTGCATTAGCAAGATTAGTCCACACATGAGAGGCCTTTGAATATGATTTTGCAAACAGATGTCTGTCTCACATCAGATCACCTTTTTAGTCTTAAATAACCAAAATATCACAATTAGAATCACTTTTTTTTGTCAAATACTCATTTTAAATGCCCATCCAAACACCCCCTGAAAAGAACCAACAGAGAAAAATAAGCCTGAATTTTATGGTAAGATTCACACCCTCTAAGCAGCAATAACAACAGATAAACAACTCTTATCTTAAAACCAGATTAAAAGGTTCAACTTTTACTTTAAAAAACCAGCCTTTGTTTTTCACAGTCAAGAACCATAGACGACAAGCAGCATCAGAAACTGATACTCTAACCCAAAAAAGACCGCAAGAAAAAAAAAAGCTTTAAATTCTACTCAAACCAAAACAAAAATACAGGTTTGTAGACCACCAAAACAAACCACAATATCACAAAAAAGTCGAAAAAAATAGATTTCGTCTGGGAATGCATCACCGACGACTGAATCATATAAATGAATAATACAAGTTAGATTGCATATTCATACCCGAAATTTTTGCGCAAGTAAGAAGTTGAAGTGTTCGTAAAATGTTGCCTTAGAATATCTAAAATCGCATATTTTATGGCGAGTCATTGTTGAGCTTTCGTCCAAAAGCGTATTCTCTAACTTTAGATCTCTAAGGCATATTTGCTGCACCATCAAATTAACAAATAAGAATTCCATCATAATGTATAAACATATGACTTATATAATCATCGACTTAGATTATGTGGCCTTTGTGTGTGTGATTATAACAGCAAAACAGAAAGATCTATAGTAAATTACTTGATAATAATTTGAAAAGAATCCCACTTTTGGCGTTAGATGACACTTCAAGAACATATCATATAGTAAATTGCTTGTACTTTTTATTGAGTGACCACGACGCCTTCCCATTTTCAGCATCAATCTGACACCTAATCATCAACATCATGAAGATACAGTAGGTGCCATTCAAAATGAAATTAAGCATTTTTATTAGATGAAAACAAATGGATGAGATCTGTAGCTGCAACATATTTGCTTCTATTCACGCACAAACCAATGGGATCTGTGGGTCCAACTAAAGGCCTGGAATACAATAAGATAAACTTTTAACAAAGCAAGTAAGGATTCGATACGGTGTAAGAGACCCAATAATTTAAGAAGACATTCACATTACAAAGAAAACAAGAGACTTTAAGCTTTTGCAGCATAAATCACATAACTAAAGTGTATTAGCATGACTATCATTACATGACCAGCATCTTTGCTTCCATCACATGTTAGTAACTGAGTTTTACCCGCCATACAAACAAAAAGAAAAACCAACTCCTGATCATTTCAATAATTCAGGACTGCTTTGTTATAGTATAGTAACATTGACTTTAATTCTGTTAGTAGTGTTGTGGTTAAAAGCCAATCATTGTGTTGACTTCACAATATAGCTGTTAGAAAGGTGAAGGTCTGACCATATAAATAGCGGCTGCTGCTGTCATTGTAACTGATTCATTCACTCATCCTAATAAAATTCTGTTCTCAAATCTCTCCAAATTTCTCTTGCGTTCTTAACATGCTTAAATGATAGAAATGGAGAGTATAAAAAGATTGTGGTTCATATGCAATCAAGACCATATCAGGAACCATTTTTTATTTCCTATCATGATGATAAAGCAAGTGGTTAATGAGATAAACATAACCAGAAATACTTTGATATTAGTGGTTATATAATAAACACGAAGTACATGAAATGTAACTTAGGCATATTGATTGAGAGTAGCCAAGGTACATGAAATGTAACTTACCTCCATACATTGCATCATCAGCAACACATCTAGGGCTCCTGAACACCAAAGCACACAGTGTCGGCTTCCTGAAATTACCATTAACTAAACTGCACGATAAAAAAAACATTGGAATAAACAACTGACCAGAGGCATATCAATTCATAGCACGAACAAATAACATAATCAAATTACAACCTACTTTTCAAAATTGAATGATGATTAATTTTCTGCTAATTAGCAAGGTTGATTCTTTTCCAGAACTAAATACCTTCATTTTAATTAAAATGACTATTTGCTGACAGAATTTTACAGAATGCATAAAACTTCAAGAATCGAATTAAGAATGACAATAATAATTTGCTAAAAACAAAAATCAAACTTACCAGTTCCAGTGATTCGAGAAACTGTATCGTAACATCAAAGTAGCTACTAAGAGAAAATGTATCGTAACATCGTATGGCTCCTTCTAGTGAAACCATCCATTGAAGAACTTTCTAATTCGAGATTCTTGAGATGATAAAGAGATTGAGGAGAAATCGAATCAGAAGCAGGGAAGCGAGGACGGTGTTTCTGGGGAGTTTGAGATGTTGAAGGGTATGTGTTCTTGGATGAGGAAAGAATTAAGCGATTTACAGAAGGGAGAACAGAGTGATGAGACGTACGTTGGAGGAACTCCGTTCACCGCAGCCAGTGATAGGTTACAATGGTCGTGGAATGCCTGCTTGTTGGCCATTTCATTAACAAAATTCGGAATGGAGTGGGAGCTGTGAAACAAATGCAGGAGAAATAAAGATTGCACATGAAACGTGTGGGAGAAGGGTGCGTGGGGGAGAAGAGTTGTCTTCCCAATTTGTTGATTCTCAAAAATTAAATTAAAGATTGCACAGCTTTTTGAAAAGTCAGTCACAGAAGTACTTTCGATTTCCACGACTTTTCAAAATTTAAAAATAGTTTCACTTGCATTATTGGTTTGTACCATATGTATTTAAACTTGTATGTCTTAAAATTCAAGAACTTGCATTAATTGGTTGTACTTTCGGCAATACAAGTTGTTTTTATCTAAATGTTTTATTAGTATGTATAGATAACTTGTGAAAAGCTAAATGCTTTATTAGTAGTAGAGATAATATGGAAGCCATAGGGTCAAAGAGGGTTTATACACACGAGACTCGCATAAACCTTAAGAGAAAAGTAACATTCATAGAACAAACACATAGAATTCATTTTTATCTGACATAAGCATCAAGTCCCCTTCCTGATCTGTGCGGAATATATGTACAAACAATTAATACCTAAAGCTCTTTAGAGTCTTATTCATTTAGCACCCAATTTATTGTTTCATTACATGGAAGCACCTTGAATTTTGGTATTTTACATAGGGTTTTACGATTATTGTGCACCAACAGAAAAGTATAATCAACTTAATTCTGTTTGGTCTCAATTAAAAATATCAACACATAAGAACAAAAATCATTAGAGAAAGGGTCTATTAGACAACTTACTTCACATGATCGAAATTAAGACCATTCCATTGCCACCATCTTGACCTGCACTAACCGGCTAGACAATCAATAAACAATTAGCAACACATGTATCTGACAGTCACCGAAGTTCACAAAAGAATATATTAATACAAATTACAATCAAATAGAATTAGTGGGTCACAGACTCATTTAAACTTTGAACATTTGAGGAATTTAAACATAATCACTAAATGGGTGTTTAGATGTGCATTTTCAAAGTAACTATTTGATTATTCAAACCCCTTGTTTCATTCCTTTTTGTGTTTCTCTAACATAACACACCATAAAAATTTGGCGTGTTAACAGAATTTTATTGGAAATATATTATCATTTGGTTTTAAATTTTACAGAAGCCTACAGACAAGAAAATGACAAAAACCATCAATTACATCAATTTAAACCAAAATTAATACGAATGGCAACAAATTTGATCTGTATAGACAACTTAAAACCCATATCACATAAAGAAACATATTAATGAAAATTAAAATAATTTGAGAAAACTCCAATAAAACCGTGAAAATTGGAGTGCATACCGTCTCCTTTGGCGGTCGCTGATCCAGATGAACCCATGGTCACAGCTCAGGTGGTCACTCCGGTATATATTAATATACTGAAATGGGGAACAATTGTTGACAAGAAAGTTTTAATTTTTGAATAATAAAGGAAATCTGATACGCATTTCTCTAATGATTTTTGATCTTATGCTTTCACTATTGTGCTTTTAAAACCCTAAAAATCAAAAACCCTGATAGAAGTTGTAAATCGATGGTAAGGAGATACCGTCATTAACCTCTATTTGGGTTGTGTTGTCGTTCAAGTATAAACCATCGCATCTGAAACAGATAGAAGCATCGTTTGTTTGAGGGATTAGAGATTGAGAGATGAAAGAGAGAAACTCACCGGAGAACAAACCTGCGAAAACATAAGAAGAAGCAGCAAAAAGGCAGCGGCTGTGGTAGTCGACTTCTTGTGGTTGAAGCAGCAGCAAGGGAGACTCAGCAGGGAGACGCAAGAGTCGTCTGAGCTGAAAGACGCACCAGGGAAACGCCATGTAACCTACAACGTCTCCTTTTATTATCTCCCTCACACAAGAATTGCATGTTTATTTTTTTGAAATGGGGATTCTTCTGCCAAGGATTTCAGAGGGTGAAGATAGAGAGTTGAGGTTTAGCTTAGATGTTTTAGGGTTTAGAAGAGGAAGTGTGAAGTCTGCGTTTCAGTTCCCAAAGAATTTCTACAGAAGCGTGCGTTGTATTTTTTCCATGTTATTGATTCCCCATGCGTTGCATTGCTCAATAAAATCAATATCAGTAAAAAAAGTTTTGCTTTTAAAGGTTGTACCTTAAGCTTTATAATAGGTATGTCTTAAAATTCAAGAATTCTGCTTTAAAAGGTTGTAAATTATGTATTAAAACTTGTAAGTATCTAAATGCTTTATTAGTAGTAGATTAAGCTTTATAATAGGTATGTCTTAAAATTCAAGAATTCTGCTTTAAAAAGTTGTAAATTATGTATTAAAACTTGTAAGCATCTAAATGCTTTATTAGTAGTAGATATATATAGATTTGGGTTCAAATGAGTACCACTAGTTTTGCGGAGTACCGAAGGTACCTCGCTTAAAACCATTTTTTTTGAAATTTTTTTTATAATCATGTTTAAATTAATAATATAAGACTACTTGCAAAAAATCACACCTAAACACACACCATAACTATGTGAAACGTGCAAGTTCACATGAACTGCACTGTTGTGAATGTATGTTCACAGCTAAGCATGTTCACATGAATTTTTTCACGTTCACATGACTATTAAGAGGCTAGAAAGTGTGAATGTGTGTAATTCTTTTACGAATAGGCTTATATTATTTGTATCTAAATTAATATGAAAAAAAAATTAAAAAAAAACTTTTTTTCGGAGCATGTTCACATCTAAAACCCGTGTGTTCACAAGTACTCACGGTACTCTACATTTTTTAGGTACTCACACGAACCATATTCTATATATATATATATATATATATATATATATATATATATATATATATATATATATATATATATATATATATATATATATATATATATATATATATATATATATATATACATATCATTTTGTTGTTTACATTGTCAAGGTTCTATGATAGAAGCTAGTGTGATCAAAAAGTGGATTCCAAGATTTGACAAAGTTCTACAAGAAGGTGATGTTGTACTCATCAGTAGATTTGGAATCGCAGATAATTTATCCAACTATAAGCATATTAATCATCGATACAAGCTTAACTTGTATTGCGACACAAGAGTATCAAGATGTGCCGGTTTTTGTGGGTCATTGAACGGAATTTCACTCGTGGACTACAACTTGATTTTAGCTAAAAACATTGGAGACAAAATTAACCATCGGGTTTTCCATAATTTTTTTTATTTCAATTATTTTTCTTTTCTCACGATTGGCATGTCTAATGTAAGTATAAGACTAATGTTTTTATGTATTATTCATAGATGTTATCGGAGTTGTTGACGAAAGAATGTTGAATCATTCGATTGATGTCAAGAAGAAACTAAAAATCACATTGGTCATCAAAAATTTGAAGTGAGCAATATTATTACATTAATGTCGTTATTTTTTTAACATATTATGCAACTTATAATCTTTATTTTATATACATCCAGCGGTGATAAGCTAAACTTAACACTCTGAGACAAATATATGCCTGAGTACGCTTCAAGTTTGAATAATTTTGGATGTGTTATTATCCTTCTTTAGTTTGCCAAAGTGAAGTATTATAGCGGTACTTTATTATATTATTTTATTATTTTCCAATAAATTACTTATTATATTGTAAATAATATAACAGAACACTGACTGATCTATCACCATATCTTTCAAATTTGTTCGATTTTAGCAAACTATTTATTAACGCAGGTATTGAAGAGATCAATACTTTCATAAACATGTTTTGTCATTTAAAGTTTGTATGTCTAGTATACATTATTTATGTTGATGTTTTAATTTGATTATTATGTATGTAGTCTGCTAGCAAACTCCAGTGATGGTACCTATAGTCAAAGCCTTACTGTTGTCTCTTCTGACCTGTATTCATTTCGTGATGAATTTCTTCTGCAAAAAGAGAAGAAAACGATTGTTTAAATCATGAAAATCATTAAGGTATGAAATTAATATGTTTAAAAGTTATTATACATACATACATACACACACACACACACACACACACACATATATATATATATATATATATATATATATATATATATATGTGTGTGTGTGTGTGTGTGTGTGTGTGTGTGTGTGTGTGTGTTTAAAAGTTATTTATATAGGGTGAGGATAAAATAAGCACCGTGCTTAAAATGAGGACAATAAGAAACCAATAGAATGCAAGGTGACAATTTTGTAATTAAATAGAGTTTTATACAACTTGAAAAACATTTAGAGGGCAATTTTGTCATTTGTGCACCTTTATATTTTTAATAGATACATGCAATTAATGAGGAGGTTTCGTTTTCTTAAAACAAATAGGAGGTGTGGGCGGCAGTTTCCTTTAGTTTCCAAATACACGGCAATAGCATCCGGAACACTCCAGTAGAGTGATTCACAGTGATTCACGACGTTTCAGGCGATTCATGGCTATTCAAGCAATTGACGACGGAGAAAAAGACCTGAGGGTGGTGGTTCACGGCGACAAACATTGAGGAGGTGGGTGTGGTTCACGGCGACAGACAGTGAGGCGGTCGATGTGGTTCACGGCGACAGACATTGAGGCTGTGAGTGTGGTTCACGACGACAGACATTGAGGTTGTGGGTGTGGTTCATGACGACAGACTAAAGGCGGGAACTTTCATTCACAGTACGCGAGGTGGTTCAACGGTGCACACTACGAACTTTCATTCACGGTGGTTCAACGTAGTTTCATTCGCGGCAGAGGCGAGTGACGAGTTGTTCATGGTATGATGGTTCAACGCACTTTCATTCACTGGTGGTTCAACGCAGTTTGGTTCACGGTAAGATGCACACTACGAACTTTTATTCACGGCAGATGCGAGTGACGAGTGGTTCACGGTGAGTGGCGAGTCCATGTGGCGGTGCAGGGCGGTACATTGTGGTAGAGTTGAAAGTGGTTCATGACGATGCATTAGTGAATATGGATGTTGACATTTGAAATTGATATATTTAATTTTTGAAATTAAAATTGATATATATGTTGACCGAGATTTTTGTTGAAAATTTGAAATTGAAACATATAATTTTTGAAATTGAAATTTGACGATATATGTTGACCATGATTTTTGAAGAAATCTTGAAATTCATATATTTATTTTTTAAAAATAAAAATTAATCATGTTACCATATATAAAAATCAAGTAAATGTCCATAATGCTCTTTAAGGTGAGAGATGACTATTGCTTACGTGACGATCTTTTATTAGTTCTTACCGACTTTATTTTAAGCACGGTACTCATTTGATCCACTCCATATATGTGTGTGTGTGTGTGTGTATATATATATATACACACACACACATAGTTATAAAAAAATGTAAGTTGTGTTTTTTAAATTATTTTACAGGTACAATCATGTATTGTTGTGGCAACAATTAAGTGCATTCCAAAGGATGTATCTTGGTATTATCCCGCGTGTAGTAAGTGTAAGTGCAATGTAAAAACTACTGTGATTCTAGAGGATAACGATAGTTCTAATCAAGTGCCTGAGAAATAGATATATGAATGCGTAACTTGTGTGGTTGAAGAAACAGAAGTCTTTATAAGGTAATCAATTAATTTACTATTGATGAATACATTATTTCTATTACCAATCATTAAAATGTCCTTTTTTATTATTGTTTTAAACTTCATCATAGATTTAGGTTCAGGATTCCACTGGATGTGTAGTGTTGACGTTGTTTGACCGTGAAGCAAAGAAGGTTTTGAATGCAACTGCGTATGAGCTGCGACAAAAGTATATGAAGGTATTTTTTTAAAATATGAAATTAACATACCAAATGTTTAATGTAATGTATGATTGCTTACTCTTGAAATTACATAACAACAACTTCAGCATGGTGATGATTACTATTCTGCTGAGTTAGACGGTTTGTTAGAAAAGAAATATGTCTTTAAGGTTGATGTCAACAACTACAACCTTCAAAAGAAATGTCATATTCATGGAGTTTCAAGAATAACAGAAGATGCATATATCATAGCCGAGTTAAAGAAGAATTCAACTATCAACCAGGTACCTTCTTTTAAAATTAAAATAGTTTGACAGTAAGTCTTTGTTTTATATTTCATTTATAAAACATATCACAACACAATATTTTACTATTTATTTGTTATCACTCTTGCGTTGTGCATTTAAAATTACATGTTTTGAACATAAATATTTATTATTTTATACTCTGTCACATTATTTTAACTAATGTCATGTTTCGTTAAATTATTTCTTCATATAGTCAATGTCATCCGCATCACTCACTTTTGATCCGTTGGACGTTACATACGAGGGAAACACAGTTTCAAGGGTTCATATCAATTTTACGTCACAAATGATATTAATATTTCATGTATAATGTTTTATCTGATATTAAATAAAGTATTTTTCTTTATTTTTAGGATGAAGCTTTTGTAACAGGTGAGAACGATATTATGCCAACCCCAAACTCGAGGAAACGAAAATTCGACAATGCTTGTGATCTTCACGATACCGCACAAATGTCCACGTCAAAGGATCATTCAAAAAAGGCCAATGCGTGCACGATGACTCTTCTAATTCCAAAAGAAGAAAATGAAGCACTTTTGAGTTTATGTTTGAGATTCTTTAACTTTGTCTCTTGGTATTTTATCCATCGTACTTTTTTTTTTGGTATTTTATCAATCGTATCCCTTTAAGGAAACACAATTTTTATCATTTCTAAAGATATTTGGTTTCATATGATTATTTTTATAAAGGTGTTGGATGTTTTCTTATTTAATTACTATAATTGTTTATTTTTTTCTCATACGTTTGAAATATATTTGCATGATATTTTTTAACCCTTTTTTGGTTGTTTTATGTTTTGTAAATTTGATTTTAAAAGATGATATTCTATAAATGATATGCCCACATGGTAATATGTATGTTTTATGGTTAAAATTATGTTTAAGAACATGAAATATTTAATTTCATAAAATGATGAAATTTATATTTAGGAACAAGAATTATTTAATTTCATGATGAAAATTATGTTTAATAACATGAATTACTTAATTTCATAAAATGATGACATTTTTACATATGGCTTAAAATCTGTAAACAGTGATTTGATAATAATATACAATTTTAGATTAATCATACGAATACAAGTTTACTAATAATATACAAGAAAATATTTGAATACAAACAATTTTAAACCATCGTCTAACATTCAAACCATAAAATATTATACAAATTTTATTCTATATGAACTTAATAAAATTATTATTAAAGTAAAAACTAAAATCATTTACCTAATCACATCAATATCAGTTTATATAATAATTTGATGATTAACATTATCGATGAGATAATCACTATTGTTTTTATTCTAATGAAAATTTTAAACATTAACGTGTCCATTTTGTTTGTTAACAATAAAACTTGATTTAATTTAAATTATTATCTATGTTTTTCGTTTCATTATAATAAATGAATTCTAATTATTTTATTTTATTAACCATTTTATTATGCAATATATTAAATTGAATTGAAATGTTTGTTGAAAATTCTATACAACGTGTAAAAATAATAAATTGAAATATTTGAACAATCCGTTGACAATTCATTTGGTAAGTCAAGGTGTCCATTGATTATATAATAACTCATCCAAAGTAATTTTGAAAATTATTCTAATCATTAATCATTACTATGTATAAATCTAAATTGATTCAAATTTTCAATTTTCGTTAATTCATTTTAAATTTGAATTTTAAAATAAGATTAATTTTAGCCGTTACCATATATACACTAATATGAATCCAACTATATATACACACTTCTTATTCTACAACCTAAGTGTAGTCTAATCATCTTCAAAATTTGAAATTCATCACATAGCTTCTGTCGTCATTATTGTTATCTCATCGTCAAATCTTCATGACATCACTCTATTGTGCATTTTATCATCAAGTCATTCTAAATTTTTCATTGGTATGACGTCCTTACATACTTCATTATTTCATATCTTCATTTTTGTTTTCTCCATTTATATTATGATAACTTATAGTTGTGTCTCATTGAAAGTTTGTTTGTGTTACACACACACACACACACACACACACACGCATTTCATACAGAATGTATGACTCCAAAATGTTTTATTTTAATGTAGATATGTATGTTGATACGTCTAAATTAATAAGTACTTTAATTTTGAACTAATTGATGATGAAAAATAATTAGATTAGTCTCTAATACAATATCATAGAATTTGTGGTGACCTAAAATGATATATGAAAAATAGTGACCAGGATTAACCGCACATAATGAGTTTTATTTAAACAAATCATGTGCTAATCAACTTTTATCAAAAAGCTTTGTTAACATGTAGCTTGTTAAAAAAAACTTTGATGTTTGAAACTTTTGATAAATTGCATCATACTTTATTTAGTTATCTATAAAATTTTCAAATGTTATTTGATATTCATTACTTTTCAAGATTTTGAAAGTTTTTGTGATGCTTTTGAGACGATTTAAGAATCCAAGCTTTATGGAATTTTAAGTTACTTACTTCATGGCACAAGATGTCGTCTGTGTGTGTGTGTGTGTGGACTACTCTAGATGTACATATTTTTAATGTGATTATGTCATAATAAATATACTAGATTTTTTTAAATCGCTTTTCTTTAATATCATATTTCTTTTTAATTATCTTCAGATTTTCTTTGTAAAAAAATGTCATCCCACATACAATTCAATATTAAAACTATTAATTTTTGTTTGTATATTGCACGTCCCACGCAGTTTGCCTAAACAACCATATGCTGTTAAATTTTCTTTTGCATATACATTTCACTAATCTATCTATACTATTAAAAGAGTAACTTTACTCATTTCTGGTGAAGCCACGTGTCGTCACCATGAATCGACACGTGACATTTATAGATTTTAAAAATAATAAAAAAATTTAAATCAAATCTATCCAATTCTAATATAATCCACTTTTATTTTCAAATCAAATCAAATCAAACAAAATCTAATACTATACTAACTCACTAATTAAATCTATCCAAATCTAATATAATCCACTTTTAAATTCATATCAAATCAAATCAAGCAAAATCTAATAATCTACTAACTTATTAATTATAAGATAATATAATAAAAGTTTAAAAAATATATATAAGAAAATAATTACTCTTCATATATATTTAGAAATATACAAAATTAATAGGTCATAATAAATAATAATATCATCTTATATACTTTTGTTTAAAAAATAATATTTATATCTTTATCTTTTTATTTATTATATTTTATATGTATTAAAAATATCCGCATAATAGGCAGGTAATAAACTAGTGTGTAGTAAATTATTATCATGACATGTTTTATTTAGTTTTTTATTTTACTCGCCTAATAATGTGGATCAAATCTACAGTGTAATATGGCTCATATCGATGCAAAAGAAAGAAGAAAAATGAGAAAGTTGTATTTAGATTACACGAAAAGAAAGTTTAAAGATGATAACTCAAAAGATGAAAGTTCGTCTAACATATCAACTTACCATTCGTTCATAAATGTGCATCAATCAAAATTAGGAACGCAACAATTTTATATAGATATTCAAGGATCACAACATTTAGCATATGGTATTTCAATGTTGAATACTAACGCTATCAGGAATCCCATGAAGATATCACGAACAGTAAGTTTTATTTTTCAAAATCATTTTTAAATCTTAAACCAAAATGTTACAATATTGCGTTTGATCATCATATTTTCCTTTCTATATTATGTTTTTTTTAGGTTGACAAGTATCCTAAATGTATTGTATGATATGGCTCTATTATCCTTATTTATCATATTTATATAAAATTAATGTAATTTCTTATCACAAATATATTGCATGATTTTAGCAGATCTGTATTACATATATTTATCCAAATTAATAATATTGTTAAAAATAATACAATTGGTCATTGTTTTTTTTTCAATCACCATTAATGTTTTTTTATCTCATTAATTTTTTTAATGTTTCAGCTCTTACATATTGTCGACAAAATATTTGTCGTCAAAAACATGTGCATCCACATTTATCATATATAACTGACAATTTTCATACAACATATTTTGATTCAGGCAATTTACATCCATCAGATGTTTTTCGCACTCCTCAGGTATATGATAGGACTGGTAATTACAATTTAGTCACATATATAATAATAATTTTTTAAACGTTATGCATACTTTCCTTTCTACTATTAATACATTTGGTTCTTGCAACGTATATACATATTATTCTTTTTAGATAACTACAAGATTTCTAAGCAACCTCTACAAGCAATTCAAAATATGTCATCTCAGGTTTGACAACATCTCAAAGTTTAAATTTATTTTATTTAACTACTTAATTTTGTATGTAATTGTATACTTAAATACCTTTTTTTTTCTTGAGTTATCAATTTCTATGTCTAATATATTTATATGATTTTATAAAAATTAGGCTCCGTTTGTTTTTTTAAGAGTTTAGACGTCTAAACACTTTTTTAAGAGGCTCTTAATAGCTCTTAATTTTTCATATGTTTCATATTACAAAACAAACAATCTTAAAATTACCTCTTAATTTCAGATTTCAGATTTTAAGACCGCCTCTTAATTTCAGATGTGGTTTTCAGACTTCAGACATTTAACCTCTTAAAAAACAAATACCACCTTAGAGTTTGTAAACTAAAAGTAATAAAAGAAACCTCTTTAATTTTTTTTTTTCAAACCCAAGCCTCCCTCTTAAAATTAAGAGGTAAATTCAAATGTTGCAACATCTTAACTTTGAAAGTAAACAAACAATTTTAGTATATTTTATATTTGAATTTTGAAGTTTAGATTTTAGACTCTTTTAATAACCTCTTAATGAAAAACAAACAATACCTTAGAGAGGTTCCATCAACCTTAACACTACTAGTTTGAGTGACTTAAGGTTGTTTTTTTTGGAATAAAAAAAGTCCACTCAATTTTGGTTCAAGGTGATAGTTTAGTGGCCATTGATAGGGGTGTCAATTTTTGACACGTCATGACATGACAACAACCTGATACAAAGTGAACATGGCTAAGCTGACATAAATATTAATTGGGTCATAAAATGGTCGACACGTAAGTGACACAAAATTAAATGTTCAACACCAATGACAACTTTTCTATTTTAATTTTAAATTTAAATTTTCATATTATACCATCATCTTAGTGTCATCTTTGGTTTAGTCCCTTTATTTTAATAAATTTTCATTTAGTCCTCTTTTAATTGCCACACAATCTAACGGCAGCGAAACTGTCTCCTCTCCTAAGCTTCAGAACCCCCGCTATGTTTCTGACTTTCACTTACCTTTAGAGCTTCCCGGGCTCTACGCTCCACAACGTGCACTCTAGATTTTAATTATACTTATGTTTGTAGTTGTCTTTTGAAACTATTGTATTATGTTTAATTGTATAGAAAGATTTTATTATTCAAATGCACGATACAAAATTCTAATTAAATTGTTGTATTTTTTATTTTAAATTTAATTTTATCACAATACACACTCATCTTAGTGTTATCTTTTATTTAGCCATTTTATTTTAATAAATTTTCATTTAGTCCTCTTTTATCATTTATTATTACAACATTTTCATACATACTTAAAATTATGATTTTAACTATACTTATGTTTGTAGTTATCTTTTGAAACTATTATGTTATATATGTTTAATTGTATAAAAAAAGACTTTATTATTCAGATGCACGATACAAAATTCTAATGAAATTATTTTATAATTAAAATGTAACTATTTAATATTGGGCTAAAGTCATATAATAGTTGTGTAGTTTTTAAAGTGTGTCGATATAGTACATGTACTTTTTTAATTATTCATAATATACGTGTACTTTCTGAATCGTTCAAAATATGATCCTTAGGGTTACTAGTTACCAGCTATACCAGTTAAAAAGATTATGTGGACAAGGTTTTCCAGTTTCAAGATATGAGTTGATAAAGGAAAACCTGATGTGATTTTAACAATTACTTGAGTTGGCAATTTATGTGATACAAGAAAGCAACATTAAATTAAATTTTAATTGCCAAATCAGATAATTATATGGCATGTCAGCTTATATTACAAAATAGTCGGTCAATAAACAAATATAATATCATATTTGAACAATTCAAAAAGTACACATATAATATGTATAATTAAAATAGTACACGTACCATATCGATACATTTTAAAATGTACACAACTATTGTACGACTTTAGCCCTTTAATATTTAGATTTTTTAATAAATATGATCATGTATAACATCGAACATTACTATTATAACGTTGACAAACTCTAATTGATGTATTAGAGCCATTACCGTTATAAATTTATTTGATTAAGTTGACGATTAAACCTAATCAATGTCAAAATTTCAAATTATGGTTATGAATTTTTGGTTAATTAATTCTGGTTCCGATCCGATTTAATAAGACATTGTTTATAATTTTAACATTGTAAAATCTAGAAAACTAATGATAAGAACCGAGTCTTACTTCTTAAATCTATATCGGCTTTTCAATTTCACTCTTCGATGTTGGTTCAGTTGTGTTTCTTTGCTTGAATTGTTTGAAAATTTTTTTATATTTATTTGTTTTTATATTTATTTATTTATTTATTTAATATTTTAGACACCGCAGCAACGCGCGGATGTTCAATAACTCGTTATATATATAACAATTACCAACCTGCGTTCTTTTTACGCTATCTTAAGCAGGCTGCCAAGCAGGTAAGCAGCTGACTTATTTTATTACTTTATATATATTATATAAGATTTTTGTTTTACTGTGATAACTTTTGATATATTGTATTTTATTAAAATTTGAATATATTATATGATCGCATTATTTTTGTCTACATTCTGATATAAAATTTACCGTTATTGGAACCATTTTCGTTAAGCAGGCAGGCATGCAGCTGCTTAAATATATGATTTTATATAATATATAATTGTTTTGTTGTTCTATTAAAGTGTTTGTTATATTTTATAAAAATTCAAATATATCATTATGAGCACTTTCCTTTAAACTACATTTTAACATAAAATTGTATTTCGTATCAAGTTATTTTAAAATGAAATTTTTTTTAATATTTAGTTGATTAATCGATCGCACTCTTTCGTTCACCGAATGGTAAAGTTAGCTGGCAGGCAGGTAAACGACTAATTGTTTTTTTACTTTATATATGATATATATCATTTTTGTTTTCCTGTGATAACCTTTGTATATTATATTTTATCATTGATCATCGACAACAACACTGTGTTGTTATTCATACTACTCCTAGTCCTCACACCAGCACTAGGATTTCCTATGATACTCTCAATAGGATGATTTTTATTAATCCTATATGTATCTATTTCGTCAACCCTAAGATTATCTCCTTAATTTGATCCTATTTCTCCTAAAGGGGGTACGACTTCAGACTCCACATTTTCTTCCTCATGGACACCGTCTTCAGAGTTAGAATTTGTTGTCTGATTTTCGAATGTAGGCACTTCAGAATCATTTTGTTCCGGAGATCTATCTTCAGTTGATGTAGGCTCGGATGTTGATGGAACGGTGGTCCTCGGAAAACTTTGACCCTCGTCATTCAAGTTTAATGACGACAAGTCCTGTTCGATTGTACCTGCATTTCCATCCAAATGAATGTTAAATGACTCAAACAATTTGTCATAATCAAATATCCATTCCGGACCTGTTTGGGGTTCATGTGTATAACTTGTGACTTCAATGTTATACACAATTTCTACTGTACCATTTGATTTATTAAAAACCCTTTTATTTGGTGAATTAGCCACATAACCTAGGAAATAACCTTCGTCAGTCTTTTCACCAAATTTTGGTTGATGTTTCGTTTTCATTAAAGTACATGGTACCCCAAAAGGTTCGAAGCCAGTTAAATTTGGTGGCCGTTTATTCAAAACTTCATAACAGGTTTTGTTCAATGATTTGACATTAAGGACCCGGTTTAAAACATGGCATGCGGTATTCACTGACACCATCCAACGAGCGCGGAATCCTCGTTAGCGGCTTGACGGTAAGATCACACTCACGGAAACACAAAGACTACCACGGTGTTATACGAACGACTACGAACGCACCTACACGATGATTCTCTCCGAAAACACTCTCTGATTACTAGTAAACTCGAGATCGCCTTTGTTTAATCACTCTCTGAAATTCTGCAAAGTCTGATAATTATTCGAGTTAATCCTTAATTATACTGACCAATTCGAGTTTGTCTTAGGACAAATTCGAACCTGGCCCAAGGCCCATTCGAATTTGTCCACTTGACAAATTCGAATTTACCAATAAGTACAAATTCGAATTTACATTAAATTCGAATTTCAACTATGATACTTCTATTTGAACTTATGTTTTAACTTATGTTTGAATATATCTTTGAACTTTATGTTTGAACTTCTTGTAATACGTTACACCAAGTTCAAACATACAATCAATCAATATCAAACACACATAAACACATATGTCAAATACTATTCAATATTCAATACCAAGTTACTTGAGTTACACAAAATGCTAACAAAGCTTAGACTGCTATCGTCACACAGAGTGTACTAACAGACTCCCCCTTGATGATAGTTTCTAACTATTTACATTTTAACTAAGTACTTGGTTCATACAAACTACTACCTACATATAGACCTACTTCTATACATACTCTTACTATCTTTTGGAACTTGCTAGCTTCAGATCTCCATCCTTCGTGAAAGAAATATGCTGATCATGTAGCTTTTTCAGGTCGTCCTTAGATAAGTTTATTAAGTGCAGTGCATCATACACTCTCAAAATGACTTTGTCTTGTGCATCCTCCATAACAGCTTCACCGGTTTCATTATCGACATACCACCATTTCATGTTGCTTAAAACATTCTGTGGCATCGATTTCATTGGCACCTTCTTCAAGCATCTGACAGGTTTGTAAACCATTTTAGCCCATGGCTTTCTAGTATGAGGATCTATCCTCGACTCATCCTCAACTCTCTTTCCTGACCTCGGCTTGAGTCTTTCAAACTTTCCAGATCTACCCTCTCTTCTGATTATCTTTGCGATCACTTCAGCATAAGGGTCATATCCAATGTTGATCAACTCTTTCCAAGCTAACTCCTTCACTTCTACCTTCGGCAATGTGTTAAACACTTTAAGGGTACGCCTCAGGTACTGGAGTCCATCTCTCCTCTTTAGAATGAATAGCTGCAGTTCTCTGTCGAAGAACCAGCTGATAATTCCTCCAGAGAGATTTTCTGCCCCCGGAATTCTCATTCTTTTCTTCATCTTAGGCTCTGTTTTCTTCTCTTCTTTCCGGAACCAAAGGTTTAACAGTTCAGCTCTGCTTGGCTCTTTTTCAGCTTCCTCCAGTTCTGAATCGTTCACAGAGGCCAATTTAATTTCATCTATATCGATTACATTTTGATCGTTTTGCACATATTGTTTTGTGATAGGTTGTGAATGAATGATTACTTCATTTACGTTGTCATCTTCATCTTCCACGACCTCCTCATCAGACTTCCAATCAACTATATCTCCTGACACAAATTCTCCTTCTTCTAGCTCGTCAATCTCGTCTTCAAAATCAAAATCTAACACCTCTTCCTCAATAGTCATCAGAGCTTCAATCATTTCGCTCATTTCGCTCTCCATGACCTTTGAGGAACTCGCCTCTCCTCCTTCAGCTCCACTCTGACTTGGCTCCCCCTGAATTTCAGCATGTGGAGCAGCAGAAAAATCTACTGGCTCACTCTCTTTAGGCGCATCTGGATCATTGCCTTCGTCATCATCTCTCCTCAATATCTCAGCATCCCTGCAACTATTCTCCCACTGAGCCTTTAGGTTTTTCATTAATTGCTCAATCAGTGATCGCATAGTGCGGATCTCGACAGCCTGTTTGGCGACAAACTTCTTCAGCTCAAGATTTTCCTTATCTATATTCACATTGTGTGCTTGAAGTTCACCGACCGCTTTCGTAAGTTGGAATATTTGGACTTGTTGGAAATCAACCTTGCTTCTGAGCTCAGAAAACCGTTGATTGTCAATGAAGGTGGATGAGGTTGATGGTATGGATGTGATAGGTGACGGGGTGATCGATGGTGGAATTGATGATTGAACAGGTGGTGATGGTGGTGGTGGAATGGCTGTTTGAGCTGATGGCTGAGCGGTAGGAATTTCGGGCTCAGAAGCAGAGGCCGATGAAGCTCCCTACATAAAACGATGTCTTTTGGCCATATGCCTAGGCACCAAAGGAGTAGTATCCTCAATTTCAAAATCGGAATCATCCTCATCCGAATCTCTAGACACTCTTCTTTTCTCTGCTTCTTGATTTATCACCATTATTCAGGATCCATATGTACTTATTTGGATAGACGGGTCTTCTGTTTCTTTCTCAATCTCAATCTCTTCTACTTCTTATGATTCAGATTCAAATGTCGACTCAGTTTGATCTTCTTTCTCTGGCACATAATCCTATATCTGGCGAAAAATATCATCTTCACCAGCTGGTGGTTCAGAATATCTCCAACTAGTGCAGAAGTAATCTCCTCATTTGCAAGCGGCCCTTGTGCCCATATTTCTTCCAATGTCTCCACCCGTGGATCAGTTACGGGGGCTACACTTGAAGGACCAACTTCTTCTGGCTCTTGCACTCTGCTCGTTGAAGGCCTAGTAGCCTGAGTCTGTCTAGCTGAAGGTCTCTGCCTCCTCCTCTGTTGTTGCTGAGGCCTCTGCTGTTGCTGTTGCTGTTGCGGCTGTTGCTGAACTTGAACTTCCCCGGCCCAGTTGACACCTTCAGGGGCTTGAAAATTTGGATTCACCACAGCACCAAAAAGTGGTGCCTCCACTGGTCTAGCCAATGCACCCCTGTGGGCTTGACAATCAGCAAAAATCTTTTTGTCGATTACAGCTACACTTTGAATCTCGGGTAATTGCGGCAGATTCGGCAAGAAATGTCGAATCAACATCATCACGAACCTCGGGTACATCAAAAATCTTTCTCGTGCTGGAGCTGTTATCTGGTGAACAAACTCCGCAAAGAACATTTCAGAGTAACTGAACCTCTGGTTATAGACCAACGCAATCATTGCCGATTGAATCTTCGACACAATGTAATCGCAACCTGCTTTCTTCGGAGCGAAGCACACCATGAAGACGTGTGCAAGATATCTCCACTGCCCGATTAAACCGCTTTTCATGTATGACGCCTTAGTCACATCGAGGCCATACCCCATTCTAATGAATGCTGCTTGGCGAACTTCCAGCGGGAATTCAGTCGGCCCATCTTCTTGCTCGGCAGAACCCAGTTGCAAAACCCGGCTTAATACATCTGCTGAAAACACGAGAGGTTGTCCAGCGATCCTGGTCCTTAATACTGTCGGAGTGACAGTACAATCGAGCTGCAGATGGTCCCAAAATTCCCGAACATACGGCAGCACTATCTGGACGTTATGCGAAAGGGCATAAGAAACCCTTGAGGCGGCCAAAAAATCCACCATCTGGCGGAATGCCTGAGCTTCAGGCAGCTCACGGTCTGGAGAAATGACCATATTGTGCTTTTGGACAAACACTCTATCCGCCATATCTGCACAATAAATTATACATTATATTAGAATGATCAAAATAAGCACCAAAATAAACATAAACTTGTTTAAATTCAAATTTGTTTTATTTTGAACTTACGTAAGTTCAAAATCCAACACATATGAATTTCTACAAGTTTGATTTAAAATTTAGTCAAATATTTCGATTTTAATGGTAAATACGAATGACATATTCGAAACAACATTCATTCGAGTTTAATGGCTTGTTCGAGTTCAGTGACAATCTCGAAGCCACGATCAAACTCGAACTGTCGGTATGTTAAAGACAAAACTCCAAGATTTAAACCATTTTAGACTTAGAAAATTACATCCATTAGTCCTAATAGGTTCTAATCGAAGATATTTGTCACTTATTTGAAGTTTCACTGGTTCAAACTTTGTATTTTTGAATTACAAAGTTCACACCATTAAAACCTTAAAATCGGTCTATTTTGTCTCAAATTGAGTCTAGAACATCCTAAATCTTGTACAATGATGTTGATTATACCTAGATTTAGTAGTATTCTCGAACACAAACGGACAAAAACTCGAATAACAGTGTAAAACTCGAAACGACAAAGTCTAAAGCTTAAAGTCGAAATCTCTCTTGATAAACTCGAAGCACTAAAGTCGAAGGTAGGTGAATAATGAATGTCACTGTTGACCTATTTATACTAACCACCTTCGAGTTTGTATACAAGTTCGACTTTACTGTCAAATTCGAATATTCATTCAATTTTGACTTAAACTCGAATTTAACTTGAAAATATTGAAAATATTTGAATTAAATTCAACTTTTTCAACTTTTCCAACTTTTTCGTGTAACGGAATAAACTATGCAAAATCATTTACCCTACGCACAAGATTTTCACGCAGTGTTTATTTTATTCAACTAAGAATGCATCCTTAGTAACTTTGACCTTTTTCCTAAATAAAATTAAAAATAAAATTGAAGTGAAAATAAAATAAAATAAGATAAATTAATAAAGTAAAATTAAAATTTTGAACAAAAAATTTAAACTTAGACTAATCTACATTAATTTTAAAATTTACACCCTATACTTAACACTAACAGAATATTTTTGGTGAGTATAGTCAAAGAAAGGTTCAATCAGATAGCTGTGTCAAATACGCACTTTCAGTATTCAAACTTTCACACTTAGGAATTTTGGATTCCTTTTTATTGTTTGTCGTGACACACATTTATAGCCGATTGTTGGTATTATTTTCCCTTTAAACATGTTACACTTTGGAATACCCCTTGGCCTTTTTATTTATCAAAAAATTTTCTTACGTGACTCATACTTAGACATACTTTTATGATCAAGGCATACACACAATGATTATAACTTTTTGGTATTGCAAACTTTCTTTAAAAGGCAAACGTCGGACACAGGTCTGTATTTACATACAACAAAGTGTCTTAGTTTGTCTTAAGGTTTATTTTTAAAGCTAGCAAGACAGCGGTGACAGGTCTGTACCGACGTACAACAAAGCGACTTATCTTGCTAACTCGAGTCAAACCAGAGGCAACAGGTCTGTACTTACGTACAACAAAGTTACTTGTTTTGACTCTTAACTCAGTATGATTTTTCTATTCTTTCCATTTCTTTAAGATGTATCTGATGTTGCTATACATCCCAAAAAGTTTGCATACCTCATTTAGAATCAATGTCCGTATGTCTCTAACACAAAATTTAAGACCATTTGGTCATACATCTAAGTTAGTGACACGTCTGACTTTTACTTGAATAGTTTATTAGCCTTGAGACTCCATATATGTATTATGCCTACCAACACATCATACTAGATAATGTATAACACTTAGAATCTTAGGTGCATTATGTGTGAAAGCTAAACACTTAGAGATTGTAAAGATTGTGCTAATTTTCGTCACTTTGAACCTATGTCTCTAAGACTTAACTCAGTTTTTTTAATATTCTATTTTTTTTTTAAATTTTTATGGTTTTCTCTCTTTTTTCTTTTGTTTTTCATAAGTAAGAGTTAAGAAAATAAAATAACCTACGAACTTACTATAAAAGGAAAATATCCTAAGTTACTAAACTTACTATAAAAAGAAATAAAATTTACTGCTATAAAAGGAAATAAAATCTACTAAGGTCAACTTACTATGGATTTCGCATTCCGTTTAGTTGAATTAAATACTCAAAACGTGACTTATCAAAAGCTTTGGTAAATAAATCAGCATTATTATCATCTGTTGCCACTTTTACCAGTTTAATTAAATTCTTTTCAGCACAATCACGAATAAAGTGGTGTCTTATGTCTATGTGCTTGGTTTTATTGTGTTTAACTGGATTATTTGTTATTGCAATTGTTGACTGGTTATCTATCCTAATAGGAGTGAGAGTATAAGTCAAACTGTAATCCCGCAATTGTTGTTGTATCCACAAAACCTGTGAACAGCAACTACCCGCGGCAACATATTCGGCCTCGCACGTTGACACGGCTACCGAAGTCTGTTTCTTGCATTGCTAGGAAACGAGCCTTCCTCCTAGGAACTGACAACCTCCAGTTGTTGACTTGCGAGTCAAGCTGCATCCTCCGTAGTCTGAATCCGTGAATGCCTCCAATTCTAGATTTCCCTCCGCGTGATACCAAAGTCCCAGCTTCGGTTTCGACTTGAGGTATCGTAGAATCCGCTTCACAGCTTTCATGTGCATCTCCTTTGGATTAGCTTGAAACCTAGCACAAATACATACAGAAAACATTATATCAGGTCTTGAATCAGTTAAATACATGAGTGACCCAATCATGGCCCGATATAACGTCGGATCCACATCGGTATCACTTTCTGTACCCGATCCGAGATTATGATTCACTTGAATCGGCGTGCTGAAATGAGCTGTCAGCTTTGTTCCTTCCATCCCGAAGTGCTCTAATATGTCGTAGACATACTTCGTCTGATGAATAAACATGCCCTCCTTCCTCTGTTCGACTTGCAAACCCAGAAAGAAGTTTAACTCACCCATTGCACTTATCTCAAACTTTGACTTCATCACATTCTCAAAATCCGTGCACATCTGCTCGTCTGATGATCCAAAAATGATATCATCGACGTACACTTGTACCAAGATAAAATGTTCCCCTTTTCGCTTCACGAACAGCGAACTATCTATTCTCCCTCTTTCAAACCCGTTGTCTAAAAGATGGTTGGATAGAGTCTCGTACCACGCCCTCGGTGCTTGATGTAATCCATACAAAGCCTTATCTAACCGATATACCCTGTCTGGATATTTCGGATCGGTAAACCCGGGTGGCTGTTCCACATACACCAGTTCCTTCACTTCCCATAAAGGAAAGCACTCTTAACATCTAGCTGATAGACTTTAAAACCCTTGAAGGAAGCAAAAGCCAGAAACAAACGAATTGCTTCCACCCTTGCCACTGGCGCGAACACTTCATTGTAATCGATTCCTTCCTCTTGGTTGAAACCCTTTATCACCAGTCTTGCTTTGTTGCGAGTGACTATACCCCGATCATCTCTTTTGCACTTAAAAACTCATTTGGTTCCTATAGTTATTTCTCCTCGAGGTAACGGAACTAACTCCCACACTTCTAGTTTTCTAAACTGTGATAGTTCTTCTTGCATCGCTTCAACCCAAGAGTTGTCTTTTAGTGCCATTTGCACATTTTTCGGCTCTACTTGCGAGATGAAACATGAGTAGAGGCAAGTATGAAAGGTCTCGGAGTCATTGATCATCGACAACAACACTGTGTTGTAATTCAAACTACTCCTAGTCCTCACACCAGCACTAGGATTTCCTATGATACTCTCAATAGGATGATTTTTATTAATCCTAGATGTCTCTATCTCGTCAACCCTAAGATTATCTCCCAAATTTGATCCTATTTCTCCTAAAGGGGGTACGACTTCAGACTCCACATTTTCTTCCTCGTGGACACTGTCTTCATAGTTAGAATTTGTTGTCTGATTTTCGACTGTAGGCACTTCAGAATCATTTTGTTCCGGAGATCTATCTTCAGTTGATGTAGGCTCGGATGTTGATGGAACGGTGGTCCTTGGAAAACTTTAACCCTCGTCATTCAAGTTTAATGACGACAAGTCCTGTTCGATTGTACCTGCATTTCCATCCAAATGAATGTTAAATGACTCAAACAATTTGTCATAATCAAATATCCATTCCAGACCTGTTTGGGGTTCATGTGTATAACTTGTGACTTCAATGTTATACACAATCTCTACTGTACCATTTGATTTATTAAAAACCCTTTTATTTGGTGAATTAGGCACATAACCTAGAAAATAACCTTCGTCAGTCTTTTCACCAAATTTTGGTTGATGTTTCGTTTTCATTAAAGTACATGGTACCCCAAAAGGTTCGAAACTAGTTAAATTTGGTGGCCGTTTATTCAAAACTTCATAACAGGTTTTGTTCAATGATTTGACAGTAAGGACCCGGTTTAAAACATGGCATGCGGTATTCACTACCTCCCCCCAAAACATGGTAGGAAGCTTTGAATCCGAAAGCATGGTCCTTGCTGACTCAATCAGTGTCCTGTTTTTCCGTTCGGCCACCCCATTTTGTTGTGGCTCATAAGGTGCACTAAATTGATGCACTATGCCCTTTGATAGGTAATATACACCAATAACCGTGTTTTAAATTCTGTTCCGTTATCACTTCTCATTCTTTTAACCCTCGTTCCGTAAGAATTTTCCACTTGGTCTAAGAACCCGATGAGCTTGGCAGCCGTCTCGTCCTTTGTACCTAAAAAGAAAACCCAAGAAAAACGTGAGTAATCGTCAGTAATAACTAAACAGTACCAACTACCACCTATACTCCTTTTGTTGATTGGTCCGAAGAGGTCCATATGCAACAAATCGAATGTGGCAGCGATTGAGTTCTGAGTCTTGGACTTGTGTGCTTTCTTGTGTTGTTTTTCCTTCTTGCACGGCAGAAACTTGTCCTCGAACTTAAAACTCTTCATGGGAACACCTTGCACCAATCCATTTTTCGTAATGTAGTTCATTTTCCTTAGGTGCAAGTGTGACATGCGTCTATGCAATAAAACCGACTCAGTCTCCGAAGCTTTAGATAGCAGACAAATTGGACCCATTGAAGATTCCGGCTTGTTCATGTCGAGCATGTACTTGTCATTCTTCCTTGGAGCCCTCATCAGTATCCACTCTTCAGGTACTTTGAAACCCGGTTTCAGCACTAACGCCTCAGTATCAGTGAACAGTACTGAGTTCTTCTTATCACAGATTTGAGATACACTAATGAGATTGTGAACCAGTTTATCAACGTGATAAACTTGATCCAATTTGATAGTCCCATTAGTGACCACTCCAGTACCGGTGATATTTCCTCCTTTATTGCCAGCGAATGATACAAATCCCCGATTTCCTCCCTTGAAGTCTGCAAGAAGACTTCTTTCCCCTGTCATGTGCCTGGAGCAACCACTGTCGACCAACCATTTGTTGTTTGGACATGTAGTTATCTCCTGCACATGAAAGAAAATAGGTTAGTTATCACGGGGAACCCAAGCCATAACTGACTTGATAATACCATTCTCGTCCACATATTTAAACTCTTTCAAATACTCATCTCTCCGTTCAGGTGACTTTGGTTTTTGAATTGGAGTCTGTTGTGGTGCAGAGTGATTTAAGTTCACTCTCGGCCTTTGAGTAGGCATTTGCTGTGGAGCTTTTGAATAATTTCGATTATAATGCATATCCGACTGATATCCCTGAGCTCTACCTGGTGTTTGATGTCTTACAGGGGTATGTGACCTAACCGGAGTGTAAGCTCTGCTAGGTGTGGTACTCCTATAATTCTGTTGCGGTCCGGACCGAGATTGATTAATGACTCTAATTGGTGAATTAGTCCTTATCACTTCTTTGGGTCGACCTAACACAGGTGTTTGTTTCACAGCAGTTTTTGGTGTGGCTTGCACAGTTTTCTCGGTATGTTGAGAACTACTAGTGCTCGCTACACTTGGTGAAGGCTTATGTTGTTCCGGCTTTCCAGGTTTAGGTGTAGTATCTACTTTCCTATGTGGACAGCTAGACGCAACATGCCCCCTTTCGTGACATCTAAAGCAAGACATTTTGTCAATTGACTTTTTATGAGTGCTCTTTGACTTAGGTGTCTCACTAGTGTCTGGTTCTTTTGTTTCAACTATAGCGACTGCTTCGTCCTCCTGATCATTAAAGTCAATTTTGTGTTGTCCTACAGATTTATCACTAGAGGATGACACAAATTTAACTTTCTTAATCTTGATATTATTAGCAGTCACCTTAGTTTCTTTTTCTGTTGCAATTTCAGACACTGGTTACGGTATTTCCTCTGATTCAATTGATTTTTCAGTTTTCTCCTGAGGTTGAGGTACATAGTTATCATTGAAAGGTGGAGGACTCTCATGATACCCTAGACCTACAGGCTTCTTAGACTGACGCTGTGCATCTAAGATTTTCCCTAGGTTAAGTGATGAGTTCCTAAAATTTTCAAGTTTACTATTTATCTCAGCTACCTTTACCTTAGATTCTGCTAGCTCTACTTCTTTGGTTTTAAGCTCTTTAGTCAATGCCTCAACATGTTCATACATTAGTTCTAAGCTAACACACTGTTCACTCAGTTTGTCCTTTAGAACTACAACATCCTGTGCATCAGCCTTAAGCTTATCCCTAAGATCTTGCTTTATATCTAATAGGCTAGCATCATCTGATTTTAACGTTTCATTTTGAGCAGATATGGTTTTGATTTCCCAAAGTACATAGCAGGATCTTGAACTTGGTCATAATCTGTTTCCTTCTTCAGCAACTCAAAGTGATATGCCCTCAGCGTTCCGATAACACTGTCTAGAGTAAGAGTATAGAATTTATCTTCGTCATGCTTTATCAGTGCCACATACATTTCCCATTTGGCAGGCAAAGCATCTAGAATCTTGTTAATATTCTCTGTTTCACTATACTCTACGTCATGGTTGTCTAACTTAGTTAGCAAATGATAGAATAGTGTAATAGTCTCATCAAGCTTTTCGTTCTTCAAGGCTTTGAAGATCGCGAACTGCTGCTTGAGCATTTCCATTCGATTCTTTCTGACCCTCGGGTTACCTTCACACCGTTTCTGTAACGCATCCCACAACTCTTTCGTTGTCTTCTGATTATGGAAGGTGTGTAAGATCTCCTGAGGTAACGCCATTCTAATGATAGTGATTGCACGGTTCTCGGCTTCATACAGCTTTCTATCATCATCCTTCATCTTTGAATAAGGCACAACCTTTTGTCGTCCTTCAACCTCAGCTGTAGGTGGAATGTATCCTTCATCGATACAAAGCCACATTCGCATATCATTAAACCTCGTGAAGTTGGCAAACCTATCCTTCCACCAGTAATAATCCTCAATTTTCATTAACTTCGGTGGTGAATTCGCCTTTCCAACCTCGTGATCCATCTCCATAAACCTCTACAGACTTGTCATTGTTTCAAATATATTTGAATTCAAACTTAATTAATTTAATTCGAAATTAATTTAAATTAATTCTTTCGAATTTAGGTAAATTCGAATCTAATTAAATTTACACATGTTTGAAATTAAATTCGAATATAAGTTTGAAATCCACCTAAAATCGAAATTAATGACAAAGTCGAAGGTCCACTAAATTCGAAACCCCAATTAAAGTCGAAGATCCAAATTCGATTTTAGTGTAAAATCGAAATCCAAGCAAATTCAAATTGGCCAAACTCGAATCAAACCCTAAGGAACCTCGAAAGGAGCATATTTTGGACAAACTCGAAAATTGAGAAAACCCTAATACCCCCTTACTAAATTCGAGCGCCGCAAATTCGAAAAACGGCTAATACTTTGAGTTTTTCAAGTTTTGCAGATTAAACCAATATTTTTACAAGTAAAAATACGGATTTTGATCAAAAACTTGAACTACACCAAAGTATTTCCCGAAATCTGATTTGATAAGCTCGAAAAACCTCCAAAATCGTGATATTAACCGTCCAAAACGTCAAGAAACCTAGGATGTATCTTATGAACACGAAGAACGCCAAGAACACCCCAAAGTCTCTTATACCACTTGTAAGGTCTAGACACTACGGATCTATCTCGACGCGACACCGTCCAACGAGTGCGGAATCCTCGTTAGCGGCTTGATGGTAAGATCACACTCACAGGATCACGAAGACTACCACAGTGTTATACGAACGACTACGAACGCACCTACACGATGATTCTCTCCGAACAACACTCTCTAATTACTAGTAAAATCGAGATCGCCTTTGCTTAATTACCCTCTGAAATTCTGCAAAGTCAGATAATTATTCGAGTTAATCCTTAATTATACTGATCAATTCGAGTTTGTCTTAGGACAAATTCGAACCTGGCCCAAGGCCCATTCGAATTTGTCCACTTGACAAATTCGAATTTACCAATAAGTACAAATTCGAATTTACATTAAATTCGAATTTCAACTATGATACTTCTATTTGAACTTATGTTTTAACTTATGTTTGAATATATCTTTGAACTTTATGTTTGAAGTTCTTGTAATACGTTACACCAAGTTCAAACATACAATCAATCAATATCAAACACACATAAACACATAAGTCAAATACTATTCAATATTCAATACCAAGTTACTTGAGTTACACAAAATGCTAACAAAACTTAGACTGCTATCGTCACACAGAGTGTACTAACAACTATTTTTATTAGGCAGGTAGGTATACAATTAACTAATTATTTCATTTCATACAGAATATATAATTGTTTTATTTCTGTGTTATAACGTTTGATATATTATATTATACGAAATGACGAATATATCATTATAATCGCCTTCTTCTTTTCTACATTACAACATAAAATTGTTTTTCGTCTCTACTATTTAGAATTAAAATTTTCTTATTTAGTTGGTTGATCAATCACATCCTTTCCATTTATAAACTTAAATTGAAAGCATAAAATGATACTCAATTGAGATTCACGATCGGTAGCTAATGTTATTTTATTATTTTAAAGTATATTTATTTATAAAAATACAATTTATGATCCCGCTGCAGCGCACGGGTTACACACCCTAGTAATATACATTGCATAGAACAATACTTATCTCTTTTTTTTTATTAAACAGATACATAACTAGTATATATTGTATTGTATATAATCATATTATCCTGAGAACCTTTAATTTAAAATTTACTAGTTTATTACACAAGATTGTTAGTATTAATATCTTACATAAGTTACATGTGTGATCATTTTTGTTTTTGCATGATCGAGATCGTAAGATAGAATTAAAAGATCCTACAAGAGTACTATTATTTTTTATGTGATATAGTTTACTACAAATATCATATGTATGTTGAAGAATTCAATTATTTAGAATTTAAACATTATAACGACAGTTAAATACACAGGCATAAGTGTGTTGATAACTACTTAATTACTTTATTGAACAACTTACATTTATAATACTGAACTCGGAGACGTTACGCAATTTACCCTTTCGGGAAAATTAGATGATTAATCAATATGTTTACTTTCTCATTTTAAAAAACTTAGCTCATCTTTAGTTTTAATGCTTTTTTAGTTATTTTCGACAAAGAGTGAGGTCCTTCCTAAAGCTAGTGACAAACAAATCGAGCTTTCTAAATCTCTAAAAAGTCTCGAAAAACCTAACACAGAAATCAATTATAAAGATGGGATTCTCTCATTTGGAAGTCTTTATGTCATTGTTAGAGGTGGTAATTTTACCCAAACGGACCAAAATGCTCAGACGGATCAAAACGGCCCGCACTAAAATATTAAGCTAGAACATATTTATAAAAAAATTAATATGAAATCTTAGAATTGATCCGTTAGTTTGAACGAACCAGAATCGCAACAACTATCCTTTCCAATTGGCAAAATCAACAATTAGAGTTAGACAACTCAATTTCTATCAAATAATGACTAAGAACGTATAATTTCACGCACCTAATGCTATTTATTGGTTATTATAATTATATATTAATTTATGATGTTTAATTAGACAATTATTCATTTATAATTCGCATATTTATTTAAGTTTATAAGTATAACACCTTGCTTTTATTTGCATTTTATTTTAAGTATTTTTGAGCAATTTGCGTAAAATGATGTAATTTCGAGTTTTAGTATAAATAGGAGTTGGGTGCTTCATTTTCTCACTTTTGCAAAACTATTCTAGCAACTCCAGAGCTCCTCTCTCTAGAATCGAACATCTCTCTAGCTTTTCTCCCAAACCGACCGGCCAAATCTCGTGTTCTATACGTTAACGGAAAGATCTCGAAGAGTACTACGCGAATCTCCTATTGCATGCGTGATTTCATACGGTTTTGAGGTAAGAATCGCTCTTTTCGTTTTCTGCATTTTTTGGTTTTGAGGAAAAATTCGAGTTTATCATTTTAGGATATTTAAAGCTGATTTCGTTTGATTTTTAGCTAAAATATGGTAGAATATGTATCATATAACTAAACCGAGGCTTATTACTTAGCTTATTTGAGGATTTGAGGCTTGAAAATGCATGTTTAAAGCTGTAGTTTATGAACAAACTCGAGTATGCATAGAACAGACTCGAAATACCAAGAACAAACTCGAATAGAGCTAGATTTGAGATATGGGTTTCGAATCTATCCTCAGATTCGAATGAGGTTCGAATCTAATCCCCATAATTCGAATCTGTCTTCGAACCTAACCCCCTGGTTCGAATCTGTCTTCGAATCTGATGCTCAGATTCGAATCTGACTTCGAGTCTGATGCTCAGATTCGAACCTAACCCCTAAATTTCGAATTTAATTGATAAATATAATGAGCAACGCATAAATTAGCAAAATAAATAGCAAAATATTTAGCTAGAAGTTATGGCTTATAGATATAGGAATATTGAGCTAGCAGTATTAATTTAGCACATGTTCTGTAATATTAAACTTCAGATATTATACATAAGCTGTTTAGCCCAGTTGCGAGTCAAAGCCAGTGCCAGAATATATTAAAGCCTAGATAAGCAAGTGCAAGCTTTATAAAGCAATTTAAAGCGTAAATAAGCCCGAGCAAGTATTTCAGAGCATTTCAAAGCATTTTCAGTACTGTGAGTAACATTTATTCTTGTTTACATGTTTTATATGAAATTGAGACATAAATTGCTTCTATATGACTTCTTTGGAATTCAATAGACTTTTGTGAGTGAAGGCGAACACTGTGGTACAGGTGATGCTCAGCTTAGCCGGATCTTACATTTGATCTATTAATATGCATATTTATCTGCTATTTGTTATTTGTTCTGCATACTATACAGCAAACTTTGTGTTAGCGTTTCTTTGTGCATCTCATAAGCATTATATTTAGCGAGCAAGCAATTCCGATGTTCACCACTATCCCTTGAGCATTATGCGGGTAGCTAGCCCCGCATTACAGATTGATCATCTGTCAGCGGTAAACCCCTAGTGGTGGCATCTCCTTTCTGCGTGAAATGTCTCAACCGTGCAGCATTCTTTCTGTGTATTAAGCAAACAAGCAAAGCAAGCAAGCAAGCATAACAGCCTTTATAGGCACTTTCGCCTCATATTTTACATGTATTCATGAATATCTGTTTACTCACTAAGCATTAGCTTACAGTTGCTACTTACAATTTTTTTTACAGGAAAAGGTAAAGAACAAGCTGGACCTTCTGCTTAGGTCTATTATCTGATCAACCCAGAGGACTTAGCTCACTTTCAGCTTGTGGTATAGCTTTATGATGCTTTGGGTTCTGGGTAGCTGCTTTTATTTATGCTATGATGCTTTTAGCAACTTAGTACTGTAACCTTGTAGCACGTGTAGTGCAAGACTTATTGTAATGTTTTATTAGCTTTATGCATTTATTATTATTCCTGGGATAAGCAAGCGTGTTTTGAAGCAAGGATGTGATAGGATGGTATCAGAGCGTTGGTTTGAGGGATTCAAGTGTTAGCAATAACACTTGGACTCAAACTTTTAAGCAAAGATATTAGCTTCGAATATCTAGGCTTTAACTTGACCTGAGATAGGCTTTGACTTTGCTTTAGGAATTGGGAAATGGGGTAGAATAGGACTTATGCCTATTCTTATGCAAGTATTATTTATATAATTTCAGAACATGTCTGGATCTGGTGAAGGAGCTGGAGGTGGACTCACTCCTGAACAGATCATGCAAATAATGCAAACAATGCTTAATGAGAACAACGAGCGTCAAGCTAAGTTCTTACAAGATCAGTTTCGTGCTCGTGATGAAGCCGAAACTAAGCGTAGAGAAGAACGTAGGAAACAACAGCATGATGACACTGGACGCCACAACGACGACACCGACGAGGAGGAAGCCCCTGTAGTCCCTCCTAAGGGCTGCAACTTCCGTTATTTCAAGGCTTGCGGAGCTCAACCCTTCAAGGGTGCTGCAAATTCGATCGAAGCACTTGAGTGGATCACTGGCATCGAGCGGATTTTTCTCATTAGTGACTGCGCTGAAGAATCCAAGGTCAGCTTTGCTACTACATTGTTCGAGGGAGGCGCTGTCATGTGGTGGAGGTCTCAGGAGAACATGCACGGAGCCAACTGGATTAAGTCCCTATCTTGGGATGAATTTAAGGTTATTTTCTTTCGTCAGTACTGCCCAGCTGATGAAAAGAAGCGTTTGGAAGAGAAACTGATGTCTCTTACTCAGGGAACCAAATCGGTGACTGAGTATGAGATAGAATTTACCCGACTAAGCTCGCTGTCTGACTATCAAGTCGCTACTGAAGAGCGAAAGATCGACCGTTTTCTGATGGGTCTGCATCCTGAATATCAGAAGTTCTTGAAGCACCGGGGATATACCAACTATGCTGACTGTGTTGAAGCTGCTCGAATTCTCGAGCAGGATTTTATTCGAGCTAGAGGAGTTCCTACTTCCTCTATTAACCCGACATGTCCATCACCGCCCAAGAAATCGCGCATCGGAAGCTATTCTGGATCTGCATCCAGATATTCTCAGCCACAGCAGTCTCAGTACCAACAGTTCAGCTCGCCTACAGCACAGCAAACTCGATCATATGCGGTACATTCTGAGCCGAGGCAGTGTCGCCGCTGCCAGAAGTCACACATTGGGCGTTGTAACCCCAATGATGTGAGGTGCTATGTGTGCAATGAAATAGGACATAGCAGTGAAGAATGTCCTAACAAAGTTAAAGTTTGCAACAACTGTTTACGCCCTGGACATAATGAGCATGCATGTACGCATCCGTTCAGCATGATTTACCCGAGTGCAGAGCATCATCCGCGATTGCAGCAACAGCAATACCGACCTCAGCAACAACATCAACATCAACAGCAAAGACAAAATCAACCGGCCCGGCATAGCACATCGCGAGGAGGTTCTAGTCGCCGTAACGAGCCAGCTCGGAGTCAGAATCGCGCATTCCAAATCACGGCTGAGCAAGCAAAGGAAATACCATATGTGGTATCTGGTATGTTTCTCGTTAACTCCGTACCTGCTAGAGTTATTTTTGATTCAGGAGCCAACCGTTCGTTCATATCAAATTCATTTGCATCTAAACTTGGAATTGCACCGTCTACTCTACCTGTTATCTTTGATATTGAAACGGCTAGTAATGTAAGTGTGTCTACCGATAAAATTTACCGTGACTGCATCATTTTGCTCGACAACTGCACATTCCAACTGGACCTTATCCCGATGGACTTTCATGAATTCGACGTCATCGTGGGTATGGATTGGCTTGATCATCATGACGCCAGCATTGTCTGCAAGAAGAAGTTGATAAAGCTCACTACTCCGGATGGCCGCAATATTTGCATCTACGGTGACAGAAAGACAGGTGAAATATGCTTAATTTCTGTAGTCAAAGCTAGGAAACATATAGCTAAGGGTTGTGTGTCATACTTAGCATATGCGATAGATGCTAAGTCTGAAAAGAAAGCATTAGCCGAGGTTCCGATAGCCTCCGAGTTTCCCGATGTCTTTCCCGAGGACATCTCTGGACTCCCGCCAGACCGTCAGGTGGAGTTCAGAATTGATTTAGTGCCCGGCGCGGCACCGATTGCTCGAGCCCCTTATAGACTTGCACCTGCAGAGATGCAAGAAATGATGAAGCAATTGCAAGAATTGCTAGATAAGGGACTCATACGATCAAGTTCATCTCCCTGGGGAGCTCTTGTTTTATTCGTTAAGAAGAAAGATGGGACTCTCCGGATGTGCATTGATTATAGGGAGTTGAACAAGGTAACAATAAAGAACAAATATCCGTTGCCCAGAATAGACGATCTTTTCGACCAGCTTCAGGGAGCCAGTTACTTCTCAAAGATCGATCTTAGATCTGGGTATCATCAGCTCAAAGTTCATGAAGAAGACGTCCCTAAAACAGCTTTCCGTACCAGGTACGGGCATTACGAGTTTCTTGTTATGCCCTTTGGTCTTACTAATGCTCCTGCGGCGTTCATGGATCTGATGAACCACGTTTATAGACCAATGCTTGATAAGTCTGTTATCGTCTTTATAGACGATATTCTCATCTACTCAAAAACCGAAGCTGAGCATGCTGTGCATCTTAGAGAGCTGTTAGATTTGCTGCGCAAAGAGCGACTTTACGCCAAGTTCTCTAAATGCGAATTTTGGTTGCGACAGATACAATTCCTTGGTCATGTGATATCTGGTGAAGGAATCTCTGTGGATCCTTCTAAGATAGAAGCCATTCAAAATTGGGAAGCTCCCAAATCAGCTACCGAGATCCGAAGTTTCTTGGGATTGGCGGGTTACTACCGTCGATTCATTAAGGACTTCTCAAAACTAGCCATGCCTCTTACATCTCTTACTCGCAAGAATGTTCCCTTTATTTGGGAAGAAGCTCAAGAGAATGCATTTCGAACTTTAAAACAGAAACTCACCGAAGCGCCTATTCTGGCCTTACCCGAAGGTAATGAAGACTTTGTAGTCTTCAGCGATGTTTCATATCAAGGCCTTGGGTGTGTTTTGATGCAAAGAGGCAGAGTCATAGCATATGCTTCTCGCCAGCTTAAGGATCATGAAAAGAGTCATCCGACTCATGACCTTGAACTTGCTGCTGTGACTTTTGCATTGAAAACATGGCGTCATTACCTCTACGGCACCAAATGTCAACTGTATACGGATCACAAGAGCCTTAAGTATATTTTCAGCCAGAAGGAGCTCAACATGCGCCAGCGACGCTCCATGGAACTCATCAAAGACTATGACTGTGATATTCTGTATCACCCTGGCAAAGCGAATGTGGTGGCCGACGCATTGATTCGTAAATCCTACTCTGCTAAATGTCTTTATACCTTGACCCATACTTTGTTTTCATCAACTTTGATCGATGAAATCCTTGTTGCTCAAGCCGAAGCTCTAAAAGAAGAAAACCTCAACTCTGAGGACATGAAAGGGCAATTTCAATTCTTAACCGATAGCCCTCGTGGCTTGAAGCTTTTCAAAAATCGTGTCTGGGTTCCCAAATTTGGTGATGTTCGACAGAAAATTCTTTCGGAAGCCCACTGTTCTAACTTCTCGGTACATCCTGGCAGCACCAAGATGTACAACGATCTAAAAGCCGAATATTGGTGGCCCGGTATGAAAAGAGACGTAGGCCAATATGTCGATAATTGTGTTACTTGCCGATTGGTCAAAGCGGAGCATCAGCAGCCTTATGGCAGTCTACAGCCTCTACCGATTCCCGAGTGGAAGTTCGATCACATAACGATGGACTTTGTGACGAAGCTTCCGACTACGCGAAGACAGCACGATGCAATATGGGTGATTGTGGATCGTCTAACCAAAGTCGCTCATTTTATTCCAATTCGCGAGAACTACTCATTGGAGAAGTTGGCTAAGTTGTATATAGACGAGATCGTTACTCGACACGATGTGCCTTTGTCAATTGTTTCCGACCGTGACAGCCGATTCACTTCGAGGTTCTGGAGTGCATTACAAGATGGATTAGGCACTAAGATCAGAATGTGCACAGCGTATCATCCACAGCCTGATGGCCAGAGTGAGCGTACGATCCTTACACTCGAAGACATGCTGCGGGCATGTGTTCTTGAGTTTAGCGGTAGTTGGGATGACCACTTGTCGTTAGCAGAATTTTCTTATAACAATAGTTACCACTCATCTATCAAAGCCGCACCTTTCGAAGCCTTATACGGACGCAAGTGCCGAACTCCTACGTGTTGGCATGAAGCCGGTGAAGCACCAATCGCCGGTCCCGAGCTACTTCAGCAGACAAATGAAAAGATCCGAATCATACGTCAACGATTGGAAACCGCTCAATCTCGACAGAAATCGTATCATGACCGACGTCATAAGCCATTGGAATTTCAGAAGGACGACTATGTTGTATTAAAAGTCTCGCCGATGAAAGGTGTGTTCAGATTCGGCAAGCGTGGCAAGTTAGCACCACGATTCGTTGGTCCTTTCAAGATCACCGAGCGTGTTGGAACTCAATCTTATCTGTTGGACTTGCCGAGCGAACTGTCCAACATACACCCCGTGTTTCACGTTTCGCAATTAAGGAAGTGCAAAGAAGATGACAAAGAAAAGTGGGCCGATCATCTAACTTACAAGATTAATGAAAAGCTGCAATGTGACGAGCCTGAAGTTATTCTAGAAACAAAGATGAAGAAGTTGAGGAATCGAGAGGTAGCAATGGTGTTAGTGCACTGGAGGACTTCTCACGGAACTTCTCAGACCTGGGAATCTGAGCAAGACATGAGAGTTCGATATCCACATCTGTTTGAGCCTTAGGTACTTCGAGGACGAAGTGCAAGCGTGGTGGGCTCATACTATAACACCTTGCTTTTATTTGCATTTTATTTTAAGTATTTTTGAGCAATTTGCGTAAAATGATGTAATTTCGAGTTTTAGTATAAATAGGAGTTGGGTGCTTCATTTTCTCACTTTTGCAAAACTATTCTAGCAACTCCAGAGCTCCTCTCTCTAGAATCGAACATCTCTCTAGCTTTTCTCCCAAACCGACCGGCCAAATCTCGTGTTCTATACGTTAACGGAAAGATCTCGAAGAGTACTACGCGAATCTCCTATTGCATGCGTGATTTCATACGGTTTTGAGGTAAGAATCGCTCTTTTCGTTTTCTGCATTTTTTGGTTTTGAGGAAAAATTCGAGTTTATCATTTTAGGATATTTAAAGCTGATTTCGTTTGAGTTTTAGCTAAAATATGGTAGAATATGTATCATATAACTAAACCGAGGCTTATTACTTAGCTTATTTGAGGATTTGAGGCTTGAAAATGCATGTTTAAAGCTGTAGTTTATGAACAAACTCGAGTATGCATAGAACAGACTCGAAATACCAAGAACAAACTCGAATAGAGCTAGATTCGAGATATGGGTTTCGAATCTATCCTCAGATTCGAATGAGGTTCGAATCTAATCCCCATAATTCGAATCTGTCTTCGAACCTAACCCCCTGGTTCGAATCTGTCTTCGAATCTGATGCTCAGATTCGAATCTGACTTCGAGTCTGATGCTCAGATTCGAACCTAACCCCTAAATTTCGAATTTAATTGATAAAATTAATGAGCAACGCATAAATTAGCAAAATAAATAGCAAAATATTTAGCTAGAAGTTATGGCTTATAGATATAGGAATATTGAGCTAGCAGTATTAATTTAGCACATGTTCTGTAATATTAAACTTCAGATATTATACATAAGCTGTTTAGCCCAGTTGCGAGTCAAAGCCAGTGCCAGAATATATTAAAGCCTAGATAAGCAAGTGCAAGCTTTATAAAGCAATTTAAAGCGTAAATAAGCCCAAGCAAGTATTTCAGAGCATTTCAAAGCATTTTCAGTACTGTGAGTAACATTTATTCTTGTTTACATGTTTTATATGAAATTGAGACATAAATTGCTTCTATATGACTTCTTTGGAATTCAATAGACTTTTGTGAGTGAAGGCGAACACTGTGGTACAGGTGATGCTCAGCTTAGCCGGATCTTACATTTGATCTATTAATATGCATATTTATCTGCTATTTGTTTATTGTTCTGCATACTATACAGCAAACTTTGTGTTAGCGTTTCTTTGTGCATCTCATAAGCATTATATTTAGCGAGCAAGCAATTCTGATGTTCACCACTATCCCTTGAGCATTATGCGGGTAGCTAGCCCCGCATTACAGATTGATCATCTGTCAGCGGTAAACCCCTAGTGGTGGCATCTCCTTTCTGCGTGAAATGTCTCAATCGTGCAGCATTCTTTCTGGGTATTAAGCAAACAAGCAAAGCAAGCAAGCAAGCATAACAGCCTTTATAGGCACTTTCGCCTCATATTTTACATGTATTCATGAATATCTGTTTACTCACTAAGCATTAGCTTACAGTTGCTACTTACAATTTTTTTTACAGGAAAAGGTAAAGAACAAGCTGGACCTTCTGCTTAGGTCTATTATCTGATCAACTCAGAGGACTTAGCTCACTTTCAGCTTGTGGTATAGCTTTATGATGCTTTGGGTTCTGGGTAGCTGCTTTTATTTATGCTATGATGTTTTTAGCAACTTAGTACTGTAACCTTGTAGCACGTGTAGTGCAAGACTTATTGTAATGTTTTATTAGCTTTATGCATTTATTATTATTCCTGGGATAAGCAAGCGTGTTTTGAAGCAAGGATGTGATAATAAGTTTTGATGCATTTTGTTTATCATAGACACTCAATCTTAAATCAAAATTTTTTTTAAACAAAACTAATTAAAGATAATACATAAATAACTATAATAAGCAAATATTATAATCATTTATATTTATTTGTGACATATATTATTTTATGTGTTATTTATTTGTATTTTACATTATCTTTCTCAGTAAATTTTCCTATTTCAAATATTGAAACAATGAAAGTTTTAAGTTTCTAACTATTCTTGTATTACTATATGTTCATAACTTTTTCCATCGGGTCGGTTCAGACGTGAGATGTAGTAAAAATATTGAAGTTGATAAGTTGTGCTTTTTTAATTCATGAATGTGTTCCTTCTTAAACCGAATATTATAAATAATTCATAATCTATTTAGAAACATAAAAATTATGATTAAAAATTTGAAATAAATTTAGAAAATTGTAATAAACAAACATTGTTATAGATAAACCAAATATGTTTATTAAAAATGATTAAGTTAATAAGTTGTGTTTTTAAATTCTTATGTATGTTCCAACTTAAATTGAATATTATAAATAATTCATAATGTATTTAAAAACAAATATATTGTGATTTAAAATTTAAAATAAATTTAGAAAATTAAAATAAACAAACATTTAATTATTTGCAATTATTCATAGTAAGGGGTGTAAAGAATATTTTAAATAAATATAAAAATGACATGAAATTGATTAATTTGGTGTTATTGTTTTGACTAAATTTTATCCCATTATGATCCATATAAATGAAAACTTTATTGATAGATGCATAAGAATGATATCTATTATTACAGTGTATTATTAAAGATTTAGCAATATTATGTAGTTTCAACCGCATATATATGTGTGTGGATGGCGGAAAAAAAAAAGTCAAATCAATGAGAAAAATCAAAAATCAATTCAAGCAGGATGGAGTTTTCTCAAACCTGATTATTTTAAACGGGTATAAGACGTAGATGAGATTCATGATACCCATTTACTTTTTACATCATGATTAGAAATTTATTAATAATGTCGATTATATATATATATATATATATATATATATATATATATATATATATATATATATATATATATATATATGTGTGTGTGTGTGTATATGTGTGTGTGTGTGTATATATATATATATATATATATATATATATATATATATATATATATATATATATATATATATATATATATAGAATATGGTTCGAGAGAGTACTACCCCTTATGCAGCGCAGCAGAAGGTATCACCTTTAACAAAACTTTTTTAAAATTTTTTCATAAACATGTTTTAATTAACATTATGAAGATCATATGTAAATTTTACATACATTCAGATCTCCTAGCTCCTAAAAAATGATGTGAACACACACTTACATAATTTTGAATATATGTGAACACGCATTTATGTGATGTGTGTTTTCATGCACTTAGAATGTTCGGATTTGCGTGAAATTCACATATGATCTGTTTGATGTTAATTAAAACATGTTCATGAATTTTTTTTTCAAAAAAAGAACTTTTAAGGGTCTGGTGCGCTGCATAATGGGTGATACTCACTTAAACCTATATATATATATATATATATATATATATATATATATATATATATATATATATATATATATATATATATATATATATATATATATATATATAGAGAGATCATTGCATAACCTAAAATTAGTGTAGAACTGTAGAACCAATACCGTTCGTAGATTGGATTAAACTAATGGTCTTGATTAAAAGAGTTAATTGTGAAATTAGCGAAAAAAAGATTGGTATTAGTGTGTAACATCCAAAAATTTAGATTATATAATTAGTGCGATAAATTATTTATAGTATTTAAAAAAATGAGAAAGATGAAATTTAAATACCGAAATTGAGAAAATAAAAGTTTAGTGACTAAATCGAGAAAATGTGCATTAAAATATAGGAAGCATTAATTTGACTATAATAACATCAAGAATGATTTTTAGTCCAAAAACGGTGAGAAACGACTATAATATTGCTATAATTGAGTATCAGCTGTCGGTCGAGATATTAGTTTTTTTTAAGTTCGTAGCTCAAACAGTATTATTTTATAATTGTCTTTTGTCTCTTTTTAAGATAATCTTGCTCCAAACATTAAACTTGCCACCATGATCAAGTTAAGCCAATGGTGGCTTTTCTTTTGTCTCTTCATTGTCTCATTAGCCTTCTATTTACAATTTCAACCCTCTTCTTTTATTATTCCATTACAAATCTATAGTTTACATCCATAGAAAAAAAAAACTTCTTGAGTTAAGGAATTAGTAGCTAGAGCATTGGAAGAGAACCTCCTCCATCAACCCCTCTTTGTTCTTTGTAACTCTTGAGGTAACTATAACATTCAATCCTCGTCACTTTTATTTTTGGGGTATACTTGATTGAAATAAGTATTAGAATGGAATTATAAACTGAAAATAAAAGTCTATTGACCATAATGTTCATCATCTTCTTCATTCCAAACCCACCACCATTGTTGAAGCTTCAAGTGGGTCTAAAAAATAATCCGAAAATTTATATTAAAATGATAGAAATGCTATGTGAAACAAGAATATAAGGTTACATTGTGATTATATGCAAGATTTGATAGTAAACCTCACAAAGTAAAGTTAAATGACATTTTAGATTTGGAAGAAAGAAAAATAAAAAAAGGGAGGAGATGAAATCTATAAAAGAGAAGTATATATGAAAGATGAAAATGGGGATGGTTAACCGCCGGCGGATGACCGCCGGAACAGCTCCGGCGCCGGCAACAACCAGCGGCTGCCGCCTCTTCTTTTCCTCCTGTCCGTCTAATGGGCTACCTAAATTTATTGGGTCACTTTAATTAATTAAAATTTGGGATTAAGCCCATTTTAAACAAATCTGATTTTGTTTCTTTTTTTTTTTTAGGTTGGTTAAATTTAGTTTGTGTGGCAAATTAATTAAATTAAATGACTAAATAATTAAATTTAAATTGGCTATTTAATTAGTTAAATATTTTGGGTCAATAAAGATTAATTGATGGATATATTAATTTTATAAACACTTGACTTCTAGTCATATTTAGAATATTGACAAGTAATTTAGTAAAATATGGATTGGTTGGATTAAGTTGGGTTAAATGACTTATTTAATAAATAAGTTAAATTGGTTGTTGCCTTATTAACAAGTTAATGGAATTTAACTAATGGATCCAAGTTATTAAGTTGATTGATAATCTAATTTCTATAAAATGAACTTAAATAATTGAGACCCATACTCTATAAATTAAATTTGAAGGCCAAAATAATTTTATTGATGTAATTAAATAATCAAAAGATTTATTCCATCAAGTTGCATTAATTTGGTCAAGAGATATATCTTACAAGAATTAATAATAAACGCTAATATGAGATTCAAAACGGAAAGGACTAAATTAAACGCATATCGAAAGATGGTTAGATGTTAATAGCGAGATTTTATATTATGATACCAGGACTACGGTAGTGTTGTGTTGGGCTTTGGCTAGAACTTGAATATTGTTGTTAGAGTGTATATTGACCTTCAAGATCGAGGCAAACTATGGAACGTGCTGATTTGCAGGCTAGGTGAGTAACTTATTTAAATGCATAATATTCATATGTGACTACTTGAATTTACTATTTGACTTATTATGATTGCCATGAGAATTCTGATATCTTGCCATGTTAATTATTAAGATTGCTTTGCCATGTTAGATTAGTACAATGAGTCTATATGTGAGAAACTCCAGTATGCATACTGTGATGGAGATATTATGAGACATCTATGAGAGTGCGATGCTACTTTGTGTGGCAAAGCACACACTGAGCGAGTCGGTGTGCTAGCATGTCGGGCGAGCCGCATGCCTAGATATGTCTCCACGGGCGAGCCGTGAATTATTCCGGGCGAGCCGGAACTGTGGTAGTTGTATTTATGTTTAACAATTATTCTACTCTTGTTATATGTGTGTTGTGTTTTTAAATTTGTTACTCGCTAGGCAATTGCTTACCCCATTGGGGGACTTATATTTTACAGGTCCTGCCGATAAGGGTAAGGCCACTATGGGTCAGAGTTTTCATCACTGATGTTGAACTACGTGTTGAAGAGATAGAGATGCTTTCGAGATTCTCATGCCTTAGTTTTTATTATGATACTTTTGGGATCGGGTAGATCCATAGAGTTTATTAATTAAGATTGGCATGTAATATCGACACTCTGATTTTGTAAGCGTACTCTAATGATGTTTTTGGATAGTTGTCTGCACTATATATTATCCTTTGAGAAAATTTTTATTTATCCCGTATTTTGAGGTGCTTAAAACGTAGAGATCCTTTAACAGTTCTATAGATATTAGGACGGGTGTTTCATTATCAGAGACAGGTTTGGTTTAAGTGAATTAAGTATCTGTTAGGTACTTAGTCTTAAACCTTAGGATTTGCATGACCACTGTTTGAATAAGTGATGACTAATACGGGATATATGGCCTTTTAAAAACCCATAGGACTTGGGTAGGGGTAATATAAGAAATATGTGCTTATAAATATGAATGTTCCCCTGACAACATAATTGATTAATAATAATAACTCAAGTTATTAATACGTGAATTATAAAACTATACTAGAGAGAGATATCTATAAATGACAAGAGCTTATCTGATTATTAGCGTTAACATAATAAAGAGAATAAATCAAATGCACGAAACTCTAAATTTCAGGCCCATCGTCGAAGAGGACGATAGCCAAAGTCGGGTGAACGAAAACATAAATGTGAACGTTGAGTCTGTTAACATTGAGAACACTGAGGACGAGCAAGTTGAAGATGAGGAGGTAGACTCAATCATGGCACATGAGAATCGTATCATGAAGTATGTGACAAGGTATATGCGTCATGCCATGGCAGAAGGACGGATGGAGAATCAGCGTGACCTACAAGAGATAAAGCAATTGATAGTGGCGTCTAAGTCTGGTAATGGGGAAAAGGAGCATAAGACACCTTCGACCGAGGAAAAGAAAACTGGGTTTGGTACTGAAGCTGGAAAATCTGAGAGCTGAGAGAACATCATTCAAGAACTTCAAAGGCTGTGGAGCCAAAGAGTTTGCGGGAGAGACTGAGCCGGTAAAGGCTCTGGAGTGGATTGAGTGCATGGAGCGTGCTTTTCGTCTGAGTCGTTGCTGGGATTCGGACAGAGTTACCTACGCCGCGGGTATGTTAGTAGGACGAGCTGGTACCTGGTGGTTGAATATTGAGAGGGCAGTGGGATTTGATTTGATTTAGTCCATGACGTGGGAGCAATTTACTCGAAGATTCAATGAGCAGTATTGTCCGACTGATATGGTGAAACAATTGGAGAAAGAATTTTTAGCGCTTGAGCAAGGGGAGATGTCAGTTACCGAGTATGAGGCAGTTTTCAAAGAAAAATCTAAGTTTGCGACGAGGTATGCGATAGACGAGGAACAAAAGATTGATAGGTTTGTTGATGGTCTTCGACAGGGAATACGAGAGTTTGTGATATTGCAAAAGTTTCTCACGTTAGAAGAGGCATCAATGAGTGCGCGAAAGCGCGAGAGAGATATGCAGAGGTCGACTTCTTCGTGCATGCTCCCACCTTCAGCTAAGAGGGGTAGATTTGACAGCCCACAGCAGTTTCAGCCCCGTTCAACGGGATTCTCATCTGGATCTTTACATCACCAAAGACCAAACCAGCAGGGACAGGGTGGCCGATTTCAGGGCTCTACGAGACAGGCAGCTTCATCAACTTCCCATTCGGAATCATAATCACAGTCTCAGTCATAGTCACATAGAGATTGTCAGAGGTGTGGGAAACGACATTCGGGGCAGTGTATGGGGTCATCACCTGCTTGTCATCATTGTGGGGAGTTTGGGCATCGACGTGTGAATTGTTCCAAGTCACCAGTAGTATGTCTTGATTGTGGGGTACAGGGGCATTACTCGAGAGACTGCCCGAGGCGAGGGCAGGCACAGAGCGGGAGTACGACGTCAGTCCAGCGTCCAGGAGGTAACTCGGGTCAGCCGAGAAGAGATGAGACACCAAAGATGAAGGCACGTGCCTTCCAGATCTCTGCAGACGAGGCCCGAGAGACTCTAGATGTGGTCACTGGTATTTTCTTACTTAATATTTTACCTGCTCGTGTGTTATTTGACTCTGGTACAAACCAATCGTTTGTGTCTACTTTATTTGCTCGCCAGTTAGGTATTGTTGCTTCTGTGCTTTCTATTCATATATATGTTGAAACTGCAAATGGCACTGTGATTATGTTATCTGAGATTTATCGAGGGTGTACACTCAACCTAGAGAATAAAGACTATAGCATTGATCTTATTCCAATTGTTATCGGGGGATTTGATGTTATTGTGGGCATGGATTGGCTAGCAGCCAATGGTGCTCAGGTTGTCTGTTCTAGACGCATGATTCGAATTTCTGTCGATTCTTATGACGAAATCTGTGTGTATGGTGAGAAATGCGTAGGGGATATGGGACTAATTTTTATGGTTGAGGCTCGCCGAAGCATTGTTAAAGGTTGTGGATCTTTTCTTGCTTATGCCATCGATTCGTCTGAAGTTAAGAAGTAAGTTTCTGATCTGCCGATTGTTCGGGCATTTCCTGAGCTGTTCCCTGATGAATTACCTGCCTTACCCCCCCGAAAGAGAGGTTGATTTTCGGATTGATCTAGTGTCGGAGGCAGCCCCGATCGCTCGTGCACCGTACTGATTAGCACCAACAGAGATGATGGAGATGATGTCTCAGCTGCAAGAGTCACTAGACCGAGGCTTCATTTGACCGAGCACTTCACCTTAGGGTGCTCCAGTCTTGTTCGTGAAGAAAAAGGATGACACTTTTCGGATGTGTATCGACTACCGAGAATTGAACAAAGTGACCGTCAAGAACAAATATCCGTTGCCACGAATTGTCGATTTATTCGGTTAGCAGCAGGGAGCATGTTGTTTTTCTAATATTGATCTTCGGTCGGGATATCACCAGCTGAAGATTCATGAAGATGATATTCCTAAGACTGCCTTTCAGACTAGATATGGTCATTATGAGTTCCTGGTGATGCCGTTCGGCTTAACCAACGCACCTGCCGCGTTTATGGATCTAATGAACTGGGTTTGTCGTCCGATGTTGGATAAGTCGGTGATTGTGTTCATCGAAGACATTCTGGTGTATTTGAAGTCTAAATTCGAGCATGCGATCCACCTGAGACAGTTACTTGAGATATTGCGGGCAGAAAAGTTGTATGCAAAATTTTCCAAATGTGATTTCTGGATTCCAAGCGTACAGTTCTTAGGCCACACGATCAGTGGTGAGGGTGTATCTGTGAACCAGACGAAGATCGAAACCATTATGAATTGGGTCCAACCTCGTAATGCTTCCGAAGTGAGGAGTTTCCTCGGGTTAGCTGGTTATTATCGTCATTTCATTCGGGATTTCTCCAAGATAGTTGTGCCGTTAACAGCCATGACGAGAAAGAATGAGAAGTTCGTGTGGGGTGAGTCTCAGGAGCAGACTTTTCAATTCCGGAAGCAGTGGTTGAGTAACGCACTGATTCTTGCCTTACCTGAGGGTAGTGATGACTTTGTTGTCTATAGCGATGCATCTCTACATGGTCTCGGATGTGTTCTAATGCAGCGAGGTAAGGTGATTGCTTATGCGTCTCGACAGTTAAAAGACTACGAGAAAAATTATCCAACACATGATTTAGAGTTGGTTGCAGTTGTGTTTGCGCTTAAGTTGTGGCGGCATTACTTGTATGGGACGAAGTGTCAATTCTATACAAACCATAAGAGCTTGAAATACATCTTCGATCAGAAAGAGCTTAATATGAGACAGCAGCGAGCCATGGAACATATAAAAGATTACGACTGTGAGATATAATACCACCCGGGTAAAGCAAATGTGGTAGCAGATGCACTTGGTCGCAAGTCATACACGGGACGTCCACCTGTTAAGGATTCCATCATTGATGAACTTCTGAGGTTGCAGCCTGATGCTTTATCTGCTGAATTTGTGAAGTCTGAACGCATTAGAGCTCAAGCTTATCGGCTGGAGTTACCGCCTGAATTGGCGGGGGTGCATGATGTATTTCACGTTAGCTATCTTCGAAAGTGCCTTGGTAATATAGAAGAGATGGTTTCAACTCAGGATGTCCGTATTGATGAAAAGTTGTGATATGTCGAGGAACCAAAACAAATATTAGACGAGAATATATGCAACCTGTGGAGCAAACAGATTAAGATGGTATTGGTCAATTGGCGTCATCACTGTGGTCCAAACCACACGTGGAAGTCAAAGTCTGAGATGATGGCGAGATACCCTGACCTATTCACGACTGCAGGATCTCGAGGACGAGATCAATCTGATTGATAGGTAATTGTAACATCCCAAAATTTAGATTATATAATTAGTGCGATAAATTATTTAAAGTATTAAAAAAATGAGAAAGATGAAATTTAAATACCGAAATTGTGAAAATAAAAGTTTAGTGACTAAATCGAGAAAATGTGCATTAAAAATATAAACCTTTCAGGGAAGCATTAATTTGACTATAATAACATCAAGAATGATTTTTAGTCGAAAAACGGTGAGAAACGACTATAATATTGCTATAATTGAGTATCAGCTGTCGGTCGAGATATTAGTTTTTTTTAAGTTCGTAGCTGAAACAGTATTATTTTATAATTGTCTTTTATCTCTTTTGGAGACAATCTTGCTCCAGCATTAAACTTGCCACCATGATCAAGTTAAGGCAATGGTGGCTTTTCTTTTGTCTCTACATTGTCTCATTAGCCTTCTATTTAAATTCCAACCCTCTTCTTTTATTATTCCATTACAAATCTATAGTTTATATCCATAGAAAAAAAAACTTCTTGAGTTAAGGAATTAGTAGCTAGAGCATTGGAAGAGAACCTCCTCCATCAACCCCTCTTTGTTCTTTGTAACTCTTGAGGTAACTATAACATTCAATCCTCGTCACTTTTATTTTTGGGGTATACTTGATTGAAATAAGTATTAGAATGGATTTATAAACTGAAAATAAAAGTCTATTGACCATAATGTTCATCATCTTCTTCATTCCAAACCCACCACCATTGTTGAATCTTTAAGTGGATTTAGAAAATAATCCGAAAATTTATATTAAAATGATAGAAATGCTATGTGAAACAAGAATATAAGGTTACATTGTGATTATATGCAAGATTTGATAGTAAACCTCACAAAGTAAAGTTAAATGACATTTTAGATTTGGAAGAAATATGAAATCTATAAAAGAGAAGTATATATGAAAGATGAAAATGGGGATGGTTAACCGCCGGCGGATGACCGCCGGAGCAGCTCCGGTGCCGGCAACAACCAGCGGCTGCCCCCTCTTCTTTCCTCCTGTCCGTCTGCCCCTTTCTGTTCGTTTGCCCCTTCTTTCTATGGTTCCAGCACAAACACACAATCACATATTAAAAGAAGAAATGTGTGAATGGACCCATTTTAATTAAATAGGGTAATGGGCTACCTAAATTTATTGGGTCATTTTAATTAATTAAAATTTGGGCTTAAGCCCATTTTAAACAAATCTGATTTTGTTTCTTTTTTTTTTTAGGTTGGTTAAATTTAGTTTGGGTGGCTAATTAATTAAATTAAATGACTAAATAATTAAATTTAAATTGGCTATTTAATTAGTTAAATATTTTGGGTCAATAAAGATTACTTGATGGATATATTAATTTTATAAACACTTGACTTCTAGTCATATTTAGAATATAGACAAGTAATTTAGTAAAATATGGATTGGTTGGATTAAGTTGGGTTAAATGACTTATTTAATAAATAAGTTAAATTGTGTTATGTATATATGAATTCTTAACTCTTTATTTTTTATATAAAGACTCCAAAATAAATAATAAATTACACATAATAAATGTCTAAAATATCAAAGCAAAATGAAATCTAAAATATAAAAAATACCACGAAATACAAAATCTTATTGTAACATAAATATTGGTATAAACATGTGTATGTATTGTATTTTTAAATTTATTGACATAAAAGTTGAGTTATATGCGATAAATAAAAGTATTAGTTACTTTAGTTAATAATAATTTATTAATAAACAATAGCATTAATCATTTAATTAACTTTTGTTAAATATGTAAGTGTACTAACATAATGATTCTTAAAGATATTAATTAGCTAGGTTCATGATATATTGATATTAAAATATTAAAAAATCTCACAATCACATAGTAATTTATTCCCTTTTATTTCAAACTTAAACATTTTTTATATCCCCTCAAACAAATAGTCATAAAAACATAAACAAATTTTTATAAACGGTTGTTTTTTTTTTAAATTAAAATATTTGTATTTTTTATAACTTGGTATTGCTAGATTGCTGCTATAAAAATTTGAAATCAATTAAGTCTATATCTCACAACATTTTATCATTGATAAATTCCTCAATCTAAAGTTTATATAAGAGTGATCATTATAAAGACACGTTTCTAATAATTACATAGGAATTAAATAACAAAATGAATAGCCCGGTGCATCGCACATGATGACTAGTGAACTTAAATAATTGAGACCCATACTCTATAAATTAAATTCGAAGGCCAAAATAATTTTATTGATGTAATTAAATAACCAAAATATTTATTCCATCAAGTTGCATTAAGTTGGTCAAGAGATATATCTTACAAGAATTAATAATAAACGCTAATATGAGATTCAAAACGGAAAGGACTAAATTAAACGCATATCGAAAGATGGTTAGATGTTAATAGCGAGATTTTATATTATGATATCAGGACTACGGTAGTGTTGTGTTGGGCTTTGGCTAGAACTTGAATATTGTTGTTAGAGTCTATATTGAACTTCAAGATCGAGGCAAACTATGGAACGTGCTGATTTGCAGGCTAGGTGAGTAATTTATTTAAATGCATAATATTCATATGTGACTACTTGAATTTACTATATGACTTATTATGATTGCCATGAGAATTCTGATATCTTGCCATGATTAGTTATTAAGATTGCTTTGCCATGTTAAATTAGTACAATGAGTCTATATGTGAGAAACTCCAGTATGCATACTGTGATGGAGATATTATGAGACATCTATGAGAGTGCAATGCTACTTCGTGTGGCAAAGCACACACTGAGCGAGTCGGTGCGCTAGCATGGCGGGCGAGCCGCATGCCTAGATATGTCTCCACGGGCGAGCCGTGAATTATTCCGGGCGAGCCGGAACTGTGGTAGTTGTATTTATGTTTAAAAATTATTCTACTCTTGTTATATGTGTGTTGTGTTTTTAAATTTGTTACTCGCTAGGCAATTGCTTACCCCATTGGGGGACTTATATTTTATAGATCCTGCCGATAAGGGTAAGGCCACTATGGGTCAGAGTTTTCATTACTGATGTTGAACTACGTGTTGAAAAGATAGAGATGCTTTCGAGATTCTCATGCCTTAGTTTTTATTATGATACTTTTAGGATCGGCTAGATCCATAGAGTTTATTAATTAAGATTGGCATGTAATATCGACACTCTGATTTTGTGAGCGTACTCTGATGATGTTTTTGGATAGTTGTCTGCACTATATATTATCCTTTGAGAAAATTTTTATTTATCCCGTATTTTGAGGTGCTTATAACGTAGAGTTCCTGTAACAGTTCTATAGATATTAGGACGGGTGTTTCATAGTGATATTTTAATTGGTAAAAAAGGAAAAGTTTACAATAGCAAAAAGATTGACATTAGTAAAAAAATATATCCTATTTCTTTAAATTAAAACATAGTTAATATGGTTACTTTTTAAATCAAAAAAATTATATCATAAAAACGAGATATTTATACTCTTTAAAACGATACCGGTCTTGATATATTTTTTTTGAAAAAATTTTACGTGTTTATTTTTCGTAAAAAAAAATTTACGCAGACCACCATGCAATATAGAATCTCGAGATCATTCAATGTCGAAGTAACAGTTTATATCATATATTCAATGTCGAATTAATACTATATATCATATATGCAACACTGCATGTACATTCAATATTAAAAGAGTCAAAATAATAGTAAAAAAATTAGTAGTCAAACTTGGTGTACTACCCTTAATTATCGAGACCGATAATTATATAATTTTTTCGATAATATTTTACAGCTTTATTTTTCATAAAAAAATTTTACCGAGACGATCATTCGATATATTATATCAATATTATTCAATGTCGGATTACAACTTGTATCACATATTCAACGTTAAAGTAACACTATATATAATATATGCAATACTGCATGTTCATTTAATATTAAAAGAGTTGAAATAATGGTCAAAATTAGTAGTGAGCTCCTTTAATTTAATGTTAATTGTATATTACTATCTTATCCCTAGTGTTATATTATAATCATATGGTGTAGATTGTATCTATAGTTCTGCACTAAGTTAAGGTTCTGCAATGATCCCAACCCTATATATATATATATATATATATATATATATATATATATATATATATATATATATATATATATATATATATATATATATATATATATATATATATATATATATATATAGATTCAGGTTCAAAAAGGTACCTCTCGAAATCAAGTGCACCCGAAGGTACCAACCTTAAAAAAAAAAAATTTAATTTTTTTTTCTTATAACCATGTTTAAATTAATGTTATACACATGATATATGAATTTCACATACATTCACATTTTCTGTGTCCTTAAAAATTATGTGAATGCTCAATGCATATTTATGTGAATAGTCATCCATGTGAATAATCATTTCACACCATGTGAATGGTGTGAATGACCATTCACATAACCCTTTTTTACCATTCACAAGATTTATGATGTTGCTACTTTTGAAAAAAAGTTTTAAAATGTTGTCTTATACATGTCTATTCAAAAAATATATATGTGAATGATCATTCACATTAGGGTACGCTGGGTACGCTGGAATCTTATAGGTACGCTGATGAACCTGATTATATATATATATATATATATATATATATATATATATATATATAATATTATTATTGTTATTATATTTATATTGTATAACAATGAGTATTTTATTCTTTGTATACATGTATAATTGTTATTCAAGTTTATAATTATTTGTTTTATAATTGTATTTATTCTTGTATTCACTTTTGGTTTGAATCAAAAGTTAATTGATGATACCCACGAGGATCCTCGTGAAGTCCGCACAGTTTTTTTTAGCAGAGATAGGAAGACCAATCTTCAACCCGAACCTGTCACGTTGCCATCCATGGGTATTATGATAAGAATGATATCTACGACTAGTCGACTACAGCGTATTATATATATGTTCATACTCAATAGCAGGGCCGGTCCTGAACAATTTAATGCCCTGGGCGAGAAACTAAAATAATGCCCTAAGAGACGTTAAGATACAACATACTATTTTTTAAGGGGTTTGGAACCTAGACAAGCGGTGCATCCCACGCCGATTATTATTAAAATACATAAAACTCAAATACAATTAAACTATGAAATAACATAATTCACAAAATTTCAGAAAAGTCGAAAACAAATAAAAAATCATCAATTTGATTGCATTGCAAAAAACAGAATCAAACAGTAAACTTTCAAAGGCATTGCACCTATTTTAAACAATCAATTTGATTGCATTGCAAAAAAACAGAATCAATTTGATTGCATTGCAAAAAACAAATACAAAACTATTGCAGCTATAAACAGTAAACTTTCAAGGGCATTCATACTACAGATTGAGTGCATTGCAAAAAACAGAATCTTCAGTACAAAAAAATATATCAGTACCAAAAAAATATACTAATACACAGAATGTTCAAGTTGGGAAAATGAGGAATTGAGGACATATATCAGTACCAAAAAAATCATCGAATTCATATATCAGTACCAAAAAAATCATGAACATATTTCAATTCCATATTTCCATAAACTGATTAACATAAAAAAAGCGAAAAAAAAGGATTGATGCAGGAATACCTATTGAGGCAGCCACGCAGGAGGCAGGAACCGACAGGCGACAACTCGACAAGCTACAAGCCGATATGGCGATAACGGATTGAAGCACGGAGGTAGGAAGATCGATTGAGGAGTGATGACAGGAACCGATAAGGCGATTTGCAGGAAGATCGATTGAGAGATGAGACAGATCGATGATTCGATTGTGGATGAATCATCGGATTTCGCTTCGCAGTCCCTCAATCTTAGTTCCCGCCGCAGGCACATCAACGCTTTGGGAGCATACATCACGCACAAACTCACGCAGACGCCGAATTGCAGGAACTCAAGAGTCAATTGGAAGACGCTTCGGACTTCTCCAATCAATTGACGCTTCGGTCGCTTGGCAATTGGAGACGTCGCTCCCACAGAAGCCTAGAGGATAAATGCAAATGTGATTTGGGCTAGTAGATGGACTAAGATTGAACCTAGTATAAAGTAAATTGGGCTAAATTTTTTCTGCCCCCCTTTGTTGTGTTGCCCTGGACCGAGGCCCAGCTCGCCCCCATGTCTGGGCCGGCCCTGCTCAATAGGTAACCTTTATAATTCCAGTGCATTCAGATTCCTAAAAAATAATTTTTATATAGACAATTATAAACCACTATCATAAGCTAAAATGATAATACCTTTATATATTAAGATTCGAATGACAAATAACGAAAAATTGAGTGAATGATCACACATATTTACGTTATAAATGGTCAATCATTCATAGAAATTTTCACATAGTTCCAGGGGCGGATCTAATCTATATTAATGGGTGTCACTCGACACTGATATATTTTCTAAATACTGAGTTACGTATGTATCAAAATTAGAGTGACATCTACGATTTTTTTTAGTGACCTACGAAAAATATGTAAACGTATTATATACATATATAATTTGTATTTGTTGTTTTTATTACACAAATTTATTAAAATATTACTGAGTTTTAATCTTAAAAATTTAAAAGAAAAAAAAGCCCAATAGAATTTTAAAAGAAGAAGCAAATAATCAGCCAAAATCTTTAAAAAAAAACCCCAAAAATCTTGTTATTTGTTAAATTTGTGTTAGCAATCCATTTCGGTGACTCAATTCGCCTTAGAAAAGTTTTCAAAAATTTAAGTATTAAATTTACTTTAAAAAGTGACACCTATAACTAAAATTTCTGGATCCGCCACTGCATAGTTCGAAGGTGTGTTAGTGACTTGGTGTGTATTTTTTGCAAGTAGTTTTATATCATAATTTAAACATGATTATTGGAAGCAATTTTTAAAAATGGTTATTAAAGAAGGTACCTTCGATATATGGAATTTGTAGAGGTACTCTTTTTGAACCTAAAGTTTAAAAAATTTGGTACTCTTTTGGTAAGAAATGTAAAAAGGAATTCTAACCATACATTTTAGGATCCGATTAATTTTTATTTTACATTTTAGGATCCAGTTAACTTTTATTAATATTCTTATGGCACCATTATCAGCATATGTGTTCTTTGATTCAACATCATATTTCTCATAAATTTTTTATTTTTTATTTCATTTTGTGTGTATGTATATGTCACAAGATTTGTTTTTTCTTTTTTTTTTTTTAAGCGGAACTCGTACACTTATCTAATCATACTCTTATATCTACACATTTGACCAACAATGAGACTTGAACCATCAACCTTGGGATCTACTTTAACACCTTGTACCGTTAGGCTACAAGCCCTTTGGTCACAAGATTTGTTAAATTGTATACATTGTATAGAATAATAGTTATCTCTTGTTTTATTAAACAGGTAAATAGCTAGTACATATTGTACTGTATATAATCATATTATTGCAAGAACCTTTAATTTTAGATTTATTAGTTTATTACACAAGGTTGTTAGGATCAATATCTTACCTGTGTGATCATTTTGTTTTTACATGATCGAGATCATAAGATAGAATCAAAAGATTCTACAAGAGTGCTATTATTTTTTATGTGATATAAGTTACTAGAAATATTATATGTATGTAGAAGAATTTCAAATATTTAAAAAATAAAAATTATCAAGACAGTTAAATACAACTCATTAGTGTGTTGATAACTTAATTACTTTATTAACCAACTTATATTTAGAATATTGAACTCGAATTCATTACACAATTTACTCTTTCAGAAAAATTAGATGATTAATCAATATGTTTACTTTTTCATTATAAAAAAACTTAGCTCATCTTTAGTTTTTAAATTTTTTTATTTAAGTGAAAGTAGCACCGAATTGAATCGAGATTTTAAGATCATATGCTTTGAAAAATCCAACTCGTGATCGACACACTTTAAATTTCTAATCAAAATCGTAAAGTAATAATAAAATAAGATCAAGATTAAGATTACTATTTGTTGAAGGTATCAAGAACAGAGGCATCGTAGTTATGGTGTTCTGATGAAAAGCTTGGGATGAAGACTCGTGGTTTTTTAAGAAATGTTTAAGAAATGTTGGGAGACAGTGGTAGTGATGCGGGGGTCTGGTTATTGTAACCGCAGGGTGGGATGGTCATATTAGCCTCTCTCTCTCTCTCTCTCTCTCTCTCTCTCTCCCTCTCTCTCTCTCTCTCTTTCAATGATGCATTCAAGGCTCATCGCCCATCGAGGATACATAATAAGGTCTACGAGACCCTACAGAAAATGCCTGAATCATGAAGCTTTGATAGAGATATTTCCAGGCTACAAACCCGATAAAGATGACATCGGATTGTACTTCTTCTCAAGGTTCAAAAAGAGGTTTATATCTCATGCTTACTTCTTTAAACGATTTGGAAAACTAGAACCACCGTCATCTAGAATAAACTAGTATATTATTTTCTTCCCATTGATACGAACTCATAATCTTTAGGTTTTCATGGATGAATCTTATCTGCTTACGCAACTTGAGTTATATAAGTTTATGATAAAACTTGATTCTAAAATCGTTAGTTTGCAGATATGAGAATTGTATGTCTATAATGGACTTTCTATGGAGTAAAAATTTACTAATGAGAAGTTATGTGAATGGTGTGGAGTTGTTGGTGCTTTCATCTAAATTCCTACAACCACATTGTCAAGGTAAGTTCATAAATTCATATGAAATATATGTGTGGCTATACAGGGGCGTTTGTTATCGTGGAATGGAATGAAATGGAATCATTTAGGGTGCGTTTAGCAATCAAGAATTTTCCGTTTGAAGTTTTTAATAAACTAAAAACATGACGGTGTTTAAGAAAACACATTTTAGAAATAAAATATGTTTTACCTTTTTCATTTTTCATTCCCTTTTATAACATATATTGAGGTGACTAGATTGAAAACAAAAGGTAAAAACCTAAAAAATGTGTTTTCAAGTTTACTTGTAGTTTTGAAAGCTAACATCTGAAAGCATCTAAAATAATGGATTTGAATGCGTTTTCTAGAAGCCCTTGTTTTCGATGAAAACTTTTGCTCAAAACATGTCAGCTAAACGGATCCTTAAGTTTCCAATCTTTTCAACCAATGATGGTTACACATAAATAAATGTGACATAGAAAATGAAGAAAAAACTATTAAAAGTCCATTCCCTTTTCATGTTTTTGATCCTCTCCATGTTGATAAGAATATAAGATAACTGATAGCATCTAACTTTTATCTTCCTATCATTCATAGCAGCACACTTTATTATTATTATTATTTTTATCATTCATAACAATGTACTTCTTGAAAACTCACATTATATCAATGTATCACCTAAAACTTGAAAAAGTATGTTACTATAAAGAATAAAAAATTAAAAGTTAGTTGTAGTTTTGATTTATTTAAAAGTACATACATACATGTATGTATGTATATGTACATATATATACACATATAGAACGTTTTAATGTAATATATAATTTTTTTGAAACTAAAAATTTATATATGTATATAAATTGCATATGTTTAAAGGTAGTTAAACTTAACAAAATATAAGAATTTGACATATTATATGTATAAATTAAATTAATTTATTAAATTTTGTTATAAATTTTGTTAATGAATTAATACATTGAACATTTGTAGCTTATGTGAATTTTAGAATGGATTAAACGTTAAATAATACATTTTGTTACGTTAAAATTACATTGAACATATATTGTTTGTAAAAATAAAAAATTAAAATTAAAATGTATAAATTAATACATATATGTATAAATTTGGACAAAAATGTGACCGAATTTATAAGAATTTATATAAAGTAATATAAGTAAAGACAAAAGATAAATAAGTTAAATGATAAATAGTTAACAACTTTACCTTTTAAAAACTAAATATATAAATAGTTCAATATATGTTTAAATTTTATATGTAAGAACAATATTAACAATATTAATAACACTAAGTGTTAAAGTCGTACCAATGTATGATACTTTACTGAAATTATCTAAATGACTAATCTAGTCTTTTTTTACCCGGATGATATTTATACTCAGAATTCGTTGTTGAGATGATACATTTTGTGACCGGTTACCGGTTCTATCGGTAAAACTTTTATCTTTTTATTTTTTTTCAAAGTACGATGAGTATGCATAATCTTATGTGGATTTTTTAAAATCATTTATTCATTTATTATATATTTATTAATATGATATTATCCTATTATTGTTAATATTATTGGGTTTGCTCTTTTTCTTAGATATTGTTGGACCTGTGAATTTTATTGAACATGAACATGAAGAATATTACAAGACAATGTTTGAAAATGAAGAACTTCAAAAAGTTCATTGTAGTTTACTTGATTAAAATGTTTAGTTATAAAATTTTAAAATGTTTAATTGTAATATAAATAACAATAATAACTAAATTTAAAAAAATTAATTAAGTAATTCAAATTAAAGTGCTATGTAAACGCCACATCATCAAAAATATGTTACGTCATCATTCGAGTTAATAAAAACCTCCACGTCAACCCGGTAACCGAATAGATGTACCATATCGACAAGTAATCTTTGAGTACAAGTACTATCCGAGTAAAGAAAAACTAGATTAGTCATTTCGATAATTTTAGTAAACTAACACACATTTATATGGTTTTAACCCTAACGATAATTAACAACAATACAATATATTAAATTTAGTCATATACAAGTTATTTTCAATTACTACTACTTATTCATGTAAATACTTAAACTATAATAAAATAATAATAATACTAGTAACACTAATGTCAAATAAATAATGAAAATAAAAAAAAATGTTAAATAATTTATTACTTCATTTAAATTTAATAGTAATAAAAAATATATTAAATAAATAATAAAAAAAATAAAACATTAAGAAAATAAAATATAAAAGAAATATTTTTGACGAGGGACCAAAAATGAAATAAAGTGAAAGGGTAAAATTGTCATTTTAAAAAAAAATTGGATAGGACCAAAAGCATAACAATACGTCAACTATAAGTACTGTAATTGTAATTTATCGTGAAAAACACGGTAACCATAATTTTCATATAAGCACAGGGACAAAAATTGTAATTTACCCAAGTTAATAAGTATATTTAAAAAAGATAACAAATCAAAAATAATTTTCAAGACCAATTTAGTTAGAAACATTAGGGACTCATAACGTAGTTAACAGTCAACTAATAGTCAAAGGACTGAAATCGCAAGTAAACAGTGTTTTGAGGGATTGTATCTGTAATTTTTAAAGTCCAGGGACGATTTCTATAATTTCATATAATCCGCAGGGACTAATTTTGTAATTTACTCAAGATTCAAATTAAAAAATACAAGGCGTATAAAGAGTCTCCTTCCAACCACAATGTTGCCTATTTCCCGTTTCTTTTTTATAGAGCGATTTGCAATTTTCGTTTCTAGGACGTTCCTCCATATATTGTCCTTGCAATTTACGTTTTTCTTTGATGGTGCGAAACTTTTTTTTCTTACTTTTTCATAATATATTTATACTTTCCATATTTTATAATCACCTATCTTATTTTTATTAAAACTAAAAATTCATCATATAAACAAGTTTTCAGTTTTTATAGAATACCTTGTTTTTTTTCTAGACTACTATAACTTAAAAACTGAAATTGAAAAACGACTAGTTTTCGTCAACTAAACGCAGCCTAAATGTCTGAAGTTTGAAAACCACATTTGAAATTAAGAGGTGGCTTAAGATCTGAAATCTGAAATTAAGAAGTGATCTTAATATTGTTTGTTTCGTAATATAAAGCAACTGGAAAATTTAAAATATAATATATATTAAAAAACATCTCAAAAAAGATAATTGAAATTAGACTAAATTACATAAATGGTCCCTGTGGTTTATATGGAATTACGGTTTTAGTCCCTGAAAGAATTTTATTACAGCATAAGTCTCTAAAATCGAAAAGTTGTAACATTTTGGTCCCTGAAACTAACGGCAGTTAACTTGAGCCGTTAGTTTCAGAGGCATTTTGGTCTTTTTGAATTTCAAGGACCATTTATGTAATTTTCAAACTTTCATGGACCATTAATGTAACTTTCATACTTTTCATATATATATTTAGTATTTCTTTCTTTTTTATAATTTAATTATCCAAATATACAATTTTATTTTTTATTCCTTTTGGTTTAATCATTAATTTTTATTTGTATATTTATTGTTATTATTAATGTTAGTTTTTTTTTATGTTACTATAATTATTTATTTAAGATTATTATATGGTATAACTGGTTCATTTTTTCAATTATTTATTGAGAATCCAAATCTTTCTCTATCTTTTTTTCATTTAAGAAAAATAAAAATAAAAACTAGTTAGTAGTTTTTTTCATTCGGAAAATCTAAAACCGAAATGATTTACTTCTTTTCTCCATTCAAAAAAATTTAAAAATAATAATGTGTTGAAGCTTTTTTCATTTCGAAAAGATATATAATCAAAATGCTTTGTAGTTTTTCATTGCAAATACTTAATAAAAAATTTAATTCTATATGGTTTGAAAAAAAATCAAGAATTGGAATGGTTCTTCGCTTTTTAGTCATAAAAATTAAATTCCTAATGGTTTTTTGTATTTTATTGAAAAAATTGAAATTGTATTGATTTTTTTATCTATGTTTAATTAAAATCAGAATGGTTCTTTTGTATGAAAAAAAAATCAAAAATCATAATTGTTTACTGTTTTTTGATCAAAAATATTAAATTAAAATCAAAGTGGTTCTTATTTTTTTATAAAAAAATTAATACCAGATAGTTATCGTTGTTTGAAAAAATAAAAAATCATAATGGTTCATCATTTTTTGATCAAAAAAATTATCGAAATGGTTCATTGTTTATTTAATCCAAAAAATCAATAATGGTTCATCGTTTTTGATTTTTTAGTTTTCAAAAAAAAATAGTCATTACGATTTTGGTTAAACAACGATAAAAAAGTTACGAACCACCTTAATATTGTTTTTTGGATCAAATAAACGATGAACCATTTGATATTTTTTGATCAAAAAAATGATGAACCGTTATAATTTTGATTTTTTCAAACAACGACAACCATCTGTTATTAATTTGTTTTATAAAAAAATGACGAACCATTTTGATTTTAATTTAATATTTTTGATCAAAAACGGTAAACAATTATGATTTTTGATTTTTTTTCCAAACAAAAGAACCATTCTGATTTTAATTAAACGTAGATAAAAAAAATCAATACATTTTGAAAATGTTCAATAAAATACAACAAACCATTTAAAATTTAATTTTTTGACTAAAAAGCGATGAACCATTCGAATTCTGGATTTTTTCAAACCATTTAGAATTAAAAATTTTATTAAGTATTTGCAATGAAGAAACTACGAAGCATTTTGATTATATACTTTTCCAAACGAAAAAAGCTTCAACACGTCGTTATTTTGAATGGAGAAAAGATATAAATCATTTTGATTTTGGATCTTCCGAACGAAAAAAACTACAACTAGTTTTATTTTTATTTTTATTAAATGAAAAAAAGATAGAGAAAGATTTAGATTCTCGATAAATAATTGAAAAAATGAACCAGTTATACCATATAATAATCTTAAATAAATACTTATAGTAACATAAAAAAAACTAATATTAAAAATAACAATAAACATACAAATAAAAATTAATGATTAAGACAATAGGAATAAAAATTAAAATGTTATATTTGGATAATTAAATTATAAAAAGAAAGAAATACTAAATATATATGAAAAGTATGAAAGTTACATAAATGGTTCCTGAAAGTTTGAAAATTACATAAATGGTCCTTGAAATTCAAAAAGACCAAAATGCCCCTGAAACTAACGGCTCAAGTTAACTGCCGTTAGTTTCAGGGACCAAAATGTTACAACTTTTCGATTTTAGGGACTTGTGGTGTAATAAAATTCTTTCAGGGACTAAAACCGTAATTTCATATAAACCACAGGGACCATTTATGTAATTTAGTCTTGAAATTATAATATTTAACATGATAAATAGTTTTAGACCTTGTTTGTTTTTAGTTAAGAGGCTCTTAATAGCTCTTAATTTTTCATATGTTTCATATTACGAAACAAACAATCTTAAAATTACCTCTTAATTTCATATTTCAGATTTTAAGACGACCTCTTAATTTTAGATGTGGTTTTCAGAATTCAGACATTTAACCTCTTAAAAAACAAATACCACCTTAGAGTTTGTAAACTAAAAGTAATAAAAGAAACCTCTTAATATTTTTTTCAAACCCAAGCCTCCCTCTTAAAATTAAGAGGTAAATTCAAATGTTGCAACATCTTAACTTTGAAAGTAAACAAACAATCTTATTTATTTTATATTTGAACTTTACAGTTTAGACTTCAGACTCTTTTAATAACCTCTTAACGAAAAACAAACAAGAACTTAGAGAGTTTTCCATCAACCTTAACACTACTAGTTTGAGTGGCTTAAGGTTGTTTTTTTTAGAATAAAAAAGTCCACTCAATTTTGGTTCAAGGGCCTTGGTTTTGATGTGCTTTCTTTCTTCCCATGGATAAATACTTTGAGTTCAGATATGAACAACTTCAAGCCCTGGAATCTCTAAGAAAAGAAGAAGCCTCTGCCAAAGCTGCCAAAACTTTTGCACTTCAAGAGGCAAGCAAAATCAAAATGCCTTCCTTGGATGTGCAGAATAAACTGATGGAAGCTGCTAAAGACTCAGCAGGAGAGAAGGAAGTTGAAAAAGAAAAGGGTGCTCAGGTCTCTGTGACCAAGACAAAAGTACCCTCTGCTAGAGCCCAATTCCATTTTGACAACCTGGCAATAAAGAAGTTTCATGATGTTGCTGACCGAAGACTTGTCAAGGAACCAATTGTCAAAGTTGTTCCTATTTCAAGAAAAGGCAAACAGTGAAAACTGCAAATTACCAGGATGGGTGCAACAGGCCCTGAACTAGAATCTTATGATCACACTGATGTTGCTCAAATGGGATACAGGGAATGGGTGGAACTATCAGTTTCCCTGAGCCAGTCTAAGTCAGATGCGGCTAAGACTATCAGGGCATATGTGAAGAAGTTAATAGAGAGAGTGAAAGACCTTGGCCTGATCTCAACTGATATAATTGAGGGTGTCTCTGTGACATATCCTAAGATAAAGGCCAGGAGGACAAGGAAAGATTCAGAGCTGGAAGAACTCCTTATGATGATTGAACAAGGAGACTATGATGTGGAAATCAAAGGAGTAAACCACAGCCTGCCCAAAGGAGTGGAGTATGAAGAAGGGAAGATAATTGAAGAACCTGAGTTGGGGGCATTTTTTGTAGATCCATTAACCCAGAAGAAGTGTTTTCAGAGAGCTTCAGACCCACACAAAGTCGGTCTTAAGCAGCTTGCAGCTTTCAGAATTGCCAACTCCTTCAGACAGTCCAGCAAGTGGGGAGCAGCCATCTGGGATGAGCTGAGAGGTTTTTATTAAAGAGGTGAGCTTCAAGATCCAAACTTCATGTTTCTCAGAGTTGAAATTCAAGATCTGGAAGAAACAAGGGAGGAACTTGAAAGAATGTTTGAAGAAGGACTGCTACCTCCAGTACAGTAAAGTCCATCTACCATCAGGGTGGGTGAAGAATGGAAGCTGTCCATCTGTTGGACAGGCTTGCCATTATCTGCTCCCAACATTAACAGTCCAAAGTGTTGAACTTTTTGTACATTAGTTGTACTTTGTTACATATGTTGTAACTTTGCTTATTTACATTAGTTGTAATATACATTAGTACATTAGTTGTACTCCTGTAAAAACATGTGTTGTTTTTCTATAATCAAAATCAGTATGTATATGAACTGATCTTTTACTTTACCTTAATGTTGTAATTTCATTTCAGCAAATGTAATGTAAGAATACATAGTGTCTATTGATTAAATCAGCTTAGACTGATTATTGCAAATAGGGGGAGATTGTTAGGCACAAAAAGGCCTCAGTCAAACCTGTTCTGCATCTAAGGGGGAGATTTTTAATCAAACCTGTTGATGCATTTGAAGGTTGAATTTAAGGCCTGTTATATGCCTTATTGAAACCTGAAAATGATTTGCAATATAAGCTCAAAGCTGTTTACCCTGTTGCATGTGTTGCAACAAAGGCAGTTTGTCCAAACTGTTCAGTCTGCTGAACAGGCTGGACATAAACTGTCTACGCTGCTCTACACTGGTGAGCAGCTTGGGCAGTTTACAAGTGTTTTATTCTTTGTGAACAGGTTAAACACTTTATGGAAAATGTTTCCAAGTCCTCATGTATTGTTTTTGGCTACAAGATCAGTTTACAAAGTCGAAGACAAAGTGGAAAACAGAACTGCTCAGCCTGCCCAAGCTGTTCTGTCACATGAAGACAAAAGGATATTTGAAAAATAATGACAGACCTTTTCTTATATCAAAATACGCTTTAACAAAGGAAGAAAGATGCAAAGTTGACATTACTTATTTAGTTAAAGCTTATGCAACAGTAGACAACGTGAAAAGACAAAAGTTCTGCCAACATGAAGACAAGTCTGCTTTTCAGAATGTACAGAAAAGTTTATGTTGTCTTTTCAACAAGACTTCACCTTTTTCTTTTCGTCCAATGAAGAAGCTTCACTTAGATCCTCTAAGTGAGTATAAAAGGAAACTTCCTAGGATTGAAAGAAACATAGCAAAAAGCTAAGTGCTGAGCCAAGAGTGTGAAATCAGAACGTGCATTAGAGTGTGTCTTTTCATGCATGCAAGTCTGCTTGAATAAAACAGTGGTCTGTGCTTAAGCTGTCCTTCTGAGTCTTGTAAACACAGTGAGTGATTCTTAGTGAGTGTATTCATTGTAACTAGTTTATGTCTGTCTTAGACTAGTTAACATACTGTTGTATCTGTCATCTCAGCTTGAACCTTTCCGCAGTCAAGCTTGTTTGTAATTAACATTTGTTGATAATACATACAAACATTGAGAAAATAGTGTGTAGTTTTTAAATTGCTGTATTCCCCCCCCCCCCCTCTACAGCTTAAGGCTATATACTTGGGAAACCTCTCGGGACCTACAACTGGTATCAGAGCAGTTTAGAGTGTGTGTCATCTCTAGATCTCTCATTATCCCAAAGTTTCCATGGACAACAGTGCTGTAAATTCCTCATACTATGACAATGGGTCAATGGGCAAACCTCCAAAGTTTAATCATCAGAACTTCTCTGGCTGGAAGTGCAGAATGATGTTCTATTTAGAGAATCTGGATGTACAACTACCAGAGATAGTAATGGAGGGTCCTTATGTGCCAACCTCTGTTACTACTATAACTCCAGCGGTTGAAGGAGCTGCTCCTGAAATTAGAACCTTTGAGAAAGCAAAAGCTCAATGGTCTGATGAAGACAAAAGATTGGTGGCTCTGGATGCAAAGGCCAGGAATAACCTGGTTATCTCTCTGCCTGATGATGTGTTCAAACAGGTTGAGAAGATGAAGACTGCAAAGGAGATGTGGGATACTTTGTGTACAGTCTATGATGGACCCACAATCACACTGGATAACAGGATTAACAATCTTGTTAGACAGTATGAACTCTTCTTTGCAAAACCAAAGGAGACTCTCACAGAAACCTACACCAGGTTTACTGCTCTTATTAATGATCTCAAAGCGGTTGGGATCACCAATGACAGCCTGACTCTGGTGAACAAATTCTTAGACATCTTGCCTGAAGAATGGAATTATTTTTCTACAATCTTAAGGAATTCGGGTACCATCAGAAGTATGGATCTTGTCAACCTGTATGGATCCTTACTAAATGATGAGCAGTCAAGGCAACAGAAGAGAAATGCCTTGGAAATGTCTAAGAGAGGTGCAGCCTTTGTGGCCAGTGTGAGACAACCTGTAAGTCAGGTGGGTGATGTGTTCACTCAACCTGATCAACAAACTGATGATAAGGAGGAAGTGTCTGATGAGGAAGATAATGCAGATCTTGCTGAACTGGACGATGAGCAAATGATAGCCATGCTTGTCAAAAGGTTCAATAAGAAAAGGTTTGGAAGAAACACGCTGCAGGGAAGTTCAAGTGCTGTCAAAAAGAAGGCATTTGATAAGTCCAAAGCTGAGTGCTTCAAATGTGGCAAACCTGGCCATATAGCTGCTGACTGTGTGTCAAAAGATGTTGGTCAGTCATCCAAACCACACAAGACAAACAGGGATGATGACTATAGGGCTAAATACCTTATGGCCATGGCTAAGCTAAGAAAGTTGGAAAACTCAGTGGTTTCCAACAGGCAAAAGGGACTCATGGCAGAGACTTGTGACTGGGAGGAGTCTGATTCATCATCAGATGAAGAAGACAATCAATGTCTAATGGCCAGCACTGATTTCCCATCAACAAGCAACTTCAAACAAGACTTGGCAGAAGCTGAAGCTTTCAGCAGCTTGGAGAGCTGGAATCCTACAATGATGTATAAGGTACAAAATTTTATGGCTTACAGTTCTGAAGAAAAAGTTAAAATGTTTGAATACATTCTTGTTGATCTGAAAGCTGCTGTTGAGAAGCATACTGTTTTATTATCTGAAATCTCTATGCTTAAAGCTGATCTTGAAACAAAATCCAGTAAACTTGACAGTTTCCATAAGTTGGAAACTGAGATTGATGAATTAAAACACATTAACTCTATTTTACTGGAAGAAAAGAGAGAAACAGATATAAAACATGCCAAGCTTCAGAAGATAGTTGACTCTTGGTGTCAATCTGCACAAAAAGTCAGCCATTGTATAAGTTAGCAGATCCCTGCACAAATCCAAGCCTATCTTGGAGGGGATCTTGACACAGCAGCTTCCATTGTTGAGGTTAATAATCTGAAAAAGGACTTATCCACTCTAGGTGAGCTTCCAAACACTTTCATTCAAAAAGTGAATGGTAAATTAATCTCAACAAACAGGTTTGTCAGGCCTCAAAATATTGACAGCTCGTGTGAACCTAGCTCAAAAGCTGATGATGGAATGTGTTCTCCATCAAATCAACCTGCTAAGTGCTCTGCTGATTCACACAAGCAAAAGAAAGGAAAACATGTCCAAACTGCAGCTGTGAACACCAAGCCTGTTGACAAAACAAGCTCTGGATCCAAAGCTGATGGTAAAAGACATGCTAATCCTTTTAATGCTGAACATTTTGAAAATAAGTTTTCAAAAAGTAAGCAGTCTGCTTTCAACAGGGGTAAGTCTCATGTTGAAAGCAAACCTGCTGTGATTTCAAATAAGTTTATAAATCATAGTGGTAAACTGGTATTAAATGAAAATAAGTCTTTTAAAACCAGAAATAATAATTATGCTGATAGGCAGCATAAATCACATCTCAGTAAGGGCAAAGGCAAAGTCATTGCTCAGCCTGAGAAATTTGGGAATAAGTTTCCTAAATTTGTGGAAGTTCAAAAGCAAATTAAGTTTCCTATCTTTGACATCTGTCCTCCTAAAAAGAGGAAAGAAGAGACAGGCAAAGCTGTTGCTATTGAACCCTCCACTGAAGCTGTTGATTCATCAAATAGTAATAAGTTTGCTAAACCTGCTGATAGAATCAACATAAATAATTCAGAATGTGTTTCTGAAAGGTCTTCTTCCAAAAATGCTAAAAGGAGAAAGTGCTATAAATGTGGAATGAAGACACATCTGGCCAAAAATTGTCCTGAAACAGAGGACATGAGGCATGTTGACTCTGATGGTTCCCTTATTCCTAACACGAGCAATGTTGGAAATATCTCAGTCAATGAAAATGGTATCCAAACTGATACCATTCAAATAGGAAATATTAGTGTTGATATCACAAGCCCATCAACAAATGTTTATGAAGTAGGAGAACTCATCTCTGTGATGAGTTCCCCTAAAAATGACTAATATTCCTCTTGTCACTCTGCAGGAAACAACAACCATCCCAGGTTTGGTACTTGGACAATGGCTGCTCAGGGCACATGACAGGTTGTAAGGACTTGCTGAGTGATCTCAGGCCTGAAAAAGGGCCAAAAGTCACCTTTGGTGACAATGTACAGGGATCCACTGAGGGATATGGAACTCTTAAAGCTGGTGCTGCAGTGTTCAAAAGAGTAGCCTATGTGGTTGGACTAAAACATAACCTTGTCAGCATAAGCCAACTGTGTGATGCTGGCTACAAGGTTAACTTTGATGAGCACCTGGGTTACATATTGGATTCCCAAGGCAAAGTTGTGCTGTGTGCTCAACGAAAGAAAGGTGTATATGTTGTGGACATGCAATCTGCTGATCCCACAACTGAAACCTGTTTTCTCACAAGAACAAATGCAGATCTAAACTGGCTATGGCATAGAAGGCTGTCACATCTGAACTTCAAGAATATCAACAAACTCTGTAAGAAAGAGTTGGTGACAGGTTTGCCTTCTATGATTTTTGTTAAGGATAGACTCTGCACAGCTTGTGAGAAAGGCAAGCAGAGGAAATCATCTTTTAAATCCAAGCATAATTTCTCTATTGATACTCCTCTCTTCTTAATCCACATGGACTTGTTTGGACCTGTTAATGTCCCAAGTCTTGGAGGAAGAAGATACACTCTAGTAATGGTTGATGAGTTCTCCAGGTTTACATGGGTAATCTTCTTGAAGAGCAAAGGAGAGGCTGCTAGAGAAATTATTGGATTTGTCAAAAAGATGGAAATGCTGAACTCTGCTCAAGTAAAGCAGCTTAGGAGTGATCATGGTACTGAATTCAAAAATAGTACTCTTGAAGACTTCTGTGAAGAATAAGGGATTTCTCAAAACTTTTCAGCAGTAAGAACTCCACAACAAAATGGAGTTGCTGAAAGAAGAAATAGAACCCTTATTGAAGCTGCCAGAACCATGTTGTGTGCATCTGGTTTACCTTCATCATTCTGGGCTGAAGCTGTCAACACTGCTTGCTTCACCCAAAACATATCCTTAGTGGTGAAAAGATTCAACAAGACTCCCTATGAGCTTCTCAAAGGGAGGAGGCCAAATATTAGCTATTTCCATGTGTTTGGATATCCCTGCTTCATTCTGAATCAAAGGGATCAACTGGCAAAGTTTGAACCAAAAGCTGATGAAGGTGTATTTGTTGGATACTCTGCTATCTCCAAAGCCTACAGAGTATATAACAACAAGAGAAAGGTGATAGATGAATCTATCAATGTCACCTTTGAAGAGTCCAGGAATGCTTCCACCAAAGATGTTCCTGAATCAATTTCAGGAGAATTCAACTTTGATGATCTCATGCATTCCAACAATGAAGAGGACTTAAAAGCTTCTACTACATCCAGAGTGGAACCTGCAAATCATGATGGACATGATGATTATGTTGATACACCCTGTGTGAATAAGTGTACTGACCTAATTACAACTACATGTCCTGAACCAATCAATGCTGATTTTCCTAGATCCTCTGCTGATGTGTTCAACAGTGGTCAGTCATGTTCAACAAGTGAACAGGCTCAAGACAACAGTATGTCTGAAAATCTTGAGAGCTGTTTAACAGGACCTGCTGAAGATGATAACAACTCAGGAGAATCCTCATTGAAGAGTGATCCTAAGTGGATCAGATGTCACCCCAATGATCAAATAATTGGTGACATCAACAAAGGGGTACAAACAAGGTGGGACAGCTTAGGGAACTTCTGTATGTTCTCCAGTTTTGTTTCACTAATGGAGCCAAAGAAGGTGGATGAAGCACTAAAAGATGCCAATTGGATCACTGTCATGCAAGAAGAACTCAATCAGTTTGAGAGAAACAAGGTATGGAAGCTGGTCCCTGCTCCTAAAGGTAAAACTATAATTGGCACTAAATGGGTTTTCAGGAATAAGATGGATGAGCAAGGTCATGTCATTAGAAATAAGGTAAGACTGGTTGCTCAGGGTTATAGACGGGAGGAAGGAATTGACTATGATGAGACATTTGCTCCTGTGGCCAGGCTAGAAGCAATTCGTTTGTATCTAGCCTACGCTGCTCATAAGAGCATTAATGTATTTCAAATGGATGTGAAGAGTGCATTTTTGAATGGGAAGCTGCAAGAAGAAGTTTATGTGAAGCAGCCTCCAGGTTTTGAAAATGAACAACATCCAGGTTTTGTCTATAAGTTGGACAAAGCTCTCTATGGTCTCAAACAAGCTCCTAGAGCCTGGTATGACACTCTTACTGAATTCCTTATGAGCAATGGGTATTCCAGAGGTAAAGTGGATACCACACTGTTCTTTAAGAAGGTGAAGTCCGATATTATGCTTGTTCAAATTTATGTGGATGACATAATATTTGGTTCTACCAATAAGCAGTTATGCAAGATTTTTTCATTACTCATGAAATCCAAATATGAAATGAGTATGATGGGAGAACTTACTTTTTTTAGGATTACAGGTTAAACAAACCTCAACTGGAATTTTTATAAATCAAAGAAAGTATACTTTAGATCTCTTGAAAAAGTTTAAATTTGATCAAAGTTCTCCTATTAAAACCCCAATGGCAACCAATGTAAAATTGGATGTTGATGTCAGTGGCAAAGCTGTTTCAGTAACAGCTTACAGAGGTATGATTGGGAGCTTGCTATATTTAACTGCTAGTAGACCTGATATTATGTTTGCCACCTGTTTGTGTGCTAGGTTCCAAGCTAATCCAAAGGAATCTCATCTAGCTGCTGTTAAAAGAATCTTCGGATACCTGAAGGGCACACCAGGTTTGGGTCTTTGGTATCCCAAAGACTCAAGTCTTGAACTAACAGGTTATTCAGATTCTGATTTTGCAGGATGCAGGCTAGATAGGAAAAGCACAACAGGTGGATGTCAACTCCTTGGTGGTAAGTTGATAAGTTGGTGTAGCAAGAAGCAGAACTCAGTGTCTACTTCTACTGCTGAAGCTGAGTACATTGCTGCTGGAAGCTGCTGTGGGCAGATTCTGTGGATGCAGCATCAGCTTGAAGACTATGGGCTTGTGTATAGGAAAATTTCTATTCTATGTGATAACACAAGTGCCATAGTCATTTCCAACAATCCAGTATTTCATTCAAGAACAAAGCATATTGAGGTCAGACATCATTTCATCAGGGATCACATTCAGAAAGGTAATGTGGAGGTAAGTTTTATTTCCACTAATGAACAGCTTGCAGACATTTTCACCAAACCTCTTGATGAAACCAGGTTTAATTACCTTGTCAGCAAGTTGGGCATGTTAAACAAGAGTGACTAAGTGTCCTCAAAGGTCTAAGACTCTGTATGTCTCACACTGCTCAAGTTTCTCAGAACAGGTTAAGCATGTTCTGTACTTGGCTATTTTTCTGAAAAACTTGAACAGCTTGAGCATATAACAGGTTGAACAACAACAGCTTGCATGTTAAAACCTGCTCTGATGGTCTATTCTTCACCCTGCTTACTCTATCACACTGATCTACAAGACATTGTCCTGTAACCTTTTCAACTATTGAACACAACCAGATCTTACATTAGAGCACAGGTTGAAGGCACAATGTGAAGAGTGAACAGTTTGAAGAATGAACAGCTTGTGCTGACCCTACTCATCACAGGTTTGACCAACAGCTTAGACCAACAGTTTTTTAACTACCTTTCTTCACAATTAAGTTACTCAATTTTTGTTTTTATTTAACTTATTTACTGCGGATAATGTGGGTTACGTGTGTTAGTGATTAAAAAGGGCTCAAGTGGTCTGACAAACGGTCTGACATGGACAACCGTTCCGTTTTCCGTTAACGACCTTTTCAAATCAACCGCCCAAATGTTTCTCTCTCATACCCACTCACATTCAAATCCTATAAATTCCCACTACTGTTTCATCTTCGTCTTCCTCACTATTTCCAGAAATCCTAAAAAACCCTAAATCGACTAAGTGTCTTCTGCTTCTCAAAATCCCAAACCTTCACAAATGGCTCAAAGAAACAATCCATTTCTTCCAGTATTCGTTGGTGATGATGTTGTGAAACACTCATCAGTCACCACGATGCTAACCATCAAGCCCACCAACTACATTGCCAACCTAACCATTCCCAAAAACTATGTGGGGAAGGGCTATGAACAGATGGTGGAATTTCTAAGAGTTCATCCGCTGAACTATGCAATGACTGCCACTCCTGGTGTCCTGTACCAGGAGATGGTGTATGAGTTTTGGTATACCTGTGCCTACAACCCAGACACTAAAGTCATTAAGGGCACTATTCTCAATGGGACTCAGACCATTGAAATAACGACTGGTCTTCTCAGGGAGGTTCTTCATCTGCCAACTGTTGAACCATATGACAAGCCTCAACCTGAAAATGACCAAATGGGGAATTTGCTACGCTTCTGTGGTGTAGCAGAACCCAAAATCGGAGCTACGCTGTTCAGGAAGGATCTGTCTCCTACCTACAGTTTTCTCTTTGACTCAGTGGTCATGTGCTTCGGAAGTAAGGTTGGTTCATTTGACCAACTGAGCCGTGATGAAATCCCCATAGTCCTACAGCTGGTGGATGGGACTACAATGGACATGGCTAAGTGGATTTTCTTGAATTTGAGGAACCTGGTTCAACAAGAAAACCATCCAACTGCTGTTAGGTATCCCAGGTTTTTGAGCCTCATATTCAAGCATCATTATGGTGAGCATCTGTATCATTCTCAACCTCTTCTTCATACTGCTGTTTTTCCAGTAATAGGAAATAGAGTGTTTTATACTCCTGTTCTACCCAATGAGCCTCCTCTGTCAACACCAATGAGGAGGTTGTTAGGATTGGTGGAAGGACCCTCTGATGTGAGGGTGGATCCAGAAGCTGCTCCCATAAGAATATCCAAATCCAGGGCCAAGCTTGTTAAAAGGTCCCTGGAAATCACTGAAGCTGGGCCTGTCCAAAAGAAGGCGAAAACAGCTCAGTCTGAGTCCGCTCCCTTAGCCTCTGTGGCAGAGGAGGAGCAGGCTCCTCACCCTGGGTCATTTGTTGACCCTGAAGCCTTTGTGGCTGGTGCCTCTGTGGCACCTGAGACTATGGAACAGGTCAACCCACCTGGTTCTGACCCAGTCTCCAAATCTGTCCAGTCTGAACCTCTCATCTCCTCTCCAAAATCCCCCACTTCATTTCACATTCTATACCAACGCAAAAAGAAACCAACAGCCCAAACTAGCCCCTCTGTTCCCTCTCAACAGGGTTCAGTTGAAAAAGAAGCAACCCCTGCTGCCTCTCCTATTTTGGGAGAAGGTTCAACACACTTAGAGCCTGCTTCACTCCATCATGAGTCTACCCAGAGTCAGCCTAGGCCCTCTGCTTCCTCCCAACAGGAACCAGTTGTACAAATGGAGTCAGCCACATCAACTATTCCAGCCTCCCAACAGGCTGAGAATATTGAAAGACAGGAGTCCTCTCCACTCCACACTGCGTCCACACTGTCCCCACATCAAACTTCTTTACACCCTGAGTCTGCACGAGGTGTCCACACTGCTGGCTTAAACCAACTAGCAGTTCAGCCTCAATCTTCTGCTCCCTATGATACAGCTGTTCAACACCAAACAGCTGCTGAGGGACCATCAACCCATGCTAATGAACCTCAGGGAACATACCATCCCTTGGGTGAGGCTGCCCCTTCTATGCAAACTCCATCAGCAGGTTTCACCACTGCTGATGTTGAAATGCAAATCCCATCTCCCCATGATGAGGTACTTTTACACCAAGGTACTGCAGAGGGAACAACCACTGGCCTTCATGAAGGTGCTGCAAAACAAGCAGTGTCTGAAAGGCTACCATCCTCTACCCCCTCTCCTGATGATGCAGCTACTGCCACTGCTGAAGGACCCCTTGATCCCTCCAGACTGGGAAACCTCACTTTTGCCCAGGCTATGGAGCTTCTTTCTACCATACCCTCTCCATCTCAATCACATCCCCATACACCAGTCTCATCTTCTTCATCACCATCTACTCACTCCAAACAATCCACTCATACACCTCCATCCCCTAAAGACCTGCCTTTGAAGGATCAGCTTTCTTTGCTGACCAACAAAGTTGGTTCTTTAGAAACCTCCATGTCTTCTCTACCCTCTCTCATTTCAGACTCTGTGTCTGAACAGCTTATGGGATTCTTTGATCTGTTCAAGGATTCCTTCCCAGCCACTCTACAAACTGATAACTCCTCACAACTGCTTGCACTCACTGCACAGCTGCAAAATGTCTCCACCTCCCTATCCTCAATTCTTTCACTACAACAGGACTCTATGTCGTCACTGACAGCTATTTCTCAATAGCTGTCATCTCTCCTAACTTCTTGCAATTCTACACTTCCTGCCACTCTGGCCAGCTTGAATACACTTATTGGTTCTCTATCCAATTCTGTGTCATCAAACCTTGCTGATGTGCAAGATTCTCTTGAACTACATCTTGCACAGCTTCAAAGTTTGCTGTTCACAACTTCTGATAGAGAAAACATCATCAAGCTGACTTCCCTTGCTGATACCCAAACCTCTTTTCTTCAAACCTGTCTTTCCCAACTTGCAGAGGTGAAGGACAACCTGGCTTTCTTAGTGACTAGCCTGGTTGGCCCCAAGCCTGTTGCCAAAACTGCTGGCAAGCCTACTGACTATGTGTCTTCAGGCAGACCATGTGTTGAAGGTGCTGGTACATCTCCTTCAAAGGGGGAGAAGTCATCTGCCTCGAAGACTAAGTCTAAGGGGGAGAAAACTTCTTCTCCTAAGGAGAAATCAGTACCTACAATACCCACTGGTCAACCAGCAGGGACATCAACTACAGGTACAATGGAAGGTGCTTCCCAAGCAGCTCAGCCTAGTCAGGCTGAATCTCCAAACCCTGCTCAGTCTAAGGGGGAGGAATTCATTCCTAAGGACAGGCCAAGCAGCAGGAGGAGGCATCTTATTTTACAAGAAGAAGAAGAAGAGGAGGAGGAATTTCCTGAAGCTGCTATTATTACAGCAGCTAAAGGAAAAGAAAAAGCAGCAGTTGATCCTCAACAGCAGAAAGCAACAGACCTCAGGTTTCACAAAGCCAGGGCAAAGGAAATGGGTCTTCCCATGGATAAATACTTTGAGTTCAGAGATGAACAACTTCAAGCCTTGGAAGCTCTAAGAAAAGAAGAAGCCTCTGCCAAAGCTGCCAAAACTTTTGCACTTCAAGAGGCAAGCAAAATCAAAATGCATTCCTTGGATGTGCAGAAGAAATTGATGGAAGCTGCTAAAGACTCAGCTGAAGAGAAGGAAGTTGAAAAAGAAAAGGGTGCTCAGGTCTCTGTGACCAAGACAAAAGTACCCTCTGCTAGAGCCCAATTCCATTTTGACAACCTGGCAATAAAGAAGTTTCATGATGTTGCTGACCGAAGACTTGTCAAGGAACCAATTGTCAAAGCTGTTCCTATTTCAAGAAAAGGCAAAAGTGGAAACTGCAAATTACCAGGATGGGTGCAACAGGCCCTGAACTAGAATCTTATGATCACACTGATGTTGCTCAAATGGGATACAGGGAATGGGTGGAACTATCAGTTTCCCTGAGCCAGTCTAAGTCAGAAACGGCTAAGACTATCAGGGCATATGTGAAGAAGTTAATGGAGAGAGTGAAAGACCTTGGCCTGATCTCAACTGATATAAGTGAGGGTGTCTCTGTGACATATCCTAAGATAAAGGCCAGGAGGACAAAGAAAGATTCAGAGCTGGAAGAACTCCTTATGATGATTGAACAAGGAGACTATGTTGTGGAAATCAAAGGAGTAAACCACAGCCTGCCCAAAGGAGTGGAGTTTGAAGAAGGCAAGATAATTGAAGAACCTGAGTTGGGGGCATTTTTTGTAGATCCCTTAACCCAGAAGAAGTGTTTTCAGAGAGCTTCAGACCTACACAAAGTCGGTCTTAAGCAGCTTGCAGCCTTCAGAATTGCCAACTCCTTCAGACAGTCCAGCAAGTGGAGAGCAGCCATCTGGGATGAGCTGAGAGGTTTATATGAAAGAAGTGAGCTTCAAGATCCAAACTTCATGTTTCTCATAGTAGAAATTCAAGATCTGGAAGAAACAAGGGAGGAACTTGAAAGAATGTTTGAAGAAGGACTGTCACCTCCAGTACAGTGAAGTCCATCTACCATCAGGGTAGGTGAAGAATGGAAGATGTCCATCTGTTGGACAGGCTTGCCATTATCTGCTCCCAACATTAACAGTCCAAAGTGTTGAACTTTTTGTACATTAGTTGTACTTTGTTACATATGTTGTAACTTTGCTTATTTACATTAGTTGTAATATACATTAGTACATTAGTTGTACTCCTGTAAAAACATGTGTTGTTTTTCTATAATCAAAATCAGTATGTATATAAACTGATCTTTTACTTTACCTTAATGTTGTAATTTCATTTCAGCAAATGTAATGTAAGAATACATAGTGTCTATTGATTAAATCAGCTTAGACTGACTATTGCAAATAGAGGGAGATTGTTAGGCACAAAAAGGCCTCAGTCAAACATGTTCTGCATCTAAGGGGGAGATTTTTAATCAAACCTGTTGATGCATTTGAAGGTTGAATTTAAGGTCTGTTATATGCCTTATTGAAACCTGAAAATGATTTGCAATATCAGCTCAAAGCTGTTTACCCTGTTGCATGTGTTGCAACAAAGCCAGTTTGTCCAAGCTGTTTAGTCTGCTGAACAGGCTGGACATAAACTGTCTACGCTGCTCTACACTAGTGAGCAGCTTGGGCAGTTTACAAGTGTTTTATTCTTTGTGAACAGAATCTGTTCTTTGTGAACAGGTTAAACACTTTATGGAATATGTTTCCAAGTCCTCATGTATTGTTTTTGGCTACAAGATCAGTTTACAAATTCGAAGACAAAGTGGAAAATAGAACTGCTCAGCCTGCCCAAGTTGTTCTGTCACATGAAGACAAAAGGATATTTGAAAAAGGGTGACAGACATTTTCCTATATCAAAATAGGCCTTAACAAAGGAAGAAAGATGCAAAGTTGACATTCCTTATTTAGTTAAAGCTTATGCAACAGTAGACAACGTGAAAAGACAAAAGTTCTGCCAACATGAAGACAAGTCTGCTTTTCTGAATGTGCAGAAAAGTTTATGTTGTCTTTTCAACAAGACTTCACCTTTTTCTTTTCGTCCAATGAAGAAGCTTCACTTAGATCATGTAAGTGAGTATAAAAGGAAACTTCCTAGGATTGAAAGAAACATAGCAAAAAGCTAAGTGCTGAGCCAAGAGTGTGAAATCAGAACGTGCATTAGAGTGTGTCTTTTCATGCATGCAAGTCTGCTTGAATAAAACAGTGCTCTGTGCTTAAGCTGTTCATATTCAAGCTGTCCTTCTGAGTCTTGTAAACACAGTGAGTGATTCTTAGTGAGTGTATTCATTGTAACTAGTTTATGTATGTCTTAGACTAGTTAACATACTGTTGAATCTGTCATCTCAGCTTGAACATTTCCGCAGTCAAGCTTGTTTGTAATTAACATTTGTTGATAATACATACAAACATTGAGAAAATAATGTGTAGTTTTTAAATTGCTATATTCACCCCCCCCCCCCTCTACAGCTTAAGGCTATATACTTGGGAAACCTCTCGGGACCTACAACTGGTATCAGAGCAGTTTAGAGTGTGTATCATCTCTAGATCTCTCATTATCCCAAGGTTTCCATGGACAACAGTGCTGTAAATTCCTCATACTATGACAATGGGTCAATGGGCAAACCTCCAAAGTTTAATCATCAGAACTTCTTTGGATGGAAGTGCAGAATGATGCTCTATTTAGAGAATCTGGATGTACAACTACCAGAGATAGTAATGGAGGGTCCTTATGTGCCAACCTCTGTTACTACTACAACTCCAGCGGTTGAAGGAGCTGCTCCTGAAATCAGAACCTTTGAGAAAGCAAAAGCTCAATGGTCTGATGAAGACAAAAGATTGGTGGCTCTGGATGCAAAGGCCAGGAATAACCTGGTTATCTCTCTGACTGATGATGTGTTCAAACAGGTTGAGAAGATGAAGACTGCAAAGGAGATGTGGGATACTTTGTGTACAGTCTATGATGGACCCACAATCACACTGGATAACAGGATTAACAATCGTGTTAGACAGTATGAACTCTTCTTTGCAAAACAAAAGGAGACTCTCACAGAAACCTACACCAGGTTTACTGTTCTATTAATGATCTCAAAGCTGTTGGGATCACCAAGGACAGCCTGCTCTTATTAATGATCTCAATTGCTATTTTTTAGATTTTTTAAACAGATTTCAAATATACTACATTCATTTTGCTAAAACTTATAATGAAAATAATACAAGAAAAAATATCGAGCAAATTACATGCATGCATACATACATACATTCACTTATTTTCAATTTATGATTCAATTTTATAAATTCAAAAACTAACGAATTAACTTAAAACACAGTGAATTGTTGATTATTCACTTAGTCCGTAATTTATGATTTATTATTTATACAATATAAAATGGTGAATCAATACGTAAAAATGGATCATTGTGTTTCTCACATTTCTCGAGATATATTTAACTTCTCATTTGATTCTAGGTTTATATATATAAACAATTTAACAATAAAGATGATGATTAAAACAACAATTACAATGATTAAAATATTTAATAAATAATATATCTAAAAATATTTATTTGATTTATGAATAGTATGATGTATCAAACAGATTAAGAATGGTAACTAATATTGGATAATATATAAACGTGTAAATTTAAAAGTAAGATTAGAGATGTATGTGTTTTTCTGTTAATTTTTTTTTTTTGATAATATACAATATGTTTTATGATAATAATGATTATATATTTCTTCATATAGAAAAATTGATAATTCATATTAAAAAGGAAATAATTTTACTATAGGTTACATGTAGTAAAAAATATGTGTAATATTATTTATTTTATAAAATATATAAAAACAGAAAGAATTCAAAACATAAAAAATAAGGAAAGCAATAATAGTTAATAATAAGTAAATTTAAAATCGGATTACATAAAATAACTATGTTTAAAAATGACTTTGAATGGGAGTTTGTATTAAATGTAAAACTCTAATATTTATTTATTAGATTTAATTAGTATTAAATAAGATATAATATAGAATTATATTTTTATTTATTAAAACAAAAAAATAAAAGATGAATAATGATTTATCATCTTGATAAATGTTATATTTCCTTGTATAGAAAAAAATGAAAAGGAAATAATTTCACTGTACTTTATTTTATAAGAATCTATAAAAATAGAAAGAAATCAAAATATAAAAAAATTAAAAAAAAAAAATTAGAGCAATAGTTAATATTATGTAAATTTAAAATTGGATTAAATAAAATAACAACATTTGAAAATGACTTTGAACTGAAGTTTGTATTAAATGTAAAACTATAGTATTTAAATATTATATTAAATTAATATTAAATAAGATACAATATAGAATTATGTTTTATATAATTAAAACAAACTGATAAATAAATAATATAGGAAAAACATAAAATCTTAAAAAGGAAAACAAAAAACAAAAAAAATCAAAAAGTAATAAGATGAATATGTTATGAATAGTGAATTACATAAATGTTATTATTCAAATTTACAAAGAAACTATATAAACCTTAAATTTTTATTTGTTTTGACAGTTTAAATTGACAAAATATTTCAGTCAAAACAAATATAATATTAAATTTAAACCGAAATAACAATGTAACAAATATCTAAATCCAAACAAATTAAATCCTAAACTTACATATATTTTTTAAAAAAAGGTATAATGAAATCCAAATATATTAACGTAATGAAATAATAAATGAAAACATACAAATTATAAAAAAACATATAAATATTATAATGACATCTAATATAAATAAAATTTAAATCATTAATTAAATACGTAAAATAAATTAATTAAATATATAAAAATATATAACTTTAATTAAAAAAATAAATATATCTTTAATAATAATAATAATAATAAATTAATTAAATCATCATTTATAAAATTTAGATTATAAACTTAAAAACAAAAACAAAATTCATGAAAAGAAAGCGACCAAAATGATTATTAAGAAAAAGGGTATAATTGTCATTTAGAAAAATAAATTAGACAGATATACCATTTCTGCAAGTAAACAATGCAAATAAGGACTGTTTATGCAAAATTAAAACCACAGGGATTGAATCCAAAATTTTATGCAAACCACAGGGACCATTTTTGTAATGTACTTTATATTTAATAACATAAAAATTAGGGTAAATTACAAATTTCGTCCCTGTGGTTATAGGGAAATTACGGATAAAGTCATTCTATATAAGAAACTAGTTTTTGACCCACGTAATACGTGGATATTTTTAATAAAATTCATTTATATAAAATGAATATAAGTAAAAAATAAAATGCATAACTATTTATAAAATATTTATGCCTAACACTTTATCGTTTTTTATTTTTACATGTATAAAATAGTAATCTAGTTAGAATGTTAGATAAAATAAGGCTTTACTTAGAAAGTTACAAAAATTAATTAATGAGATTGTCTTTTATATATTGAGATTAAATTAGGTAGTAATCAATTTTGTCATTTAATATTTTTTTAAACAAATTAGATAATTAGTTTAGAAAAGTTATATTTGGAAATTTAGGCGGGAAAATGAAAATCTGAGTAACTGTAGAAGCAACACTTGGCGTAGAAGATTTTCTTTTATTATAATATATAGATTACAAATTCAATGTCTGTGGTTAACATTTTGTTACGGTTTTGGTCCTTTGACCGGTCATTATTTTTTAAATGACCATTTTACCCTTGAGAATATTATAAAAATAGATAATGAACTTTCTTTTTCATAAAATTAAGGGTTCGTCCCTGTGGTTATAGGGAAATTACGGATAAGGTCCTTCTATAGAAGAAATTACAAATTCAATGTCCGTGGTTACCTATTTGTTACGCTTTTAGTCCTTTGACCAACCATTTAATAAATATGACCATTTTGCCCTTGACATAATTATAAAAACAGGTAATAAACTTTCTTTTTCATAAAATAAAATAATAAAAATCCAAAACCTAAATTGTTTTTCATTTTAATCAGTAAAATAGGATTTCTAAAAAATCAAAATATCTCTCTCTCTCTCTCTCTCTCTCTCTCTCTCTCTCTCTCTCTCTCTCTCTCTCTCTTCCATTTAAGTGTGTGTGTGTGTAAGATGGAATTCAAAAAAAGTTATTTTAAAAATAATACAAACTATTTAAAGAAAGTTTTGTTTCTCTCTCTAAACAACTCTGATGAAATCACTTGCAGTCTGCCCCTTCTGAGTTCTGATTTAGACACAAGCATCTTGCCAATATCAAGTGATCACTGATAGCAAATGCTTTGATAACACAGAAGAAGAACACATATCGATACAGATTCAACATATGTAGATCTGGTTTCGAAGAGACTCGTCAAGAGGAAGGACTAGAGAAGAGACCAACGCCTACCAGAAGCATGTGTGGGCGCCGATTAGAAGGTGGAGGAGACCAGCGCCGACCAGAAGCCAAACTCTACTCAAGAAGACCCAAATCAAAGACAACGAACAAACTCGATAAAGAAGGGGCGACGAGCAACGATGGACGCAGAAGGGGGATGCAGTGCAATGATGGAGGCATAGGGGGAGGCTCGTCGGTGGTGGAGGCTCATCGAGCAACTTTTGTCTCGGTTCAGATCCAGATAAGGATAAGCTCAAAGAAGTCGTGGATCGTTCGAAAGCAGAGGAGTTACTCGTTTCTCCCTTCCCGGTCTAAAGAACACAACCATGGAGGTGGGTTTTGCGTTTACGAAGAACTCAAGAACACGGTTGGTGCTGATGGGTTTTGCATTCTTGATTAGTGTTCATTTACGTGATTAATGTGTTCTTCTTGAAACATCAGAGATACAAAGATTTGTTAATAATTAAGATAAAAAAACATTTTGGATTTACTTTTATTATTTTTATTGTTTGATTTTATGAAAAAGAAGTTAATTGCCTACTTTTATTATATTATCAAGTCTCAAATACCTCAAACTGGTGTTTCTATCGTACAACCAACTCTCCGGCGAGTTCCTGCCATCGTTACCCTCTTTATTCCGTCTCGATCTGTCCCATAACAACTTATCTGGCAATGTTCCCACCTCCCTCAACAATTTGACTCGTTTGTTGACTTTACGACTGGAGCAAACAAGTTTTTAGGTTCCATTCATTTTTGTACACCGCCTTGTACGCCGTCCCCAACCCATCGTACACGGGGAGAAGACAGTTTATTTGGTAACTCCGACGACGAATTCGTTTGACAAGGGTAGAATGATGTTTTTAGATGGAGGTGGGAGGTTTGAGTTGGAGGATTTGTTGAGAGCGTCAGCGGAGATGTTGGGTAAAGGTGGGTTGGGGACGGCGTACAAGGCGGTGTTGGATGACAGAAATGTGGTGGCGATGAAGCGGTTGAAGGAGGTGGTTACCGGTGGTGAGCGTGAGTTTGAACAGCAGATGAAGATAGTAGGAAGGTTACGGCACCCTAACGTCATTGATGATATACTTTGTCATCTTCTTCTAAAAGTCATCTTCTTCATATTATGATTATTGAGAAATCATATTTTAATAACTAAAAAGAAAAATAAAAATTGCTTTTGAATTTTTATTATTTAATTTTATTAAAAAGAAAGTTCATTACCTATTTTTATAATATTCTCAAGGGTAAAATGGTCATTTAAAAAATAATGACCGGTCAGAGGACCAAAATCGTAACAAAATGTTAACCACAGACATTGAATTTGTAATTTATTCTATAAACGAACCTTATCTGTAATTTCCCTATAACCACAGGGACGAAATTTGTAATTTACCCTAAAAATTATGATTGAAAATTTGAAATAAATTTAGAAAATGTGAATAAACAAACGTTGTTATAGATAAACCAAATATGTTTATTAAAAATGATTAAGTTAATAAGTTGTGTTTGATAATTCTTATGCATGCTCCATCTTAAATTGAGTATTATAAATAATTCATAATGTATTTAAAATCAAATATTATGATTTAAAATTTGAAATAAATTTAGAAAATTAAAATAAACAAACATTTATTTGTAATTATTCACAATAAGGGGCGTAAAGAGTATTTTAAATAAATATAAACATGACATGAAATTGTTTAGTTTGGTGTTATTGTTTTGACTAAATTTTACCGCAATCCATATAAATAAAAACTTTATTTATAGATGCATAAGAATGATATCTATGATTACAGTGTATTATTAAAGATTTAGCAATATTATTTAGTTTCAAATGCATATATGTGGATGGAACAAAAAAATCAAATTGATGTGAAAAATCGAAAATCGTTCAGTGGGATGGAGTTTTCCCAAACCTGATTATTTTAAGCGGATATAGAACGTAGATAAGATTCATGATGCCCATTTACTTTTAACATCATAATTAGAATTTTATTATTATTTTTAATTTTATATATATATACACACACACACACACACACACACACACATTATTGTTATTATATTTATATTGTATAACAATGAGTATTTTATTTATTTGTATACATGTACAATTGTTATTCAAGTTTATAATTGTTTGTTTTATAATTTTATTCATTCTTGTATCCGCTTTTGGTTTAAATCATAAGTTAAATAATGATACCGACAAGGATCCCCGTTAAGTCCCGACAATTTTTTAAGCGGGGACAAGATGACCAATCTTCAACCCGAACCCGTCACGTTGCCATCCATGCGTATTATGATAAGAATGATATCTACGACTACAGGGCATTCTATATATGTTCATATTCAATAGGTTACCTTTATAATTCCAGTGCATTCAGATTCCTAAAAGATAATTTTTATATAGACATTTATAAACCACTATCATAAGAATTTTCTAAAATGATAATACCTTTATATATCAAGATTCGAAAGACAAATTATGTGAATGACGAAAAATTGAGTGAATGATCACACATATATACTTTAAATGGTCAATCGTCCATAGAAATTTTCACATAGTATCAATATGTGTTAGTGACTTAGTGTGTATTTTTTACAACTAGTCTTATATTATAACATAAACATGATTATTGGAAGCAATTTTAAAAATTGTTTTTAAAGAATGTACCTTCGATAAATAGAATTTTTTGAGGTACTATTTTTTAACCTAAAGTTTAAAAAAATTGGTACTCTTTTGGTAAGAAATGTAAAAAGAAACTATGACCATACATTTTAGGATCTCATCATTTAATATTTTTAAATTCTTATGGCGCCATGATCACATGTGTTCTTTGATTAAAAATCATATTTCTCACAAATTTTTTTATTTCTTATTTGATTTTGTGTGTATATATATGTCACAAGATTTGTTAAATTGTATACATTGTATAGACTAATAGTTATCTCTTGTTTTATTAAACAGGTACATAGCTAGTACATATTGTACTCTATATAATCATATTATTGCGAGGACCTTTAATTTTAGATTTATTAGTTTATTACGCAAGGTTGTTAGGATCAATATCTTACCTGTGTGATCATTTTTGTTTTTGCATGATCGAGATCGTAAGATAGAATCAAAAGATCCTACAAGAGTACTATTATTTTTTATGTGATATATTTTGCTACACATATTATATGTATGTAGAAGAATTCAAATATTTAAAATTTAAATATTATCACGACAGTTAAATACAACTCATAAGTGTGTTGATAACTACTTAATTACTTTATTGAACAACTTATATTTATAATACTGAACTCGAATACATTACACAATTTACTCTTTCAGGAAAACTAGATGACTAATCAATATGTTTACTTTTTCATATTAAAAAACTTAGCTCATCTTTAGTTTTTAAATTCTTTTATTTAAGTGAAAGTAGCACCGAATTGAATCGAGATTTTAAGATCCTATGCTTTGAAAGATCCAACTCGTGGTCGACACACTTTAAATTTCTAATCAAAATCGTAAAACAATAATATAATAAGATCAAGATTAAGATCGGGATCAGGATCTTGATAACGATGTACTATTGGTTGAAGGTATCAAGAATAGATGCATCGTAGTTATGGTGTTTTGATGAAAAGCTTGGGATGACATCTCCTGGTTTGTGTAAGTGGGAGTACAAATTCTTTAAGAAATGTTGGAAGAGGTCAGGTGGTAGTGATGCATGGGGTCTGGTTATTGTAACCGCAGGTTGGGATGGTCATATCAGCCTTGCTCGCTCTCTCTCTCTCGCTCTCTCTCTCTCTCTCTCTCTCTCTCTCTCTCTCTCTCTCTCTCTCTCTCTCTCTCTCTCTCTCTCTCTCTCTCTCTCTCTCTCAATGATGCATTCAAGGCTCATCTCCCATCAATGGTACATAATAAGGTCTACGAGACCCTACAGAAAATGCCTGAAAACTTGTACTTTGAGCTGGTTTCAAATCATGAAGCTTTGATAGATATATTTCCAGACTACAAACCCGATAAGGATGACATCGGATTGTACTTCTTCCCAAGGTTCAAAGAGAGGTTTATATCTCATGCATACTTCTTTAAACGATTTGGAAAACTAGAACCACCGTCATCTAGAACAAACTATTATTTTCTTCCCATTGATACGAACTCATAAACTTTAGGTTATCATGGATGAATTTTTATCTACTTAAGCAACCTGAGTTATATAAGCTTTTGATAATACTTGATTCTAAAATCTTTATTTTGCAGATATGAGAATTGTATGTCTATAATGGACTTTCTATGGAGTAAAAATTTACTAATGAGAAGCTATGTGGATGGTGTGGAGTTGTTGGTGCTTTCATCTAAATTCCTACAACCACATTGTCAAGGTAAGTTCATAAATTCATATGAAATATATGTGTGGCTATACAGGGGCGTTCGGTATCGTGGAATGGAATGAAATGGAATCATTTTAAGTTTCCAAGCTTTTCAACCAATGATGGTTACACATAAATAAATGTGACATAGAAAATGAAGAAAAAACAATTAAAAGTCCATTCTCTTTCCAAGTTTTTGATCCTCTCCATGTTGATAAGAATATAAGATAATTGAAATTTATATTAAACTCAAGATTTTACTCTTTTATTGAGAATTAATGCTCGTCACATAACAAAAAAGCTTGCAAATCTCATATGATTTGATTCGATTTCATTCCACCATATCAAACGTCCCCTTAGGGTTTATAAGTTTAATATATGCTTAATGCCTAAATAGCATCTAAGTTTTACCTTCCTATCATTCATAGCAGCACACTTTATTATTATTATTTTTTTAATCATTCATAACAATGTACTTCATGAAAACTCACATTATATCAATGTATCACCTAAAACTTGATAAAGTATGTTACTATAAAGAACAGAAAATTGAAAGTTAGTTGTAATTTTTCACTTTTAAGTTTTATCCCAAAAACGTGCAGCTATAAATGGTAAATATAAAGTACAACTACATACCAATAAATGGTAAAAAGAATAATAATAATAAAGTACGTTGCTAGAAAGTAGAAACATGAAAAAGATGAAAGTAGGTTGCTAATATATGCATTTGACCCTTTTATCTATTTCATTTTGAATGTTATGGATCATGTTTCATACAAAAATACACAAAAAAAAAGGCAAGGAATAATGGAAATTGAGGTAAACAAATATTTCTTACAACATACTTCAAATTATTGTTAGAGACTAGAGAGTAATTTTAGTTACTTTATATATTAGAGATCGTACTTTAAAGATTATTTTTAAAGGCATATGTTTATAATTTTAAAATCGAGTAAACAAACCAATTTACCAAATTTATGCCACAAGTTGAGGTAATTTATGCCCATTTTTCTTGATTCATGTTACATAATTTGATTGTTTTTTATTTGGATGTTTAGAATATGAAGGTAATTACTTTCTTTGGGGAGTTTTTCGTCGCCAAAACGCCATGAAGGTTGTTCACGAGGGAGATGTGGTTGATACACGACCGTTATTGGAGGCTAAACGTGGGCCTTGTCTTGATGTTCCTCCAGGTTTCGAGAAAGTCCATAAGCATCGAGTTTGATCCATGTTCATCTTAGTGTGACATATGTAGACCCATTTATCATCGATAAATCAACTATGTGCATACAGTGGGTTTTGAAATAGGAAAAGAATCAAGATGTTGATGGTATGTTAGATGCAGGTGGACTTTATCAAATTTATGTGTAAATGAGATTAGGGTTTATGGTGCAAACACACCCCCGCCCCCCCCCCCCCCCCCCCCCCGCGGTGAACAACCTTCATGGCGTTTTGGCGATGAAAAACTCCCCAAAGAAAGTAATTACCTTGATATCCTAGACATCCAAATAAAAAAAACATTCAAATTATGTAACATGAATCAAGAAAAATGGGCATAAATTACCTCAACTTGTGGCATAAGATTGGTAAATTGGTTTGTTTAATCGATTTTAAAATTATAAGCATAAGGCTTTAAAATATAATTTTTAAAGTACGATCTCTAACGTATAAAGTAACTAAAATTACTCTCTAGTCTCCAACAATAATTTGAAGTATGTTGTTAGAAATATTTGTTTACCTCAATTTCCGTGATTCCTTGCCTTTTTTATTTTGTGTATTTTTGTATGATGGAATGGAAACATGATCCATAACATTCAAAATGAAATAGATAAAAGGGTCAAATGCATATATTACCAACCTACATTCATCTTTTTCATGTTTCTACTTTCTAGCAACGTACTTTATTATTATTGTTGTTTTTACCATTTATTGGTATGTAGTTGCACTTTATATTTACCATTTATAGCAGAACGTTTTTGGGTTAAAACTTAAAAGTGTAAAATTACAACTAACTTTCAATTTTTAATTCTTTATAGTAAGTAACATACATTTTCAAGTTTTAGGTGATACATTGATATAATGTGAGTTTTCATGAAGTACATTGTTACGAATGATTAAAAAATAATAATAATAAAGTGTGCTGCTATGAATGATAGGAAGGTAAAAGTTAGATGCTATTTTGGCATTTAAGCATATATTAAACTTATAAACTCTAAGGGGACGTTTGATATGGTGGAATGAAAACGAATCAATTAATATGATATTTACAAGCATATAACCCTTTTATCTATTTCATTTTGAATGTTATGGATCATGTTTCCATTCCATCATACAAAAATACACAAAAAAGGCAAGGAATAATGGAAATTGAGGTAAACAAATATTTCTAACAACATACTTCAAATTATTGTTAGAGACTAGAGAGTAATTTTAGTTACTTTATACATTAGAGATCGTACTTTAAAAATTATTTTTTAAAGGCATATGTTTAAAATTTTAAAGTCGATTAAACAAACCAATTTACCATTTTTATGCCACCAGTTGAGGTAATTTATGCCCATTTTTCTTGATTCATGTTACATAATTTGAATGTTTTTTTATTTGGATGTTTAGAATATCAAGGTAAGTACTTTCTTTGGGGAGTTTTTCGTCGCCAAAACACCATGAAGGTTGTTCACGAAGGAGATGTGACTGATAATCGACCGTTAATGGAGGCTAAACGTGGGCCTTGTCTTGATGTTCCTCCAGGTTTCGAGAAAATCCATAAGCGTTGAGTTTGATCCTGTACATCTTAATGTGACATACGTAGACCCATTTATCATCGATAAACATACTATGTGCATACAGTGGGTTTTGAAATAGGAAAAGAATCAAGATGTTGATGGCATGTTAGATGCAGGTGGACTTTATCAAATTTATTTGTAAATGAGATTAGGATTTATGGTGCAAACAAATAGTTGTTGTGCAAGAAAACAAATTTGTACATTACTTTTATAAAAGTTGTATACGCATCCAAAGTCATTGATAGGGGAATAGCGAAAAGTTTCAATGAAATTAAGGGGATGTGTATACAGATATATGATTCAGTTCCAAAGCACAATGCAAACACGAGAAGTATAATGTTTTTGGATTGACTCATGATGCGAAAGTAATATAAAAATATGTGACCTCAACCCTTGTTTATATGCACGGGAACAAAAAGATTGCAAGTCTTTTGTAGGATAAAACCCGTAAATGAAGGTTGGGAAGGATCCTCGGGTAGGGGGACTGAGGAAAGTATAGTTGAACTCGGATAAAGAAGATAGATAGGTGGTATGGGCTAATGATTTAAGCAATGTCTTTTCAGTTAAAAGGATAACCGACCATATTCAAAAGAATTGCATGAGAAAGTATTCAAGGATCACACTTTCACTCGGAACTCATGGATTGATAAGAAACTCAATATTTGCGTTTGGAAGGCTCTGCTAAACGAGTTGCCAACTCGTGATAATCTCATGGCGAGAGATATTCGAGTGTTAAATGGTGTTTGCGTGTTATGCAAGGGGGCTCTAGAAAGCTTACAACATGTATTGTTTGAATGCGATAAAGTCAAAAATATATAGCAAAAATAATATGGGATTGGAGAAATCGACTTTCATTTGCGTTTGATATGAACAAAGAGGCAGTGAAAAGCAAATATATGTTCGTTGTGGGTAGAAAGCCGAAGTACAAAATCGAATTGGAGATGGAATAAATGAATTAGAAGCCCATGGAAATTGGTTGGTTCATAGTCTCTAACATAAAAAGTTATGTTTTGCAGATATGGTAACGTGGGATAAGATAGGGTATGTGGTTAGCGTTGGATGGATGGGTGTAATATAATGATGGGAAAAAACGTAGTAAATTTGGTTGATAGGTAGATTGGTTGGTGGGGATTCGCGATTAGTGATCGCGCGGGTTGACTACCCTAATAGTATTTAATGCATGTATACACAGCAGAGCCTGTAGCCGGTTCACGCCCGTGCTATAGGGTTTTAGCTAACCACTGCTGCGCACAGTCGTTAGTCGGGGAGGAGTCCCCACAGTGATTGTGTGTGCAGGGCTTCGGATCTAATGCTATGTGTTCATACCCAAGTTTTTTTTTTAAGGAAACTGACATTTCATGAAAAATTGACAACCACATGTTATGAGAATGAAACATTCATTAGATTTCTTCAAAATCTGTAAACCAAACGCACCAAAATAAAATTGGTTGATTTGATATCAAATTAGATCCACAAGAAACCATATGAGCAAGTCTGCCCTCACAAGAAAATTTTGTATGAAATTTATAAAAACTGCATTACATCGTAGTCACTAAACTTTCTATGCAAAAAAAAACCAATAACCGTGATGAAATACAACTTTTACAAAAGTAATGTACAATTTTGTTTTTTTGCACAACAATTATTGGTTTGCACCATAAACCCTAATCTCATTTACACATAAATTTGATAAAGTCCACCTGCATCTAACATACCATCAACATCTTGATTCTTTTCCTATTTCAGAACCCACTGTATGCACATAGTTGATTTATCGATGATAAATGGGTCTACATATGTCACATTAAGATGTACAGGATCAAACTCGACGCTTATGGATTTTCTCGAAACCTGGAGGAACATCAAGACAAGGCTCATGTTTAGCCACGAATAACGGTCGTGTATCAGCCACATCTCCCCCGTGAACAACCTTCATGGCATTTCGGCGACGAAAAACTCCCCAAAGAAAGTAATTACCTTGATATTCTAAACATCCAAATAAAAAACATTCAAATTATGTAACATGAATCAAGAAATATGGACATAAATTACCTCATCTTGTGGCATAAAATTGGTAAATTGGTTAGTTTACTTGATTTTAAAATTATAAATATATGCCTTTAAAAAATAATCTTTAAAGTACGATCTCTAACGTATAAAGCAACTAAAATTACTCTCTAGTCTCTAACAATAATTTGAAGTATGTTGTTAGAAATATTTGTTTACCTCAATTTCTATTATTCCTTGCTATTTTTTTTGTGTATTTTTGTATGATGGAATGGAAACATGATCCGTAACATTCAAAATGAAATATAAAAGGGTTAAATGCATATATTAGCAACCTACTTTCATCTTTTTCATGTTTCTATTTTCTAGCAACGTACTTTATTATTATTATTATTATTACCTTTTATTGGTATGTAGTTGTACTTTATATTTACCATTTATAGCAGCACGTTTTTGGGTTAAAACTTATAAGTGTAAAATTACAACTAACTTTCAACTTTTTATTCTTTATAGTAACATACTTTTTCAAGTTTTAGGTGATACATTGATATAATGTGAGTTTTTATGAAGTACATTGCTATGAATGATAAAAATAAATAAAATAATAAAGTGTGCTGCTATGAATGATAGGAAGATAAAAGTTAGATGCTATTTAGGCATTTAAGCATATATTAAACTTATAAACCCTAAGGGGACGGCTGATATGGTGGAATGAAATCGAATCAAATCATACGATATTAGCAAGCTTTTTTGTTATGTGACGAGCATTAAATCTCAATAAGAGAGTAAAATCTTGAGTTTAATATAAATTTCAATTATCTTATATTCTTATCAACATGGAGAGGATCAAAAACATGAAAAGGGAATGGACTTTTAATAGTTTTTTCTTCATTTTCTATGTCACATTTATTTATGTGTAACCATCATTGGTCGAAAAGATTGGAAACTTAAGGATCCGTTTAGCTGACATGTTTTGAGCAAAAGTTTTCATCGAAAACAAGGGCTTCTAGAAAACGCATTCAAATCCATTATTTTAGATGCTTTCAGATGTTAGCTTTCAAAACTACAAGTAAACTTGAAAACACATTTTTTAGGTTTTTACCTTTTGTTTTCAATCTAGTCACCTCAATTTATGTTATAAAAGGGAATGAAAAATGAAAAAAAGGCAAAACATATTTTATTTCTAAAATGTGTTTTCTTAAACACCATCATGTTTTCAGTTTATTAAAAACTTCAAACAGAAAATTCTCGATTGCTAAACGCACCTTAAATGATTTCATTTCACTCCATTCCACGATAACAAACGCCCCTGTATAGCCACACATATATTTCATAAGAATTTATGAACTTACCTTGACAATGTGGTTGTAGGAATTTAGATGAAAGCACCAACAACTCCACACCATCCACATAGCTTCTCATTAGTAAATTTTTACTCCATAGAAAGTCCATTATAGACATACAATTCACATATCTGCAAAATAACGATTTTAGAATCAAGTTTTATCATAAACTTATATAACTCAGGTTGCTTAAGCAGATAAAATTCATCCATGATAACCTAAAGATTATGAGTTCGTATCAATGGGAAGAAAATAATAATTTATTCTAGATGACGGTGGTTCTAGTTTTCCAAATTGTTTAAAAAAGTAAGAATGAGATATAAACCTCTTTTTGAACCTTGGGAAGAAGTACAATCCGATGTCATCCTTATCGGGTTTGTAGCCTGGAAATATCTCTATCAAAGCTTCATGATTCGAAACCAGCTCAAAGTACAAGTTTTCAGGGATTTTCTGTAGGGTCTCGTAGACCTTACTATGTACCCTCGATGGGAGATGAGCCTTGAATGCATCATTGAAATTTTCATGCCCATTTGGTAGATAAAAACTTCCCCTAGAAAACAAAATGTCAGCGTAAATGAAGCGTAAATGATCATCTGTTCCTAACATTATCTCTTTAGAGAAAAAGTCCAGATTTGAGTTTTGAGAAATCTACTCCAAAAATTGGAATGAGATACTGTTCTAGTAAAACAAAGATAACTCTATTAAACCATCAAACAAATAATAGAGAAACCCAATAATTTATGAGTTTGGTCCCTGGACTTATACTCAACTTCTATTTGTAATCCATTGACTTTTCCTTTTGACTATTTTATATGAATGAAGTCTTTTGAGGCTAAATCAAAAGAATTCTTCCTGTTAATTCTAAATCAAAAGTCAAACATGGACTCCTCTTTCGGATGGAAAAAGAATTGGACTGCATCATTGATTTGTGCAAGAACGGAGAATATTCTTACTTCCAGTGAGAATGTAAAGCAGGAATATGTTGATCATGTGTTTCAGAAACGCACATGCTATTTGTTCGATAAGGTTTCCCAGCATCAGAACTCCCTTCCTCGTTATTGGTACAATTCTTACTAGCTATAGAGAAAAACCACCTCTCAATAAAAAAAAATAGATAATATTGAACCCAAAAGCAAAAAAGACTGATGACATAAGTTCCACAGAGGAGACAAATACACAATCTATCTTTATACCTGTTTTCGTGATGGGGTTTTCAAGATTTTTTGGAGAGTTAGAAACCTCGCTTTGCCTTGTCCTACCAGCTTTAGGAAGGACCTCGCTCTTTGGTTTTGCACGATTTTTTGGAGATTTAGAAACCTCTATTTGCCTTGTGCTACCAGATTTAGGAAGGACATCATTTTTTGCTGAAAATAATCCAAAAAGCACATAAAGACAAGCAAGATAGTTTCGAGGGGAAAAAACGTTGATCTATATGATACGTACCCATCTTCGTTTCTCTTACTGCATTTACTTTTCCAACTCTTGTAGCAGGTTGATCCAATTTCGTGCCACCTGAAGAAAGCTTCACAGCTTCTTCACAACTGAGATATTTCGTTCTCCCTGTATTAACCTTTCTTTCCTTGAAGTTAAATCGGTTAGCAACAACATTTTTATTTATGTCCTTTGGGATTGAGAAAGATACTTTCTTTGTTGAAGTTTCATTTATGTGTTTTTTGTCGCTTGTTGTTGGTGCAACCAACTTATTTGATTCACATTCATCACAGCACCAAAACAGTGGGGCCTTTGTCCTTACCACCTTCATGCAATAACTGAAAACGAAGACACATTGAACATGGTTTTTTAGAAGGAAAAAAAATGTGTTTTAGTAACATGCTGTTGATATGCCAAATTGACATAGAGAAGAGCATTCTTACAGATGCTCACGAGCAATTTGACACTCACAACAAGTTATTATAGCATCGATAACACCTTCATCCCCACAAATATCACAAGGTTTGACCTGCTGGTCCTGCAAAGTCATAAATACCCCATTGTCGCTTAAATGTCAAAAGGAAATATCCTTTGTACTTTTAACTTTCAAAGTCAAACTACATTTCTAGGTTCCAATCAAGGAATCAAAGATTATTTCACTTATGTTATTGCATTATTACTTAAGGACTTGTTCATAGGATTTGCAGAAGACTGTGAAAGTCAAGATGTAAAGTTCATTATATCTTTTAATTAAAATTATTATATATTAAGGTATCCTCCTCTTATGATGGAGAAAACTCAACCCCACAAACCTTAAAGCCAATAGTATAGTTTTTAAAAAAGTTGTCCCCCCTCAACCCAACTGTTGCCAAACAAATAAATTATCTATTTCTTGGGTCCCCACACCAGGAAAGTGAGGACCAACAAACAAAAGTAATCCTAGAAAATTGTCATGTGTCCAATTTGAGGTGTGGCTAAAATATTGTTTAGCGGTGTAACAAAGAGTTTAATAAGAAAAAAACCAACATGTTTTCATGTTTTTACGATTTAGTCCCTCCGTGTTATTTTTTTTAAGAAAGTCCTCAAGTTATTGTTTTCAATCTGGTTTTCGGAAAAAAAAATTTTTTTTTCATAATCAACACTGTCTTTTTCCACAAAAAACCAACATGTTTTCACTTTTTTTCTTCGAAAGGTCTTCATAGTTGAAGACTTTTTCGGAAAAACAAAGAAAAATTCCAAAAATCACAAACAGATATATTACTTAAGGATTATATTGGTAAAATATAACACGGAGGGACTAAACCGCAAAAACGTAAAAAACATGTCGGTTTTTTTCATAATAACCCCTTTAACAAATGTTGAAAACAACTTCCAGTAAAAAATTTATGGACCAAAATTAATAACCTCAGTTTTCTAAAATACAAGGGATGGATGGATGATTGTAATCTAAAATCGTTTCAACAATAGCATGATGCATGGTGAACTGAATATCTTTAGAAGGAAATCATATTCATGTTCAAAGGGGTGTTTGGATATGCATATTGAAATAGATTATGTGATATCAAATAATCATAATCAAATATTCAACTATAATAAAACAAATTGTAGGAGATAGTGTTTGGATAAGGTGCTAATCTTTAAAGTTGTAAGAATTGGATAACTGAATGTTTCAGTGCTCCAAAAAGAGTTTCATGTCATTATAATATTATATGGTAATTAACTTTTTCATTTGTTCTACTTGGGTCATCAAACCTTATTTCTCCATCTAAGACTTTATACTTTCAAAAAACATCCCAATACGGTCATTATCGGTAATTAGAGGGTGTTTGGTTTTGCGCTATGATTGAGATTATTAAATTATTATGTTACAATAACGCAATAATTGGTTAAAAGTGTTTGGATTGCATTCATTGATAAGTGTTTATTTGCATTAAGAATTAATCCTACCACACTTTTTCATAAGTTAAAAAATGTATCTTATTTGCTTAATAAGTAATTATTTTATCATTTTACAAGTTAACACGCAAATCCAAACACTTTAAAAACGGATTATTTGATAATTGTGAAAGCAAACAGCAGAAGCTAAACCAAACATTAAATTTCCGGACAGTTGTTGTTATTTGATTATTAGTTTTCAAAACGCTACAACACTTTTTCAAAGACAAATCCAAACACCCTCTTAATAGCACTTCTATAGTTTTACCAACAATTTATCTCTGAAATGACTTGGGTGAGACAGGTTTACAAAGTCCAATGACTTAGGTCGTTGGGTGATATGAAAAAAGGGTTTCATGAACCAAGTTATATACACAAAGTAGTTTATCAGATAATGACATAACTCCATTGATAAACTAAGCGGGAGTTTGGCTTGTGGAGTGGAATTTGAATGAATTGAAATTGAATTTATGGAATATATTAGTTGATTGGTTGAGTTATGCAATGGTGTTTACGGCTAGCTAAGGGTATGGATTGTGTAAAATGTTAGGAATCTAAATTCATTTACAAATAGCTAGAAAATATAGATTCCTTCAACCATCGATTGTTTATGGAATTTAGATTTCTTTTTCTTTATTGTTTTTGTAATCTAAATTTCAAAATACACTATAAACAAATTCCAATTCCTTTAAAATCTGTTTCGTGAGTCAAACGGGTCCTAAGGGTGTGTATGGCTCTTGCCTAATGAAATTTGGATGAATTAGAATTTAAATTCCACTCCTTAGTGTATTTCGGGGTGCGACATGATGTTTGGTGTCGGTTAAAAATTTAGATTGGCAATTAGTGAAATCTAAATTCAGTTGCAAATAGTTACGAATGACGAATTCCTTTACCCGTAGATTTTGACAGAATTTAAATAAACTTGAGTTACTTTTATTTATAATTCAAAGTTCCAAACACACTAAAACGAAATTCTAATTTCTTAAAATTTCATTCCGTAAGCCAAACACACACGAGATAGAATCATAGAATGACCAAAAATATAATCATGTTTAAAAAAATGGAAGTAGATAACTCTCACATTAAGTTATAAAAACTAATTTAAAAAAAAGGTAAATAGGTAAACATTATTGTCTTATTTCATCCTGAAGCTCATAAGAAACAAATTATTTAAACCCTAGAAAATCTGACACAAAAGTAGATATGTTTATTCAATCTTTAAAATTCTTTATTATTGCAAATTCAAGTCACAATAATCATAATCATACCTTCAGTTTCAAAATGGCACATTCAAACACCCATTAAAACACACAAATCTTAACGACTAAGTTAATCTCATAAATACAAACATATACAAGTAACTAAGCAATTCATGATGATTATAATCAGGATCCAAATAATCAATCAAACATAGATGTAGAATCTAATCCAAATCATTTCATAAAAGGTAAAACCCTAACCAAACAATCTAGACAACCAACTTACTGGAGTCGGATTTCAATAGTTCCCAAGATGTAAATAAAATAGATGTAGAATTTAATCAAGATCACTTATTATTGTAATGTACATGAATCCAAAGCTTCAATCAAAACAAACCCTGATACAATCGAACAAACCCCATTTCATGATTCGCATTAAGCAGGTCGTCATATATACACTTATAAATTATTAAGGGTTTAGTGTTACGTGATTACAAATTGACACAGTAAACGACAAGAAACAAATTGTATTATAAATGATTAAAAAATCTACCAAATGAAGATTGTTTATTAAAAAAATGAAGAAAAGACACTAACCATGTTAAAAAATCTACCAAATGAAGATTGTTCAGTAAAAGAAAGTTTAGTGGCTAAATTTGTATACAAAAAATAGTTTAGTGACTAAATCGAGACAAAAAATAGTCTCATGGCTAAATCGAAAATAATCTAAGGGGCGTTTGGTTCGCGGATTTCCTGGGATTTGCATTTAAAAACCTATGTTTGGTTCGCAGATTTCAGTAAGAATTTAAAATCCCAGGATTTCTTAAATCCTTCCATTCTTTGTTATTTAAAATCCCAGCCTCCCCCTAAGATTTTAAATCTCAGTTACCTTGCATTTTTCAGATTAGCAAATTTTTTCTATAAGATAATACAAATTCTTTGACAAAATCCTGATAAATGCAAATGTTGCATAATGCAAATCCTTTGACAAAATGCAAATCCCAGATAAAAAATCCGCGAAACAAACGCCCCCTAAAAGTTGGATGGTCAAAATGACACTTAACTCTTTAAAGTATAATAATTGTTGTGTATGACAAAATATTGTTGTGTATAAATTAACATATTTTTAGTTGATAAAATAAAATTAACATGAGTTACCGAGTATGTAGCAATATTTTATTACATTTAAATTATGTCTAATATTCAATCATTAATTTAGTTTATTTAATACCAGAAGTAGCTACGAAAATCATTTATTTATTTAATTTAGTAATACCATAAAAATCACACGGATCTAATCTTTACATAATATTTTAGTTAAAAAATCATTCAGCCCGATCGCACAGGCCGTCATGACTAGTATAGACTAATAAATGAGTTGTAATTTTAAATTATTGTTGGGATAAATGTTAATATTTATAGGCATAAAAGTTAAAATATATAAAATTAAATTTATTTCGGTTTTTATCAGTTAACCGTCCGTCATTGACCGAAATCGTGAACCAAAACCGAAGATTATTTCCGGTTTGGTTAACTAAACAAAAAATAATAGAGAAATCTGGTTCATTTAACCTTAAAATCGGAACGGTTTTCGGTTTTTATTAACACCCCTATATATAGTTTTTTAAAATGTTCTCCCCATCAACCCAACTATTCCCAAACAAAACTGTAAACCCGAAAACCAGGTGAACCATACGATCCAAAAGTGAAACAAATGATCAATTAATATTTAAACGTTTCTTATATAAGAGCCTAGTTCGTATCTATGCATACAATGCCTCCAAAATCCAACAGACGACATTAGATGAACAACCATTTGAATAGTTTTGAGCTAGCAATTTAATGATTTAAGTCAACTCGATTAGACTTCTAATTACTTCTTGAGGGTTTGGATTACATTATAAAAAATGTTTTTGACAGTTTCAACCAAAATCAGTTCCTATGTAATTTTTATCTTTTTACACATAAACTTAAAGTTCTTTTCTTCCCTGTAAAAAGTCATTAATATTTCACATACTTTTATTTTTGTAAGTTCAAAAATGGAAGGTAATTTATACACAACAATATTTGTCATACGCAATACTTAAAAGAGTTAAGTGTCATTTTGACCATTCAACTTGTAGATTCTTTTCGATTTAGTCATTAAACTATTTTTTGTCTCGATTTAGCCACTAAACTATTTTTTGTATACATATTTAGCCACTAAACTTTCTTTTTACTGATCTAGTCCCTGAAAATTGTCACGATTTGACCACTAACTATCATATATTGTATAAATTTAGCCATTAGTTTTAGGGTTTATTATGAAAAAAACCAACATGTTTTCACAATTTTTACGTTTTCGTCCCTCCATGTTATTTTTTTCCATAAAAAAACCTCAAGTTATTCTTTTCTTATTGGTTTAGTGAAATTTGGACATTAGAACCCGGTTTTTCAAGTTTTTAAAACCCGGTTCACAAATTATAACCGGGGTCTAATGTCCAAAATTTCACTAAACCAATAAGAAAAGAATAACTTAAGGTTTTTATGGAAAAAAATAACATGGAGGGATGAAAACGCAAAAAACGTGAAAACATGTTGGTTTTTATTCATAATAAATCCTTAGTTTTATTCATTTTACCAAAAATTAAACATTAAATAAAGTTTAGTGGTTAAATCAAGACAAAAGGTAGTCTAGTGGCTAAATGAAATAAATCTAAAAGTTGAATAATAAAAAAAGTAGCTACTTAAAATGTCTATATCATCGTTAGTGGTATTTTACCATTGAAGCACTTGAATATTAGGGGGCGTTTGGTTCGCAGATTTTTTTATTTGGGATTTGTATTTTGTCAAAGGATTTGAATTATGCAGCATTTGCATTTGTCAGGATTTTGTCAAAAAATTTGCATTATCTTATAGAAAAAATTTGTTAATCAGAAAAATGCAAGGTAACTGGGATTTAAAATCCTAGGGGGAGGCTGAGATTTTAAATAACAAAGAATGGAAGGATTTAATTAATCCTGAGATTTTAAATCCTTACTGAAATCTGCGAACCAAACACAGAATTTTAAATGCAAATCTCAGGAAATCCGCAAACCAAACGCCCCCTTAGAATAATTATTTTATAACAAAATTGTTGCAAACAAAAAAAATTACCGAGCAATGAGTACATATCACGACCCTTCCAAAAATGAGAAATCATTTTCTTCGTACGGAATTCCAGGCACCCCCTGAATGATTCAGTGATATCACAAGCGATTGTTAAGCAATTTTCTCTGCGGATTCTTAGGGCACATTGGCCACCATCAACATGGTTAGTGTCTTTTCTTCATTTTTTTAATAAACAATCTTCATTTTGCAGATTTTTTAATCATTTATAATACATTTTGTTTCTTGTCGTTTACTGTGTCAATTGTTAATTGTAATCACGTAACACTAAACCCTATTTCATAAACCCTTAATAATTTATAAGTGTATATATGACGACCTGCTTAATGCGAATCATGAAATGGGGTTTGTTTTGATTGAAGCTTTGGATTCATGTACATTACAATAATAAGTGATCTTGATTAAATTCTACATCTTTTTTATATACATCTTGGGAACTATTGAAATCCGACTATAGTATGTTGGTTGTCTAGATTGTTTGGTTAGGGTTTTACCTTTTATGAAATGATTTGGATTAAATTCTACATCTACGTTTGATTGATTATTTGGATCCTGATTATAATCAACATGAATTGCGTAGTTACTTCTATATGTTTGTATTTATGAGATTAACTTAGTCATTAAGATTTGTGTGTTTTAATGGGTGTTTGAATGTGCGATTTGAAACTGAAGGTATGATTATGATTATTGTGACTTGAATTTGCAATAATAAAGAACTTTAAAGATTGAATAAACATATCTACTTTTGTGTCAGATTTTCTAGGGTTTAAATAATTTGTTTCATATGAGCTTCAGGATGAAATAACACAATAATGTTTTACGTATTTACCTTTTTTTAAATTAGTTTTTATAACTTAATATGTGAGTTATCTACTTCCATTTTTTTAAACATGATGATCTTTTTGGTCATTCTATGATTCTATCTCGTGTGTGTTTGGCTTGCGGAATGAAGTTTTAAGAAATTAGAATTTCGTTTTAGTGTGTTTGGAACTTTGAATTATAAATAAAAGTAACTCAAGTTTATTTAAATTCTGTCAAAATCTACGGGTAAAGGAAATCGTCATTCATAACTATTTGCAATTGAATTTGGATTCCACTAATTGCCAATCTAAATTTTTAACCGACACCAAACATCATGTCGCACCCCGAAATACACTAAGGAGTGGAATTTAAATTCTAATTCATCCAAATTTCATTAGGCCAGAGCCATACACACCCTTAGGGCCCGTTAGACTCACGAAACAGATTTTAAAGGAATTGGAATTTGTTTATAGTGTATTTTGAAATTTAGATTACAAAAACAATAAAGAAAAAGGAATCTAAATTCCAAAAAAAATCGATGGTCGAAGGTACCTATCTTTTCTAGCTATTTGTAAATGAATTTAGATTCCTAACATCTTACACAATCCATACCCTTAGCTAGCCGTAAACACCATTGCATAAGTCACCAAATCAACTAATATATTCCATAAATTCAACACAAGCCAAACTCCTGCTTAGTTTATCAATGGAGTTATGTCATTATTTGATAAACTACTTTGTGTATATCACTTTGTTCATGAAACCCTTTTTTCATATCACCCAACGACCTAAGTCATTGGACTTGTAAACCTGTCTCACCCAAGTCATTTCAGAGATAAATTGTTGGTAATACTATAGAAGTGCTATTAAGAGGGTGTTTGGATTTGTCTTTGAAAAAGTGTTGTAGCGTTTTGAAAACTAATAATCAGATAACTGTAACAAAAAGTGTTGCCGGAAATTTAATGTTTGGTTTAGCTTCTGCTGTTTGCTTTCACAATTATCAAATAATCGGTTTTTGAAGTGTTTGGATTTGCGTTTTAACTTGTAAAATGATAAAGTAATCACTTATTAAGCAAATAAGATACATTTTTTAACTTATGAAAAAGTGTGGTAGGATTAATTCTTAATGCAAATAAACACTTATCAATGAATGCAATCCAAACACTTTTAACCAATTATTACGTTACTGTAACATAATAATTTAATAATCTCAATCATAGCGCAAAACCAAACACCCTCTAATTACCGATAATGACCGTATTGGGATGTTTTTTGAAAGTATAAAGTCTTAGATGGAGAAATAAGGTTTGATGACCCAAGTAGAACAAATGAAAAAGTTAATTACCATGTAATATTAAAATGACATGAAACTCTTTTTGGAGCATTGAAACATTCAGTTATCCAAATCTTACAACTTTAAGGATTAGCACCTTATCCAAACACTATCTCCTACAATTTTTTCTATTATAGGTGAATATTTGATTATGATTATTTGATATCACATAATCTATTTCAATATGCATATCCAAACACCCCTTTGAACATGAATTTGACTTCCTTCTAAAGATATTCAGTCACCATGCATCATGCTATTGTTGAAACGATTTTAGATTACAATCATCCATCCATCCTTTGTATTTTAGAAAACTGAGGTTATTAATTTTGGTCCATAAATTTTTTTACTGGAAGCTGTTTTCAACATTTGTTAAAGGGGTTATTATGAAAAAAAACCGACATGTTTTTTACGTTTTTGCGGTTTAGTCCCTCCGTGTTATATTTTACCAATATAATCCTTAAGTAATATATTTGTTTGTGATTTTTGGAATTTTTCTTTGTTTTTCCGAAAAAGTCTTCAACTATGAAGATCTTTCGAAGAAAAAAAGTGAAAACATGTTGGTTTTTTGTGAAAAAAGACAGTGTTGATTATGAAAAAAAAAAATTTTCCGAAAACCAGATTGAAAACAATAACTTGAGGACTTTCTTAAAAAAAATAACACGGAGGGACTAAATCGTAAAAGCATGTTGGTTTTTTTTCTTATTAAACTCTTTGTTACACCGCTAAAGAATTTTTTAACCACACCTCAAATTGGACACATGACAACTTTCTAGGATTACTTTTGTTTGTTGGTCCTCACTTTCCTGGTGTGGGGACCCAAGAAATAGATAATTTATTTGTTTGGCAACAGTTGGGTTGAGGGGGGACAACTTTTTTAAAAACTATACTATTGGCTTTAAGGTTTGTGGGGTTGAGTTTTCTCCATCATAAGAGGAGGATACCTTAATATGTAATAATTTTTATTAAAAGATATAATGAACTTTACATCTTGACTTTCACAGTCTTCTGCAAATCCTATGAACAGGTCCTTAAGTAATAATGCAATAACATAAGTGAAATAATCTTTGATTCCTTGATTGGAACCTAGAAATGTAGTTTGACTTTGGAAGTTAAAAGTACCAAGGACATTTCTTTTTGACATTCTAGTAGCGTATTTATGACTTTGCAGGACGAGCAGGTCAATATTAAAAGATATAATGAACTTTATAAAAATCCTTTTACATCTTGACTTTCACAGTTTTACTGCAAGTCCTATGAACAGGTCCTTAAGTAATCGTGCAATAACATAATTGTGAAATAATCTTTGACTTTGATTGGAACTTAAAATTGTAGTTTGACTTTGAAACTTGAAAGTCAAAAGTACAAAGGATATTTCCTTTTGACATTTAAGCAACAATGGGGTATTTATGACTTTGCAGGACGAGCAGGTCAAACCTTGTGATATTTGTGGGGATGAAGGTGTTATTGATGCTATAATAACTTGTTGTGAGTGTCAAATTGCTCGTGAGCATCTGTAAGAATGCTCTTCTCTATGTCAATTTGACATATCAACAGCATGTTACTAAAACACATTTTTTTTCCTTCTAAAAAACCATGTTCAATGTGTCTTCGTTTTCAGTTATTGCATGAAGGTGGTAAGGACAAAGGCCCCACTGTTTTGGTGCTGTGATGAATGTGAATCAAATAAGTTGGTTGCACCAACAACAAGCGAGAAAAAACACATAAATGAAACTTCAACAAAGAAAGTATCTTTCTCAATCCCAAAGGACATAAATAAAAATGTTGTTGCTAACCGATTTAACTTCAAGGAAAGAAAGGTTAATACAGGGAGAACGAAATATCTCAGTTGTGAAGAAGCTGTGAAGCTTTCTTCAGGTGGCACGAAATTGGATCAACCTGCTACAAGAGTTGGAAAAGTAAATGCAGTAAGAGAAACGAAGATGGGTACGTATCATATAGATCAACGTTTTTTCCCCTCGAAACTATCTTGCTTGTCTTTATGTGCTTTTTGGATTATTTTCAGCAAAAAATGATGTCCTTCCTAAATCTGGTAGCACAAGGCAAATAGAGGTTTCTAAATCTCCAAAAAATCGTGCAAAACCAAAGAGCGAGGTCCTTCCTAAAGCTGGTAGGACAAGGCAAAGCGAGGTTTCTAACTCTCCAAAAAATCTTGAAAACCCCATCACGAAATCAGGTATAAAGATAGATTGTGTATTTGTCTCCTCTGTGGAACTTATGTCATCAGTCTTTTTTGCTTTTGGGTTCAATATTATCCATTTTTTTTTTATTGAGAGGTGGTTTTTCTCTATAGCTAGTAAGAATTGTACCAATAACGAGGAAGGGAGTTCTGATGCTGGGAAACCTTATCGAACAAATAGCATGTGCGTTTCTGAAACACATGATCAACATATTCCTGCTTTACATTCTCACTGGAAGTAAGAATATTCTCCGTTCTTGCACAAATCAATGATGCAGTCCAATTCTTTTTCCATCCGAAAGAGGAGTCCATGTTTGACTTTTGATTTAGAATTAACAGGAAGAATTCTTTTGATTTAGCCTCAAAAGACTTCATTCATATAAAATAGTCAAAAGGAAAAGTCAATGGATTACAAATAGAAGTTGAGTATAAGTCCAGGGACCAAACTCATAAATTATTGGGTTTCTCTATTATTTGTTTGATGGTTTAATAGAGTTATCTTTGTTTTACTAGAACAGTATCTCATACCAATTTTTAGAGTAGAATTCTCAAAAGTCAAATCTGGACTTTTTCTTTAAAGAGATAATGTTAGAAACAGATGATCATTTACGCTGACATTTTGTTTTCTAGGGGAAGTTTTTATCTACCAAATGGGCATGAAAATTTCAATGATGCATTCAAGGCTCATCTCCCATCGAGGGTACATAGTAAGGTCTATGAGACCCTACAGAAAATCCCTGAAAACTTGTACTTTGAGCTTGTTTCGAATCATGAAGCTTTGATAGAGATATTTCCAGGCTACAAACCCGATAAGGATGACATCGGATTGTACTTCTTCCCAAGGTTCAAAAAGAGGTTTATATCTCATGCTTTCTTCTTTAAACGATTTGGAAAACTAGAACCACTGTCATCTAGAATAAACTATTATTTTCTTCCCATTGATACGAACTCATAATCTTTAGGTTATCATGGATGAATTTTATCTGGTTAAGCAACCTGAGTTATATAAGTTTATGATAAAACTTGATTCTAAAATCGTTATTTTGCAGATATGTGAATTGTATGTCTATAATGGACTTTCTATGGAGTAAAAATTTACTAATGAGAAGCTATGTGGATGGTGTGGAGTTGTTGGTGCTTTCATCTAAATTTCTACAACCACATTGTCAAGGTAAGTTCATAAATTCATATGAAATATATGTGTGGCTATACAAGGGCGTTTGTTATCGTGGAATGGAATAAAATGGAATCATTTAGGGTGCGTTTAGCAATCGAGAATTTTCCGTTCGAAGTTTTTAATAAACTGAAAACATGATGGTGTTTAGGAAAACACATTTTAGAAATAAAGTATGTTTTGCCTTTTTCATTTTTCATTCCCTTTTATAACATATATTGAGGTGACTAGATTGAAAACAAAAGGTAAAAAACTAAAAAATGTGTTTTCAAGTTTACTTGTAATTTTGAAAGCTATCATCTGAAAACATCTAAAAATAATGGATTTGAATGCGTTTTCTAGAAGCCTTTGTTTTCGATGAAATTTTTTGCTGAAAACATGTCAACTAAACGGATCCTTAAGTTTCCAATCTTTTCAACCAATGATGGTTACTCGTAGATAAAAGTGACATAGAAAATGAAGAAAAAACTATTAAAAGTCCATTCTCTTTTCATGTTTTTGATCCTCTCCATGTTGATAAGAATATAAGATGATTGAAATTTATATTAAACTCAAGATTTTACTCTCTTATTGAGAATTAATGCTCGTCACATAACAAAAAAGCTTGCAAATATCATATGATTTGATTCGATTTCATTCCACCATATCAACCGTCCCCTTAGGGTTTATAAGTTTAATATATGCTTAAATGCCTAAATAGCATCTAACTTTTATCTTCCTATCATTCATAGCAGCACACTTTATTATTATTATTTTTTTATCATTCAAAGCAATGTACTTCATAAAAACTCACATTATATCAATGTATCACCTAAAACTTGAGAAAGTATGTTACTATAAAGAATAAAAAATTGAAAGTTAGTTGTAATTTACACTTATAAGTTTTAACCCAAAAACGTGCTGCTATAAATGGTAAATATAAAGTACAACTACATACCAATAAAAGGTAAAAATATTAATAATAATAAAGTACGTTGATAGAATGTAGAAACATGAAAAAGATGAAAGTAGGTTGCTAATATATGCATTTAATCCTTTTATCTATTTCATTTTGAATGTTATGGATCATGCCATTCCATCATACAAAAATACACAAAAAAGGCAAGGAATAATGGAAATTGAGGTAAACAAATATTTCTAACAACATACTTCAAATTATTGTTAGAGACTAGCGAGTAATTTTAGTTACTTTATACATTAGAGATCGTACTTTAAAGATTATTTTTAAAGGCATATGTTTATAATTTTAAAATCGAGTAAACAAACCAATTTACCAATTTTATGCCACAAGTTGAGGTAATTTATGCCCATTTTTCTTGATTCATGTTACATAATTTGATTGTTTTTTATTTGGATGTTTAGAATATGAAGGTAATTACTTTCTTTGGGGAGTTTTTCGTCGCCAAAACGCCATGAAGGTTGTTCACGAGGGAGATGTGGCTGATACATGACCGTTATTGGAGGCTAAACGTGGGCCTTGTCTTGATGTTCCTCCAGGTTTCGAGAAAGTCCATAAGCATCGAGTTTGATCCTGTACATCTTAGTGTGACATATGTAGACCCATTTATCATCGATAAATCAACTATGTGCATACAGTGGGTTTTGAAATAGGAAAAGAATCAAGATGTTGATGGTATGTTAGATGCAGGTGGACTTTATCAAATTTATGTGTAAATGAGATTAGGGTTTATGGTGTAAACCAATAATTGTTGTGCAAAAAAATAAAATTGTACATTACTTTGTAAAAGTTGTATTTCATCACGGTTATAGTTTTTTTTTTTTTTTTTTTTTTTTTTTGCATAGAGAGTTTTTATAAATTTCATACAAAATTTTTTTGTGGGGGCAGACTTGCTCATATGGTTTCTTGTGGATCTAATTTGATATCAAATCAACCAAATTTATTTTGGTGCGTTTGGTTTACAGATTACGAAGAAATCTAATGAAATGTCAATTATAACGTGTTTGGTTGTCAAATTTTCATGAAATGTCAATTTCCTTAAAAAATTGTAAGTCCATTTAAGGAATGTGTTTTCCATAGGAGATGGTCGATGAATGACCATTATTATTCTCGTAACATGTCTTTTCTATCCACTGCCATGTCAACTAACTCTTCTTACCCTACGTATATCTTATCCATCCTAACCTACTCAACCCATCCCACCCACCAACCAATCTACCTATCAACCAAATTTACTACGTCTTTTTCCATCATTATATTACACTCATCCATTCAACTCTAAGCACATCTTTAACCTACATTACCATATCTGTAAAACATAACTTTTTATGTTAGAGACTATGAACCAACCAATTTCCATGGACTTCTAATTCATTTATTCCATCTCCAATTCGATTTTGTACTTCGACTTTCTACCCACAACGAACATATATTTGCTTTTCATTGCCTCTTTGTTCATATCAAACGCAAACGAAAGTCGATTTCTCCAATCCCATATTATTTTTGCTATATATTTCTGACTTTATCGCATTCAAACAATACATGTTGTAAGCTTTTTAGAGCCCCCTTGCATAACACACAAACACCATTTTACCCTCGAATATCTCTCGCCATGAGATTATCACGAGTTGGCAACTCGTTTAGCAGAGCCTTCCAAACGCAAATATTGAGTTTCTTATCAATCCATGAGTTCCGTGTGAAAGTGTGATCCTTGAATACTTTCTCACACAATTGCTTTTGAATATGATCGGTTACCCTTTTAACTGAAAAGACATTGCTTAAATCATTAGCGCCCCCCGGTGAACAACCTTCATGGCGTTTTGGCGATGAAAAACTCCCCAAAGAAAGTAATTACCTTGATATCCTAAACATCCAAATTAAAAAAAAAAACATTCAAATTATGTAACATGAATCAAGAAAAATGGGCATAAATTACCTCAACTTGTGGCATAAGATTGGTAAATTGGTTTGTTTAATTGATTTTAAAATTATAAGCATAAGGCTTTAAAATATAATTTTTAAAGTACGATCTCTAACGTATAAAGTAACTAAAATTACTCTCTAGTCTCCAACAATAATTTGAAGTATGTTGTTAGAAATATTTGTTTACCTCAATTTCCGTGATTCCTTGCCTTTTTTTGTGTATTTTTGTATGATGGAATGGTAACATGATCCATAACATTCAAAATGAAATAGATAAAAGGGTCAAATGCATATATTAGCAACCTACATTCATCTTTTTCATGTTTCTACTTTCTAGCAACGTACTTTATTATTATTATTCTTTTTACCATTTATTGGTATGTAGTTGTACTTTATATTTACCATTTATAGCAGAACGTTTTTGGGTTAGAACTTAAAAGTGTAAAATTACAACTAACTTTCAATTTTTTATTCTTTATAGTAACATACCTTTTCAAGTTGTAGGTGATACATTGATATAATGTGAGTTTTCATGAAGTACATTGTTACGAATGATTAAAAAATAATAATAATAAAGTGTGCTGCTATGAATGATAGGAAGGTAAAAGTTAGATGCTATTTAGGCATTTAAGCATATATTAAACTTATAAACTCTAAGGGGACGTTTGATATGGTGGAATGAAAACGAATCAATTAATATGATATTTACAAGCTTTTTTGTTATCTGACGAACATTAATACTCAATAAGAGAGTAAAATCTTGAGTTGAATATAAATTTCAATTATCTTATATTTTTATCAACATGGAGAGGATCAAAAACTTGGAAAGAGAATGGACTTTTAATAGTTTATTCTTCATTTTCTATGTCACATTTATTTACGTGTAACCATCATTGGTTGAAAAGCTTGGAAACTTAAGGATCCGTTTAGTTGACATGTTTTCAGCAAAAATTTTCATCGAAAACAAGGGCTTCTAGAAACGGCATTCAAATCCATTATTTTTAGATGTTTTCAGATGTTAGCTTTCAAAATTACAAGTAAACTTGAAAACACATTTTTAGGTTTTTACCTATTGTTTTCAATCTAGTCACCTCAATATATTTTATAAAAGGAAATGAAAAATGAAAAGGACAAAAAAATATTTTATCTCTAAAATGTGTTTTCTTAAACACCATCATGTTTTCAGTTTATTAAAAACTTCAAACGGAAAATTCTCGATTGCTAAATGCACCCTAAATGATTCCATTTCATTCCATTCCACGATATCAAACGCCCCTGTACAGGCACACATATATTCCATATGAATTTATGAACTTACCTTGACAATGTGGGTGTAGGAATTTAGATGAAAGCACCAACAACTCCACACCATCCACATAGCTTCTCATTAGTAAATTTTTACTCCATAGAAAGTCCATTTTAGACATACAATTCTCATATCTGCAAAATAACGATTTTAGAATCAAGTTTTATCATAAACTTATATAACTCAGGTTGCTTAAGCAGATAAGATTCATCCATGATAACCTAAAGATTATGAGTTCGTAATAATGGGAAGATAATAATAGTTTATTCTAGATGACGGTGGTTCTAGTTTTCCAAATCGTTTAAAGAAGTAAGCATGAAATATAAACCTCTTTTTGAACCTTGGGAAGAAGTACAATCCGAAGTCATCCTTATCGGGTTTGTAGCCTGGAAATATCTCTATCAAAGCTTCATGATTCGAAACCAGCTCAAAGTACAAGTTTTCAGGCATTTTCTGTAGGTCTCGTAGACCTTATTACGTACTCTCGATGGGAGATGAGCCGTGAATGCATCATTGAAAGAGAGAGAGCAAGGCTGATATGACCAACCCACCCTGCTGTTACAATAACCAGACCACACACATCGCTACCACCTGACCTCTCCCAACAGACCCCACGCATCGCTACCACCTGACCTCTCCCAACATTTCTTAAAAAATTTGTACTCCCACTTACACAAACCAGGAGGCGTCATCCCAAGCTTTTCATCAAAACACCATAACTATTATGCCTCTGTTCTAGATACCTTCAACCAATAGTACATCATTATTAAGATCCTGATCCCGGTCTTAATCTTGATCTTATTATATTATTATTATACGATTTTGATTAGAAATTTAAAGTGTATCGATCACAAGTTGGATCTTTCAAAGCGTAGGATCTTAAAATCTCGATTCAATTCGGTGCTACTTTCACTTATATAAAAACTAAAGATGAGCTAAGTTTTTTAAAATGAAAAAGTAAACATATTGATTAATCATCTAATTTTCCTGAAAGAGTAAATTGTGTAATGTCTCCGAGTTCAGTATTATAAATATAAGTTGTTCAATAAAGTAATTAAGTAGTTATCAACACACTTATGACTGTGTATTTAACTGTCGTTATAATGTTTAAATTCTAAATAATTGAATTCTTCTACATACATATAATATTTGTAGTAAATTATATCACATAAAAAATAATAGTACTATTGTAGGATCTTTCGATTCTATCTTACAATCTTGATTATACAAAAACAAAACTAATCACACATATAAGATATTAAGCCTAACAAACTTGTAATAAACTAATAACTCTAAAATTAAAGGTTCTCGCAATAATATGATTATATACAGTTTAATATATACTAGTTATGTACCCGTTTAATAAACAAGAGATAACTATTATTCTATACAATGTATTCAATTTAACAAATCTTGTTAATATATATACACACAAAATCAAATAAGAAATAAAAAAATTTGTGAGAAATATGATTTTTAATCAAAGAACACATGTGATCATGGCGCCATAAGAATTTAAAAATAATAAATGATGAGATCCTAAAATGTATCGTCAGAGTTTCTTTTTACATTTCATACCAAAAGAGTACCAATTTTTTCAAACTTTAGGTTCAAAAATAGTACCTCTAAAAATTCTATTTATCGGAGGTACATTCTTTAAAAACAATTTTAAAATTGCTTCCAATAATCATATTTAAGTTATAATATAAGACTAGTTGTAAAAAATACACACCAAGTCACTAACACATATTGATACTATGTGAAAATTTCTATGAACGATTGACCATTTAAAGTATATATTTGTGACCATTCACTCAATTTTTCGTCATTCAAATAATTTGTATTTCGAGTCTTAATATATAAAGGTATTATCATTTTAGAAAATTCTTATGATAGTGGTTTATAAATGTCTATATAAAAAATCTTTTAGGAATCTGAATGCGCTGGAATTATAAAGGTGACCTATTGAATATGAACATATATAATGCCCTGTAGTCGTAGATATCATTCTTATCATAATACGCATGGATGGCAACGTGACGGGTTCGGGTTGAAGATTGGTCATCCTGTCCCCGCTAAAAAAATTGTTGGGACTTAACGGGGATCCTTGTCGGTATCATTATTTAACTTATGATTCAAACCAAAAGCGGATATAAGAACGAATAAATTTATAAAACAAACAATTATAAACTTGAATAACAATTATACATGTATACAAATAAATAAAATACTCATTGTTATACAATATAAATATAATAACATAATATATATATATATATATATATATATATATATATATATATATATATATATATATATATGTGTGTGTGTGTGTGTGTGTGTGTGTGTGTGTGTGTGTGTATATATATATATATATATATATATATATATATATATATATATATATATATATATATATATATATAGGGGAGGGTTCTTTTGAGAACCTTAAATATTGTGGGAACCTAAGAACTAATCTCAGCTTTTGGATTAATAGGATCAAAGACTGAAATGTTGGATGACATTTTTGAAATAAAAAAGATTTCAAGGGGTATGGTTGTTGAAAAAAAGAGGAGAGGAGGGGTAAAAAGGAGAAAAAAATTTTGAATATCATTGAAAAAGCACTGCACGCGTTTTCCAACACAATTAATGCCCTCTTCGATTTTCTACCAAAAAAAAACCACCAGAGTTTTTAGATATTATACAATGTATTTTATGAATGATATACAACTTTATATGAAGATTAAAATATATTCTATGGAGTCAACATAATATTCTATGGTGAATATACAACATTATATGACGGATATACAAAGCAACACAATCCGATTGAACATTCGACAATCACAATCAATGGTGCCCATAATAGAATATTTTACAACCTGCATTAAAACAATGGATTCAAAACTATGATGCAAAAAAATGTATAACATTTCTAGTTACATAGAATAGCAATATTCTATGTAGAATATGTGAACTATCTACGTAGAATATGTGAACAATCTACGTAGATTAGTGGTATTCTATGAAAAATATGTGAACATTCTGCGTAGAATTGTAGTATTCTATATAGAATATATGACACTTACCTAAGATCTATATAAATTTGCAAACAATTCTACATAGAATGCAAGATATTCTACGTAGAATGCAACATATTCTACGTAGAAGAAACGTTAAATAAATTTGCAAACAATCTGTAAAAAACTATAAATGTGAGAAGATCTATATAGATTTACACTGACATAGAAAATATGAACATCATAAGATAACATAAAATCTGAGAAGAATACAAATTAAAGAATCCAAAATCTATAAATGTTTATTGAAGATCTATTCAAACAACATAGAATACAAAACTCCATATAGATTTACAGACAATCTATAAAAAACTACGAAGAATACAAAATAATCTACGAACAATATATTTTTTTTGTCGTGCCTTTCCTATTGTCTTGCTCAGAGCCATCGTCGTTTAGCAAGGTCTTGAGCGTTTCATATTTACCCGATTCTGCGATTTTAAAATATAAAATAGACTAGAAAATATGAACATCATAATATAACATAAAATATGAGTAGAATACAGATTAAAAAATTCAAAATCTATAAATGTTTATAGAAGTTCTATTCAGACAACATAGAATACAATAATATATATAGATTTACAGACAACATAGAATGCAAGATATTCTACGTAGAATGCAACATATTCTACGTAGAATGCAAGATATTCTACGTAGAATGCAACATATTCTACGTAGAACGCAACATATTCTACGTAGAACGCAACATATTTTCTACGTAGAATGCAACATATTCTACGTAGAAGAAACGTTAAATAAAGCAACGAATACTCGAATAAAATATAAACATGACCTGGATTAGGAGAAAAACAATCGTCGACCTCCTCATCGGCTGCAAAACCATTTGGAAAAATATTATACGGTGTCTGTTGAAATGTGTCGGTCGACTCCATGGATTCAGTTGA
>JAANYP010008559.1:192500-381779 GCA_020465985.1 Centrapalus pauciflorus
TCCATCCCACTTGAACTGATTTTCAATTTTTCACATCGATTTGATTTTTTTCTTCCATCCACACACACATATGCATTTGAAACTAAATAATATTGCCAAATCTTTAATAATACACTGTAATCATAAATATAATTCTTATGCATTTATAAATAAAGTTTTTATTTATATGGATCTTGCGGTAAAGTTTAGTCAAAACAATAACACTAAATATAAAATTAAAAATATAAATATAAATATAATAACAATAATATATATATATATATATATATATATATATATATATATATATATAATTAAAATAATATTAAAATTCTAATTATGATGTTAAAAGTAAATGGGTAGAATCTTATCTACCGTTGTACAATATAAATATAATAACAATTTTATATATATATATATATATATATATATATATATATATATATATATATATATATATATATATATATATATATATATATATGTATATGTATATATATATATATGTGTGTGTGTGTATATATATAATTAAAAATAATAATAAAATTCTAATTATGATGTTAAAAGTAAATGGGTATCATGAATCTTATCTACGTTCTATGTCCGTTTAAAATAATCAGGTTTGGGAAAACTCCATCCCACTTGAACTGATTTTCGATTTTTCACATCGATTTGATTTTTTTTTCTTCCATCCACACGCACATATGCATTTGAAACTAAATAATATTGCAAAATCTTTAATAATACACTGTAATCATAGATATCATTCTAATGCATCTATAAATAAAGTTTTTATTTATATGGATTGCGGTAAATGTCAAAACAATAACACCAAACTAAACAATTTCATGTCATTTTTATATTTATTTAAAATACTCTTTACGCCCCTTATTATGAATAATTACAAATAAATGTTTGTTTATTTTAATTTTCTAAATTTATTTCAAATTTTAAATCATAATATTTGATTTTAAATACATTATGAATTATTCATAATATTCAATTTAAGATGGAGCATACATAAGAATTATCAAACACAACTTATTAACTTAATCATTTTTAATAAACATATTTGGTTTATCTATAACATTGTTTGTTTATTCCAATTTTCTAAATTTATTTCAAATTTTCAATCATAATTTTTATGTTATTAAATATAGAGTAAATTACAAAAATGGTCTCTGTGGTTTGCATACAATTTTGGATTCAATACCTGTGGTTTTAGTTTTGCATAAACGGTCATTATTTGCATTATTTACTTGCAGAAATGGTCTCTCTGTCTCATTATTTTTCTAAATGATAATTATACCCATTTTCTTAATAATAATTTTGGTCGCTTTCTTTTCATGAATTTTGTTTTTGTTTTTAAGTTTATAATCTAAATTTTATGAATGATGATTTAATTAATTTATTATTATTATTATTATTATTATTATTATTATTTAAGATATATTTATTTTTTAATTAAAATTATATTTTTATATATTTAATTAATTTATTTTACGTTTCTATTACTTATTTAATTTAATTATTTAAATTAGATTTCATCATCATAATATTTATATGTTTTTTATAATTTGTATGTTTTCATTTATTATTTCATTACGTCAATATATTTGGATTTCATTATAACTTTTAAAAAAAATATATGTAAGTTTAAGATTTAATTTGTATGGATTTAGATATTTGTTACATTATTGTTTCGGTTTAAATTTAATATTATATTTGTATTGACTGAAATATTTTGTCAATTCAAAATATTTAAGTCAAAACAAATAAAAATTTAAGGTTTATATAGTTTTTTTGTAAATTTAAATAATAACATTTACCAATATGTATTTCACTATTCACAACCTATTCATCTTGTTACTTTTTGATTTTTTTTTTTTTTTGTTTTTTGTTTTTAAGATTTTATGTTTTTCCTGTATAATTTATTTATCAACTTGTTTTAATTATATAAAATATAATTCTATATTGTATCTTATTTAATATTAATTTAGTGTAATATTTTAATATTATAGTTTTACATTTAATACAAACTTAAGTTCAAAGTCATTTTCAAATGTTGTTATTTTATTTAATCTAATTTTAAATTTACTTAATATTAACTAGTGCTTTGAATTTTTTTTATTTTTTTATATTTTGATTTCTTTCTATTTTTATAGATTCTTATAGAATAAAGTACAGTGAAACTATTTGCTTTTCATTTTTTTTCTATACAAGGAAATATAACATTTATCAAGATGATAAATCATTATTCATCTTTTTTTTGTTTTAATAAATAAAAATATAATTCTATATTATATCTTATTTAATACTAATTAAATCTAATAGAAAAATATTAGAGTTTTACATTTAATACAAACTCCCATTCAAAGTCATTTTTAAACATAGTTATTTTATTTAATTCGATTTTAAATTTACTTATTATTAACTATTGTTGCTTTGAAACTTTTTAATTATTTTTTATGTTTTTAATTCTTTCTGTTTTTATATAGTTTTATAAATAAATAATATTACACATACTTTTTTCTGCGTGTAAAGGGTAATAAAATTATTTCCTTTAAATATGAATTATCAATTTTTTCTATATAAAGAAATATATAATCATTATTATCATAAAACATATTGTATATTATCAAAAAAAGTTAACAGAAAAGCACATACTAATCTTACTTTTAAATTTACACATTTATATATTATCCAATATTAGTTACCATTTTTAATCTGTTTGTTGATACATAATACTATTCATAAACCAAATAAATATTTTTAGATATATTATTTATTACATATTTTAATCATTGTAATTGTTGTTTTAATCATCATCTTTATTGTTAAATTGATTATATATATAAACCTAGAATCAAATGAAAAGTTAAATATATCTCGAGAAATGTGAGAAGCATAATGATCCATTTTTACGTATTGATTCACCATTTTTTATTGTATAAATAATAAATCATAAATTACGGACTAAGTGAATAATCAACAATTCACTATGTTTTAAGTTAACTCGTTAGTTTTTGAATTTATAAAATTGAATCATAAATTTGAAATAAGTGAATGTATGTATGCATGTAATTTGCTCGATATTTTTTCTTGTATTATTTTCATTAAAAGTTTTAGCAAAATGAATGCAGTATATTTAGAATTTGTTTAAAAAAATCTAAAAAATAGCAATTGACCATTTTAAATACTAATAACATTAAAATGATATGTGACTAAAGATGTTATCAATTTTGATTGACAATTATATTTTAAATTTGTTATTTTTTTATATTTCAACTTAATTAATTTAGTTGTTAATGATTCATTTACCCGCCGCAAAGCGCGTGGTATTTTACTCGTTATAAATAAACCAAAACATAGTAACATAACAATATATTTATGTCATAACAAGGGTTTTCATAAAAAGTGAAAACTTGTTTAGATGATGAATTTTTAGTTTTAATAAAAATAAAATAGGTGATTATAAAATATGAAAAATAGGATATGTTATGAAAAAGTAAGAAAAAAAGTTTCGCACCATCGAAGAAAAACGTAAAATGCAAGGAGAATTTATGGAGGAACGTCGTCGAAACCAAAATTGCAAATCGCTCTATAAAAAAGAAACGTGAAATAGGCAACACAGTGGTTGGAAGGAGACTGTTTATACGCCTTGTATTTTTTAATTTGAATCTTGAGTAAATTACAAAATTAGTCCCTACGATTTATATGAAATTACAGAAATGGTCCCTGAAATTTAAAAATTGCAGGTACAGTCCCTCAAAACACTATTTACTTGCGATTTCAGTCCTTTGACTATTAGTTGACTGTTAGCTACATTATGAGTCCCTAATGTTTCTAACTAATTTCAATGTTGGTCTTGAAAATTATTTTTGATTTGTTATCTTTTTTAAATATACTTATTAACTTGGGTAAATTACAATTTTCGTCTTTGTGCTTACATAAAAATTATGGTTACCGTGCTTTTCACAATAAAATTACAATTACAGTACTTATAGTTGACGTACTATTATACTTTTGGTCCTATCCAATTTTTTTTAAAATGACAATTTTACCCTTTCACTTTATTTCATTTTTGGTCTCTCATCAAAAATACTTCTTTTATATTTTATTTTCTTAATGATTTATTATCTTTTTATTATATATTTAATATATTTTTTATTACTATTAAAATTTAAATGAAGTAATGAATTATTTAACTTTTTTTTATTTTTATTATTTATTTGACATTAGTGTTACTAGTATTATTATTATTTTATTATAGTTTAAGTATTTACATGAATAAGTAGTAGTAATTAATAACTTGTATATGACTAAATTTAATATATTGTATTGTTGTTAATTATCGTTAGGGTTAAAACCATATAAATGTATGTTAGTTTACTAAAATTATCGAAATGACTAATCTAGTTTTTCTTTACTCGGATAGTACTTGTACTCAAAGATTACTTGTCGATATGGTACATCTATTCGGTTACCGGGTTGACGTGGAGGTTTTTATTAACTCGAATGATGACGTAACATATTTTTTGATGATGTGGCGTTTACATAGAACTTTAATTTAAATTACTTAATTAATTTTTTTAAATTTAGTTATTATTATTTATATTACAATTAAACATTTTAAAATTTATAACTAAACATTTTAATCAAGTAAACTATAATGAATTTTTTGAAGTTCTTCATTTTCAAACATTGTCTTGTAATATTCTTCATGTTCATGTTCAATAAACATTCATAGGTCCAACAATATCTAAGAAAAAGAGCAAACCCAATAATATTAACAATAATAGGATAATATCATATTAATAAATATATAATAAATGAATAAATGAATTTAAAAAATCCACATAAGATTATGCATCTTCATCGTACTTTGAAAAAATAAAAAGATAAAAGTTTTACCGATAGAACCGGTCACAAAATGTATCATCTCAACAACGAATTCTGAGTATAAGTATCATCCGGGTAAAAAAAAAAAAGACTAGATTAGTCATTTAAGTAATTTCAGTAAAATATCATACATTTGTACGACTTTAACCCTTAGTGTTATTAATATTGTTAATATTGTTCTTACATATAAAATTAAAACATATATTGAACTATTTATGTATCTATACTATATATAATAAGAAAACCATTTGGAGTTTCTGGACCATTGGATGGAAAGAAATCAATGGTCCAGGTTAATGACAACTCATAATCATATATGAAATGTCTCTTATACCCTTAATTAAAATCAATAATTATACCTATGCTATTTTTTAATTCATTTTCCAGATTTACTCTCTTAACTTAATTACATTAAATTTTGATTTTAATTTTTTCATTAATGAATTAATATTTACCTAAAATAAATATGTCATTATTATCGTGAATGATCATAGTTAAATTCAAATGTAAAAATTTGGATTTAAATGTAGAAGTGTAGTAAATAAAGTTAAAATTTTTTGTTAATTATTTTGCTAAAAAGATTTAAAATTTAATTGATAAAACTTCAATTGTGAATATGATAAATTTTGATTGTTGATTTTCAGATATTCCATTTTTATATTTTATCATTTTCAAAATATATACACATTCACATAATTGAAGTTTTTTGTTTCTTACATTGATATTTCATATTTGAAGTTAATAAAAACTAAAAGAAACATTTTTTGTAAACACATATTATCTGTTTTTAATAATAAAATATAATAAATTTTTTTATTTAATATCAAACAACTAAGTATTTTTTTATCTTTAATTAAACTAGCTTTCATTTTTTTTTTGTCTTAATTATATATATAAATTTTATAATAATTTATTAAAATATAAAAAAATATGTATTTTTTAAATCAACCCATGTAATATATGGGTTGATTAACCTATATATTACAATAAAACAAAACAATTCATGTCATATATCACTTCTACAATACAAGAAAATTTATTTTTCCGCCTCTTTTTCCATATTTAACATTAACTTAATTTCATTAAATTTTGACTTTATTTTTTTTCATTAATTAATTAGTAATAAATTAGATTTTGTAACATTTAAAATTAATATTTATATAAAATAAATATCTATCATTATTATCCATAATAATCATAATTAGATCCAAATGTAAAAATTTGGATTAGTTGTGGAAAATTATTATTATTATGTATAACAAAGGAAAATATCAAATGTCACGTGTCACCTCTACGTTCACAAAAAAGACAATTACAACTTATAAAAAATATACTTATTCAATATCTGTGAATTCAGATTTCATGCAATTCATACAACATTAAACAATTCACATATGAACAATTATCAATCAAATACACTATATTGAATGATTTAGTTGAGAGAAGAGATATTACATTCGGTTCTTGGTGACTTGCAAAGCAATTCTCTCAACATGCATTCACCTTTTCACTTTCTATTCTGTCAGATCCCTTACAAATAGAAATACTACTTCTATTTATATACACAATATAACTATTGTGTATTTACAATAAATTCCCCTGAACTATTACAAAATATTGTTTTCAACTCTACTTATAATTGTGCCCAACAATCTCCCCCTTAGAGATGAAAACAATTTTTCATTTAAAGTTCTCTGTTCAGGTTAATTCTTATCTTGAATCTTCTTCTTTTCTATGATCTCTGAATCTTCTGATTTAAAAACTTCTTCTTTATTGTCTCTCTTTGATCTTCTCATCTCTTCTTTTCTGATCTTCTCTTTTCTTGATAGGACACTCCCCCTTGAATCATGAATAGCTTTTAAATCTCTTTCTTGATCAATTGTCTTGAGATGATGTAGCAATCGTCTTCAATCTACTCAACAGTTGTCTCTGAAAACTAGCTTTTCTCCCCCTCATGATGATCATAAGAAATATGAACAGCATGCAAAGTATTCAGAGACATTAATGCATTGAATATACAGTAGATGAAATACAACAAGAAATTATTACAAATTGATTTTCTCCCCTTAAACTGATATCTCTCCCCCTATACAAAACAAATTTATCTCACTCCCCCTCAAATTGATACATTTTCTTTACAAAACAAAGTCAAAGCTTTTCAACTTGACTTGAGGAAAATGAAACAAATTCATTTGTGAAATAACGAGTCCAGGTCCACATAGGATTCCTGTTTGCACAATAGACATAATCTATGTGACCTACTTTCAGCGCTGGCATGATGTTAACACTGGTAGGATTTCCAAATAGTCATCGTGAAATCCTTTATAATGAAAGAATCACTCATATTTGTTCCGGCTTAGTCACTTTGGACTAGCAGTTTATAGTCACGCAGACTGTCAGACTCGATGTGCCTTAAAATTGTATATAATCAGCTCTAGACACAATGTGCATCAAATGAAATTGGAGACCGGAGCAACTGTCTTCCTTGTTTCAATATCAATAATATCCAAATGATATATCGATAGAAATGTGTTATATCTCCGTGATTATTGAAACAGAAATCTTTTGAGAGATAACTGAGTAGTTGGTGGGGTTAAGTGCATGCGTCACTGGGTCCATGACGTCTTTTTCAATATCAAGTCACCTAGGGCTTGATAGATTATGTGGTTTACCCAGCAGACACAGTGTAGGTAGGATTTTATTTTCTTCAAATCCTTTCTCAACACTCAGCTCTCAGCATTTTTCAACTAAGCTCCCTCCGGCTCACTTTTAAGAAATGAATTCAGTCAGCTTTATAGCAAAAGCATGACCTGATGCACCACCATCTCCTTTCAATATCAATATCCCTCTCATTTACATTTTATCTCTGCTCGACCCTGTCAGTATCCCGTGATAACTGACACTTCTCAACTAATAAACCTAAAGAACCCTCACCCGCACAATCTATAGATGGTTTGCTTCTTGGGTAGGTCTTCCGGTTCTGGTTAGACCATAGAAGCGATATTTATGCCTATCACTCAGATTGGTGCATAATCGGAGTCAGCAGAAAAATTTTCAGCTTTGAAAGGTCATGAGATATGATGAAATCCAACTTATATGGTATTGGAGATGATATGCAGATAATTTTGGGAGATATCAGAATGAAATGGAAAATCTGATATATGATATGAAAAGAATAAGATTTTCTTGAAAGAATTAGCACATGGGAGATAACGGGAGAATCCAGTATAAATTGGAAGAGTTCTAACAAAAAGAATCTCAGAAGAAATGAGATTATAAAAATCAAAGAGATTAGATCAATTAATCTCAATGATAGATTCAGAGATTCATAAAAAATTTCTTTTCAGCTCAAAAACTCTTTTTATGTGTGTGTCAAATATTTTCGTGAAAAATCACACATAGTTTTGAAAAATGTCATCGTCAAAGTGCATCTGAAACTCCCCCTGGAAATAAGCACACGCAGCTAGTCAACTCATAGAAATGAAATCAGGAGCAAAAAATTATAAAAATAAAACTCCCTCTTTGTCAATTTCAGCTTCGGAGTTGAATTCAGGGCAAGAATTCCAGTAAGATTTGTCTCTCAGACTCGGGTTTCAGTCTGATGTAACTGAAAGCCTTTGACTCTGGTTCATTGAAGTCCGGGTTCTAGTCTGAATTAACTAGAAACCATATGATTGAACTGAAGAACGGGTTTTAGTCTAGATTAACTAAAAACCATCTTGAGTTGAAGCACGGGTCTTGATCTGAATTAATCAAGAGCCTCTTGAAATGAAGAACGGGTTCTTATCTGAAATGATAAGAAACCTATAACCTGCAAAATTTAAGATGTCTTTGGTATCCAAACAGATTTGGATCCAGACTTGTTAGCGCTCTTGGGTACCCATTTCAAAACAGGTTTTGGTACCCACTTGTACTTGGGTTTAGGTACCCATTGCAAGTTATAACTATCAGCTTCTCTTTCAAAAGCAGAAAACAAATTTCTTTGAGTATGAGAAAATTGAATATCTGAATTTCTAAAGAAACTTGAATTTGAATGATCAGACTTTTGCGAACTCTTCTTTTTGAAAAACTGTCCGGTTCTTGCCTGTTTCTGATAATACTTGGTAATTTTCTGTGAAAATATTTTCTGATTAGAATGACCAGTATTTTCAGAAACTTTAAGAAAATTTGACTTCGAAGATTCACCGGTGTAAATCTTGACCGGAAGTTGTTCAACAATTTTATCTTTGCCGCTGTGTATCTTTAACAGATACTTAAGTTTAAGATCTGAAGAAGAATCAAACTTAGCAGAGTTAGTTAGATTCACTTCACTTTCAGAAGACAAACCAGAGTGATCAACATTGGATTTTAAACACACTGAAGAAGGGGTCTTAACCTTTGACTCAGTTGACGAAGTAAACACATGTAATTGTTTTGTAAGATGAAGTATCTGATCTTCCAAACTTTTGATAATGACTAAATTTGAATTTCTGTCATGATCAAATGATTGGTAATCAGATTTAAAAGATTGTTCTTTGATTAAGAACATTTGTCTTTCATCTTCAAACAATTCAGATTTTGATTTAAAATCTTGTTCTTTAAGTAAGAACTCGTGTCTTTCCTTCTCAATCAAATCTTTAGTTAAAGACAACTCTTGTTGAAGAGCAAAAATTTCTTCATTTTTGTTTAAAATACAATTCTGATCAGTTGGTTTTGTCTTACAAAGTGTATCGTCAAGATCCTGAACTTTCTTGTAAAGATCAGATCTTTCAGGCAAAAGATATTTCAGTTGAGTTGCATTCTGAAAATTTTCTTGTTTCAGCTCATCAAGGTCTTTAAGTAATTCAGATATTTTCAATTGATGAGCACAACTCTCAGAGTTTTGTTTTTCTTTTAAGCTTTGAATTTCTTCATTCAATATTTGTACGTCACGTAACGCCAAATGTTTATCAGTATTTAACTGAATGAGAACGTCGTAATTGTTCTTACGAATCTTTTCAGATTCAGTAAGTTTGAAAATCAGCTCAGACTTTGACAATTGTTCAAATTCCATTATGAATTGCTAGAAATTGAATCTTCCAAGATCTTTTATGGAAAAACTGAGTGAATTCTGATAAAACTTTGAAAAACTATTTCAGTTAAAGATTACTTGAGAAAAATCAGCTCTGAAATGACTTTTTGACGTTAAAATTTCAGCTTTTCTGTATAAAATTGCCCGTAACTTTTTTCTGGAGTGGAATTGGGCCTCGAAAATTTACCGAACCGGCTACGCCTGTTTTAGAAATGTAGATCTCTTTTCAAGCTTCGATTTGGCGTATGGTAGGCCTTCTAACGATGTTCCAGTCAAAAGTTATGGTCAATTTAAGCAGCAAAGGTCAAATAGTCAAAACTCGAATGATATGGGATGAACCTCGAATGTATAAGAATCAAACTCGATTGATGAAGACTCAAACTCGAATTAAGAATCACCAAACTCGAATAAAGAAGTATAAAACTCGAATGATTGAGTATGAAACTCGAATGAACAAGAATGAATCTCGGATGTCTTATGAGAAAACTCGATTGATTAACAATGAAACTCAGATGATTAAGGCTTAAAACTCGAATCATAAGGCATGAAACTCGATGAATGTATAATCAAACGCGAATAAAGAATATATCAAACTCGAATGAAGCATATATCAAACTCGAATGAAGCATATATCAAACTCGAATGAAGCATATATCAAACTCGAATGAAGAAGGTATTAAACTCGATCAATTAAGCTTGAAACTCGATCAATTAAACATGAAACTCGAATGCCTTCTTTATAAAACTCGAATGCCTTCTTAATAAAACTCGAATGCCTTCTTTATAAAACTCGAATGACACTATGAATATAGTTATGCCCGAGTTTTATCATTTTTCAACAAAAACAAGATCAGATTCGAACTTTTTCAACACAAAACCATGATTTGACCTCAAATTGATTTCGAAGGTTCGTTTTAATAGCAGAAACAACTATTGTGAAATCACTTTGGCTAATTCTTGATTAAAAACCAAAAATTGACCAAAAACCTCAAGAACACACAGTTTTTCAAAAAATCTGAAATTTCTCAATTAAATTCTGTGTGTTTTGAGATAATTTTTGATGTTTATATCATCAGATTCACCTTTAAATTTCACACCTTCGATCCAAAATTCAGATCATTTCATCCACAGAATCAAAATCCTCAATTGATTTTCAGATTTTCAAAAAAATGAATATAACAGTGTTCTAAAAAACGATTCCAGATTCAAAATTCACTCAAATTCAGCCATATTAGTCTCTGATACCAATTGTGAATTCAGATTTCATGCAATTCATACAACATTAAACAATTCACATATGAACAATTATCAATCAAATACACTATATTGAATGATTTAGTTGAGAGAAGAGATATTACATTCGGTTCTTGGTGACTTGCAAAGCAATTCTCTCAACATGCATTCACCTTTTCACTTTCTATTCTGTCAGATCCCTTACAAATAGAAATACTACTTCTATTTACATACACAATATAACTATTGTGTATTTACAATAAATTCCCCTGAACTATTACAAAATATTGTTTTCAACTCTACTTATAATTGTACCCAACAATATCTTTAAAAAAGATAAATATACTCCATTTTTTAATCTGTAAATAATAAAAAGTAGACACAATTATTATTTTTGTATGCTTTTATTTTTACTCATATATATTTTATATAAATAATTTTAATTAAAAATACCCACGTAATACGTGGGTTATAAACTAGTTTAGTTTTTAAAAGGTAAAGTTGTTAACTATTTATTATTTAACTTATTTATCTTTTGTCTCTACTTATATTACTTTATATAAATTCTTATAAATCTGGTAATATTTTTGTCCAAATTTATACATATATGTATTAATTTATACATTTTAATCTTAATTTTTACAAACATTATATGTTCAATGTAATTTTAACGTAACAAAATATATTATTTAACGTTTAATCCATTCTAATTTATTTATTTCATAAAGTTAATATTCGCATAAGCTACAAATGTTCAATGTATTAATTCATTAACAAAATTTATAACTAAATTTAATAAATTTAATAAATTAATTTAACTTATACATATAATATGTCAAATTCTTATATTTTGTTAAGTTTAACTACCTTTATACATATGCAATTTATATACATATAAAATTTTTAGTTTCAAAAAAATTATATATTTCATTAAAACGTTCTATATGTGTATATATATACATAAACATACATACATGTATGTATGTACGTACTTTTAAATAAATCAAAATATATTAACTTAACAAAATAATAAATTAAAGATAAGTAAGTATTTTTATGAGTAACATATAATATTAAAAAGGGTTAATTACTTAAAAAGGTAACATACTGTCACAGTTTTTTCAATTTGGGTAACATACTAAATTTTTTTCTAATTAAGGTAACATACTTTCCAATCAAGTCAATCAAGGTAACCATATCAGATTGAAAGGTAAAATTTACTGACGTGACAGTTTCTTTGTCCAGTCAGCAGTTTTTTACAAAAATGACAGTTTAATTGATATATGATGTGCACTATATAACACTTTGATTTAGGAAGAGAAAGTTTGAAGCAGACCTTTGAATTAGGAACGAACCTTTGAAATAAGAACCATACAACTAATCAAGTGAAACCCATACATTGAATAAACCAATGACAAAGATTTAGGGTTCGTGATGAGGGGGCTTGATTTGAGCCCAGTCACTGGCGGCGTCTTGAACAAAAAAAAACTATATATGTGATGTTTGGTGGTGACGAGAGAGAGAATGAGACGATAGTGGACGGTGGGAGGTCGAGACGATGAGGAGGCAGCAACAAACTGAATAGATAGGGGGACACGAGACCGACTGAGTTGTTTCAAACATTTTTAAGCAAAAAAAAACTATATCTATGTTGATTCAACCTAGCGTTTGTTGTTTCTTGGTGACGAGAGAGAGAGCATTTGAATCTAGTTTCATCATTTTTCATAATGACAAAAAAAATTCTTTGATAATAAATTGGGGTGTTTGGGCATAAAAGGTGATGGGTGGTAACAAAATTAAGGATGTTTCGTTGTAGGTGACTTGCTATAATAGGTTTATAAGTCACCCGTTGTTGTGAATGGTAAAAAACACAAAAGTTATTGCTATTAATGATAAAAAAATAAATAATGTTAATATAAATGGTAAAAAAGTAAAAGTTTTTGCAATTTTTGGCATATAACCCTAAAAAAAATTATTGAATTAAGTTATATAAAATTAAGGGATAATTGTGCAAAAAAAAACCCTCAACTTAAACCATTTTTGTGATTGAAACCCCTAACCATTTTTCATTGCACAAAAAAACCCCAACCAGCAAAATCTCACATAATTTGGATATTACCGCTTGTAACGGATTGAATGTCGTAGGGTCGTCGACAAGTCATCAGTGGCCACCAGAATTTTGACAAAAAAGTAAATTCCAACAAAAAAAACACAGATTTGAACAAAGAAATCAACAAGAAATGTGAAGTAAAATCATAAAACACAGACAAATGAGTTCTATAGACAGAAGGTTCTTCGAAGACGAATGATTGGTTAGCAGATTCCAATCAGTTCATCAGGTTGCAAGGTTTTTTTTTTTGTTAAAAAAAAATCTTTTTTGATAAGTTTTAGATAGTGTTTGTTATTTTAAGAGGTAAATGTCTATAAAGACTTTTTATGGAATAAAAATTTGCTAATGAGAAGCTATGTGGATGGTGTGGAGTTGTTGGTGCTTTCATCTAAATTCCTACAACCACATTGTCAAGGTAAGTTCATAAATTCATATGAAATATATGTGTGGCAGGGGCGTTTGGTATCGTGGAATGGAATGAAATGGAATCATTTAGTGTGCGTTTAGCAATCGAGAATTTTCCGTTTGAAGTTTTTAATAAACTGAAAACATGATTGTGTTTAAGAAAACACATTTTAGATATAAAATATTTTTTTGCCTTTTTCATTTTTCATTCCCTTTTATAACATGTATTGAGGTGACTATATTGAAAACAAAAGGTAAAAACCTAAAAAATGTATTTTCAAGTTTACTTGTAATTTTGAAAGCTAACATCTGAAAAATTCTAAAAATAATGGATTTGAATGCGTTTTCTAGAAGCCCTTGTTTTCGATGAAAATTTTTGCTGAAACATGTCAACTAAACGGATCCTTAAGTTTCCAAGCTTTTCAACCAATGATGGTTACACGTAAATAAATGTGACATAGAAAATGAAGAAAAAACTATTAAAAGTCCATTCTCTTTCCAAGTTTTTGATCCTCTCAATGTTGATAAGAATATAAGATAACTGAAATTTATATTAAACTCAAGATTTTAGTCTCTTATTGAGAATTAATGCTCGTCACATAACAAAAAAGCTTTTAAACATCATATGATTTGATTCGATTTCATTCCACCATATCAAACGTCCCCTTAGGGTTTATAAGTTTAATATTTGCTTAAATGCCTAAATAGCATCTAAGTTTTACCTTCCTCTCATTCATAGCAGCACACTTTATTATTATCATTATTTTTATCATTCATAACAATGTACTTCATGAAAACTCACATTATATCAATGTATCACCTAAAACTTGATAAAGTATGTCACTATAAAGAATAAAAAATTAAAAGTTAGTTGTAATTTTACACTTCTAAGTTTTATCCCAAAAACGTGCTGCTATAAATGGTAAATATAAAGTACAACTATATACCAATAAATGGTAAAAAGAATAATAAAGTACGTTGCTCAAAAGTAGAAACATGAAAAAGATGAAAGTAGGTTGCTAATATATGCATTTGACCCTTTTATCTATTTCATTTTGAATGTTATGGATCATGTTTCCATTCCATCATACAAAAATACACCAAAAAAAGGCAAGGAATAATGGAAATTGAGGTAAACAAATATTTCTAACAACATATTTCAAATTATTGTTGGAGACTTATAGAGTAATTTTAGTTAGTTTAGACATCGTACTTTAAAAATTATTTTTTAAAGGTATATGTTTATAATTTTAAAATAGATTAAACAAACCAATTTACCAATTTTATGCCACAAGTTGAGGTAATTTATGCCAATTTTTCTTGATTCATGTTACATAATTTGAATGTTTAGAATATCAAGTAATTATTTTCTTTTGGGAGTTTTTCGTCGCCGAAACGCCATGAAGGTTGTTCACGGGGGAGATGTGGCTGATACACAACTTTTACAAAAGTAATGTACAAATTTGTTTTTTTGCACGACAATTATTGGTTTGCACCATAAACCCTAATCTCATTTAACATAAATTTGATAAAGTCCACCTGCATCTAACATACCGTCAACATCTTGATTCTTTTCCTACTTCAAAACCCACTGTATACACATAGTTGATTTATCGATGATAAATGGGTCTACGTATGTCACATTAGGATGTACAGGATCAAACTCGACGCTTATGGATTTTCTCGAAACCTGGAGGAACATCAAGACCAGGCCCACGTTTAGCCTCCAATAACGGTCGTGTATCACCCACATCTCCCTCGTGAACAACCTTCATGGCGTTTCGGCGACGAAAAACTCCCCAAAGAAAGTAATTACCTTGATATTCTAAACATCCAAATAAAAAACATTCAAATTATGTAACATGAATCAAGAAAGATGGGCATAAATTACCTCAACTTGTGGCATAAAATTGGTAAATTGGATTGTTTAATCGATTTTAAAATTATAAACATACGCCTTTAAAAAATAATTTTTAAAAGTACGATCTCTAACGTATAAAGTAACTATAATTACTCTCTAGTCTCTGACAATAATTTGAAGTATGTTGTTAGAAATATTTTGTTTACCTCAATTTCCATTATTCCTTGCCCTTTTTTGTGCATTTTTGTATGATGGAATGGAAACATGATCCATAACATTCAAAATGAAATAGATAAAAAGGGTTAAAATGCATATATTAGCAACCTACTTTCATCTTTTTCATGCTTCTACTTTCTAGCAACGTACTTTATTTTTATTATTATTATTATTATTATTATTATTATTATTATTATTATTATTATTATTATTATTATTATTATTATTATTATTATTATTATTATTATTATTATTATTACCTTTTATTGGTACGTAGTTGTACTTTATATTTACCATTTATAGCAGCACGTTTTTGGGTTTAAACTTAAAAGTGTAAAATTACAACTAACTTTCAATTTTTTATTCTTTATAGTAACATACTTTTTCAAGTTTTAGGTGATACATCGATATAATGTGAGTTTTCATGAAGTACGTTGCTATGAATGATAAAAAAAAAGTAATAATAATAAAGTGTGCTGCTATGAATGATAGGAAGGTAAAAGTTAGATGCTATTTATGTAACACCCGTTAATTTCGAGTTAATTAATTACCTCGAAATTGTAACGGGTGTTACATTTTATCACCCAAATTTATTGAAATATTACTGATTTTCAATCATAAAAATCTAAAAGAAAAAAAAAAGTCGAGTAGAGTTTTAAAAGAAGAAGCAAATAATCAGCCAAAATCTTAAAAAAAACTCAAAAATCTTGTTATTTGTTAAATTTGTGTTGGCAATCCATTTCGGTTACCCGATCCGTCTTAGAAATTTTTTTAAAAATTTAAGTATTAAATTTACTCTAGAAAGTGACACCAATAACTAAAATTTCTGGATCCGCCCCTGTTGTCAGATTGTTATAAAAATGTCAACAAACTTTCTAGGTTGGTTCGTGATGGGTGTTGAACTTTTTTAAATTTGTTTTGATGATTAGATTTTCTTATTGAAGAGTTATTTTGGTAATTACGATAATAGTTGAGATGGTAACATGTCTATTGTGTACGTGACATTTTTCAATATTAACAAAAAGGTCAACTCTCCAAACCCTTCAAACTTTCTTTTTTCAATATTAACAGGGGTCAAGGTGCGTTACCCCCGCCAGGGGTCGGGCAGAGTTCGGGGGCTGGCGCTTCGCCGATGCGAGGGTGTTACAAGTTTGGTATCGGAGCCTAGGTTTAAGAGCTTAAGTATCTAGTGGATGCTTAAGCTTAAACCATGGAGTCTAGATCCTTGGATTGTAATCCAAAGTAGATCACTTAGGTGATAAACAAGTAGTGTGTAGTGTTATGTAGAGTTAATTTGTGTTGTTATCTTTATTGTGCGGGCGAGTATGGACCGTCAGGGCAGCGGGCCTCAAGGTGATGACTTTAGGGGTGATGAGTATGTGCGTAGGTCAGACCTCTGTTCAGTGATGAATCAGCTTTTTGAGGAGCGATTTCCAGAGCAGGGTGCAGGCAGGGGTCAGGGTGCGTTACTCCCGCCAGGGGTCACGCTGGTGCTTCGTCTAGCCAGCCGATGCGAGGGTGTTACAAGCTTTTTTCAATTTAGTACTTTATGATAACTAAAACCAATCTAGTTTTTTATATAAACCTTGCTTTCTTTTTGGCTATGAATGCCTATGATAGTCAAACAGAAAAGTATAAAAGTTGATAAGATGACATAAGTTTAGGCATCTTCTTCGATTGTGGTATTTTAATTATAATTTCAATTTGGATTTTCTATTCCCGACTTTATGAACAACATGTTCATTGGTCTCCAAACCTCTTTCTTCACGTCGAAGTCATATACTTTTTCCACTTTTTATTTTGACATTTCTTTAAATTTGTTATCAATGGTATACGATTTAGTAAATATTCAGAAAGAAGAAGAAGCTTTGCAATGGTAGCATTGAGATGAAAAGTGCAGATGTCTTTTCTATACAAAACGTAAGGAAGAAGAAAACAAAATATATCTATCCTAACTATGAGATAGTTACAATATCAGCCCCTATACTATACTAGATGTAACAATATTAACACCCCCCCTCAAACTCAAGTGGGGGAAAAACGAGCCAAGTTGAGTTTGGAAACTAAAGCTTGAAACCGGCTTGGAAGATGGGCTTTGGTAAAAATGTCTGCCGGTTGTTCCATGGTGGAGATAGGAAGAAGCATGATCGTCTTACCAATTACATGTTGACGAACAAAGTGGCAATCAATCTCAATATGCTTTGTGCGCTCATGGAATACATCATTATGAGCGATCTGAATAGCACTCCGATTGTCACACCAAAGAGAAGTAGATGACAATTGAGGAGCCCCCATATCAGTCAGAAGCCAACGAAGCCAAATTAACTCTTGAGCAGTGTCTGCAAGTGCACGATATTCAGCTTCAGTGCTAGATCTAGCAGTCAAAGATTGTTTCTTGCTCCGCCAAGATATAAGGGAATCACCAAGAAAGAAACAATATCCAGTAGTGGATCGGCGATCGGTCACATCACCATCCCAATCAGCATCAGAATAACCTCTAAGAGTCAAGGAGGATTCTGAGGAGAAGTAGAGACCATGAAACATGGTTCCTTTCAGATACCTGAGAATGCGAAGAACTGCTGCGTAATGATCAGAGCAAGGAGCAGCCATGAATTGACTAACAATATGAACAGCATAAGCCAAGTCTGGTCGAGTGACAGTAAGATAAACCAAGGAACCAACTAACTGGCGATATAACGTTGGATCTCGCAATGGAGACCCAGCACCTGGAGCTAGATGAAGATTATGCTCAAGAGGAGTCGATGCTACCTTGCTGTCAGTGAGACCTGCTTTAGAAAGAAGATCTGATATGTACTTAGATTGGCAGAGGTAGATTCCTGTGGAGTTTGAGAGAACTTCAAGACCAAGGAAATAATGAAGATTACCAAGATCTTTCATTTCAAAACATGAGCTAAGAGATTGTTTAAGACTACTAATTCCCACAAGATCACTACCAGTAATGATCATATCATCTACATAAAGAATAAGAAGAATGGTTCCTGCTTCAGTAGTACGAGTAAATAGTCCAGAATCATAATGACTTGAGGAAAAACCCAAAGACACAATGGTAGTGCTGAATTTTTCAAACCAAGCACGAGGTGCTTGTTTGAGACCATATAAAGCTTTTCGTAATTTGCAAACATGACCTGCAGGATGAGAAACACCAGGAGGTGGTTGCATAAATATATCTTCAATTAGATCACCATTTAGAAAAGCGTTCTTGACATCCATCTGGTAGAGTGACCAACGATGAATAGCAGAAATTGCAAGAAGACAACGAACAGAAGTAACCCGTGCAACGGGTGCAAAAGTCTCTTCATAATCAATCCCATACTCTTGGTTAAAGCCTTTTGCAACGAGTCTAGCTTTGTACCGATCAACTGATCCATCAGATTTAGTTTTAATTTTGTAGACCCATTTAGAACCAATGGGTGACTTCTCTGGTGGAAGAGGAACGATATCCCATGTTTGAGCTTTCTCAAGAGCTTGAAGTTCTTCAATCATAGCTTGCTGCCAAAGAGAGTTAGAGGATGCTTCGTTGTAGGAAGTAGGCTCATGATGGGACAATATAGTGGCATAACAATGATAATCACGGAGATGAGAGGGAATGTGTCTTACCCGCTCAGATCTACGCGCTTCTGGCATCTCATAAGTGCTTGGATCCTCAAGACCAGAAGATGCCTCAAAAGTAGTCGTTGGACATGGCTCAGATGTTTGTTCATGATCAGAGGAAGCAATGATGGGAGGCTCCATATGTGAGGAAGAATCAACACTTAGGGGTGAGTCTGAGTCAGGAGAGTCAAGAGAGATGGAAGCATTAGTAAAGAAAGGAGTAGCAGTGAAAGATGACACCTGAAATTTAGAGACCGATGAAAACATTTTGTGTTCCCAGAAAACCACATGTCGAGATATTCGTAGACGTCTAGAAATAGGATCCCAACAGCGATATCCTTTATGCTCAATGCCATACCCAAGAAAGCAACATAATCGAGAACGAGGTTCAATCTTGGAGCGTTCATGTGGTTGCAACATAACAAAACATGCACAACCCCATGTACGAAGTAGATCATAAGCAGGTGACATACCATGTAGAGCCTCGTATGGAGATTTGTTGTGAAGAACACGAGTAGGATGTCGATTAATGGTATACACGGCAGTGAAAGCTGCCTCTCCCCAAAAGTGCTCAGGACATTTGGCCGAAATCAGAAGTGTACGAACAGTATCAAGAATGTGCCGATGTTTTCTTTCGGCACGACCATTTTGTTGAGATGTGCCAGGGCATGAGTATTGAGCCATGGTACCTTGCTGATGGAGGAAGGAGATAAGAGAAGATTCTTTATACTCCATAGCATTATCAGCACGAAAAACTTTGATGGTCTTTGAGAACTGTGTGTGTATCATGCGTGCAAAAGTTATGTAAATTTCGGGTAATTCAGATCGATGTTTCATAAGATAAATCCAAGTAAAACGAGTATGGTCATCGATAAATATAACAAAATACCTAGCACCACCAATAGAGGGATGAGGTGCAGGCCCCCAAACATCAGAATGAATAAGATCAAAGGCAGAATTAGACGAAAATTCATTTGTATTAAATGGTAAACTATGTTGTTTCCCAAGTTGACAAGACAAACAAGAAACAGACTTGGAGTCAACATGACCTAACAAACCAGAATTAGCAAGTAATCTAAGCTTCGAAGTAGATAAATGTCCTAAGCGGGCGTGCCATATGTCAAAAGATAAAAGACTAGATGTAGACGCAACTAAACTAGATGTTGATTTAGGTAGACGAAGGTAGACCACTTCAAACATCCGCCCAGTTTTACGTCCTATTCCAAGGATCTCCTTGGTCTTTGGATCCTGCACAACACAACCAGAAGAAGAGAAAGTAACAGTTAGACCAGAATCACAAAGTTGGCTAATTGATATGAGACTAAGGGATAAATTGGGAACATGAACAGCATTGGGTATAGATAAATGCGTAGTGGAGACATGTCCACTAAATGTTACAGGGAGACGAGTTCCATCAGCTGTAGAAACAGATGGAAAAGTGTGTGGCGGTTGTTTAGTAACAAAAAAATCTGAATGGGGAGTCATATGATTGCAACAACCCGAATCAAACAACCACATGTTACCTGACGAAGATGACAACTCATTTGTACCCATAGAACCCAACATTAGTTGTTCCATCAGCTCTTGATTCTTTCGCATTAGCTCCATGAGATCATTGTTAGGAGCAGAAATATTAGTTGCAATACAAACAGGAGTCTCAGGCTTTTGAGAGTCTGGAATAATGGACCCTGCCATAGATTTTGATCGAAATTGTGGTCTTGAGATCCCTAAATTCCTGGGATGTTTGGAACAGTCAGAGCCATAATGTTTTGGATGTTTCACATTACACCACTTGCAATAGCGTATGGGGCATTCCAATAGCAAGTGTGATGTGGAATGACAAAAGGTACATTCGCTTTGGTTTCGTTTTCCTGCATATTTGGATTCATTTGTTTTACCCTTTTGACCGAAAGAAGGCACAAATAAAACTGTATCAGATAGAGGTTGTACGCGAGACTGAAGCCGAGTTTCTTCGCTTATCAATTCTGAAATAGCATCGTCAAGCGTCGGAAGAGGATGCCTGTGAAGTAATGATGCACGAACATTTTCAAATCTATCGGTGAGACCCATCAACAAGGTAATTAAGTGAAGTTGACTGAAGTAGGCACGGAATTGACGAGCAGTCTCATCAAAAATCTGTGGTGCGGCTAGATTTAATTGATCCCTGATTACTTGCATCTCTGATACATAAGAACTAACAGACTGGTCAGGTTGTTGTCTTTTGCACTGAAATGAAGACCACAACTGATATTGATGTGAGAGACCTGCAGTAGTAAACCTTTTGGCAAGAAATTCCCAAACTTCAGTTGCGGTAGTGTAACCCAATAGTTGTTGATGAATCTCTGTAGTTGTTGAAGCATTAATGTATCCGATGATCTTTGCGTTCTTGATATCCCAGTCATCCGATCTCTTAGCAAAGGCTGCATCTGTTTCCTCTGCCCCTTTTGTCGGACGTGGGTTTGTACCCAAAACATAGCTATACAGCCCTTGAGATTTAAGGTGGATTGTCATGTGATGTTGCCATAAAACATAATTTTGTCCATCAAGAAGAACTGATATGGGACGATTTTGAATAACAGAAGGGTTCAACATTTAAACAAAACAAAAGAGGTTTGCGAAAATATTGATCAGTTCACGGAACACACCTAGGTTACGGTTCTTTGCAGTCACAAATCAATAGAAATCACGACTCGTAAATAACACGAACTTTGGGATGCAGTTTCAGAGATGAAATCAGAAAATAAGAATAGAAGTTACGAACCAGGAGTTGACTCAAAACGCTCGTGAAATCAGAAACCCAAAACAGATAGTCGATCGAGAAGACTGAGATGGCAGCGATAGTTCAGATACGTAGTAGGATTCACATGCCTAAAGCTCTGATACCATGTTATCAATGGTATACGATTTAGTAAATATTCAGAAAGAAGAAGAAGCTTTGCAATGGTAGCAATGAGATGAAAAGTGCAGATGTCTTTTCTATACAAAACGTAAGGAAGAAGAAAACAAAATATATCTAGCCTAACTATGAGATAGTTACAATATCAGCCCCTATACTATACTAGATGTAACAATATTAACAAAATTTAGGATTTCATTTTGTGTCTTCTGTTTAAATTTGTAATTTTCATTTTGTTGTTAATTTCAGTGTCTTTTTATGTTTTTTCATTTTAGAACTTGGTCAGTTAGAACGTTAACTCATCAAGTGTCGGAAGGGCATGGTGGTGGTAAGGAACTGATCGATGGTGTTCATAATCCTTTTCAAATCTTTATATGAGTATTATGAGGGTGCGATAGATTGCAATAATTTCATGCATGACATGCGATATTATTTTGTTAAGTATATGAATTTACAGATATTGAAGGTCATGTGACGTTATTTTTTATCGTGCATGCCATGCGTTGTTGATTAGATTATATGACTACAAACAACATCACATCATACGACAATTAACATCCAAAACGAAAATAAACATACACCATAAGACATCCATTTGAATATCGTCATACATGCTTTCACCCACTGAAAAGGTCTCATCGTAAATATGGCATACTATTTGAACCGTCACATATGAAAATATATACATGTAATTTAAGGTAGGTCTCCCGCACGTATCTGACTTAGCCATTGTTTGTTTATTGCTAAATGGAATCATTAAGAGGTGGTTTAACATTTGAACGGGCCTCTTAATGATTCTGGTAAGAAGTAAACAAACAACCACTTAGCTGAATTAGTCAAGAAAAGCCTTTAAAACATTTTTCCGTCACTTCTTCTGTCGCCCAAAACAAATCAAAGAGTATATAATTCAACAAGAAGAACCCAATACACGAGAACAAACATTAAAATGCTTGTTCAGAGGTGTGATACGACAAATAGAGCATGGCATGGAAAAAAAACATTGCAATTGTTCACAACTGCTTGACTTTGAGGACGATATATGAGCGTGGTAGAGCCAATATTGTAATACCTCTAATTGCTAAGCTGTGTATTTAAGCTTAATTGTTGTTAGATTATTTATAATTAATGCAAATCATGAGAATTTAATATTGTACTTGACCGCAGAAATCAATTGCAAGCGTTTAATTTGACAAGTTTAGCAAAATGCAAGTTCAGTGGTGTGATATAACAAGGGTTATTATCGAAAAAACCATTCGAACTTTTATGATTTTTTCGGTTTAACCATTCAATTTTTTCCCAACCGATCAAATCACTACACTTTTTATTTTCTATTAGTTTAGTTTAATCACTATACTTTCAAATTTATTGGTTTAGCCATTCATTTTTGACCGGTAACTTGTTTGACCGGTCAATTGTTGTTATGAACTAGAGTTATTATCAAAAAAATCATTCGAACTTTCATAATTCTTTTTCTTTAACCATTCTATTAGCTTTTCGTGATCTAACCTCTAATTTAATTGATGTTCAGATTTTTGTAATTTCTATTATTATATTGCTCATAACATCAAATGATTAAAATAAACATTAATTTCAAGAAAATTGTTTCTCTCTTTTTTCATCATCATATTGCTTTTATCACCAACGATTTTTCATTGATCTCTTCTGCTTCTTAATCATCATCCTCTTCTACTTCGTCAGTTCTTCATTATCATTGTGTTAATCCAAACAGATTCTAATCAAGTTGATTCTATATGGTTTTATAGCGTTTATCAAGTTTGTTGACAATTATGTCAACTGATTATAGTTTCAAATAAGAAACCTATCAAGTAATGTTTAAATTGGTATTTGTTTATTCAATTTTCACATATTGAAATCCATTTGATTTTGATTATATTTCTTCTTCTTTGTTAGGGTTTGAATTTTTTAAATGATCGTAAATAAATAAATTATATAAATTAAAAAATAATCACTAACGATAGTAATAATATTGTCACATCCTTGCTTTAAAACATGCTTGCTTATCCCAGGAATAACAATAAATGCATAAAGCTAAATAAATATTACAATATGTCATGCACTACACGTGCTACAAGGTTACAGTACTAAATTGCTATTACATCACAATATAATTAAAAGCAGCTACCCAGATCCCAAGGCACCATAAAGCTATACCACAAGCTGAAAGTGAGCTAAGTCCTCTGGGTCGATCAGATAATAGACCTAAGCAGAAGGTCCAGCTTGCTCTTTACCTTTTCCTGTAAAAATTGTGAGTAGCAACTGTAACCTAAAGCTTAGTGAGTAAACAGATATTCATGAATGCATGTAAAATATGAGGCGAAAGTGCCTATAAAGGCTGTTATGCTTGCTTGCTTGCTTGTTTAATACCCAGAAAGAATGCTGCACGATTGAGACATTTCACGCAGAAAGGAGATGCCACCACTAGGGGTTACCGCTTCCGATGATCAGTCGGTGATACGGGGCTAGCTACCCGCATAATGCTTGGGATAGTGGTGAGCATCAGAATTGCTTGCTTGCTATGTATAATGCTTATGAAAATGCACAAAGAAACGCTCAAACAAAGCTTCCTGTATAGTATGCAGAACAATAAACAGATAGCAGATAAATATGCATATTAATAGATCAAATGTAAGATCCGGCTAAGCTGGGCATCACCTGTACCACAGTGTTCGCCTTCACTCACAAAAGTCTATTGAATTCCAAAGAAGTCATATAGAAGCAATTTATGTCTCAATTTCATATAAAACATGTAAACAAGAATAACTGTTACTCACAGTACTGAAAATGCTTGCACTGGCTTTTCTATGCTTTTAATTGCTTTGACACGCTTGCACTTGCTTATCTAGACTTTAATATTTTTTTTCTGGCACTGGCTTTGACTCGTAACTGGGCTAAACGGCTTATGTATAATATCTGAAGTTTAATATTACAGAACATATGCTAAATTAATAATGCTAGCTCAATATTCCAACATCTATAAGCCATGCCATAACTTTAGCTAAATATTTTGTTAATTTATGCGTTGCTCATTAATTTTATCAATTAAATTCGAATTTAGGGGAGGGGTTCGAATTTGATGCTCAAATTCGAATATATTGAGCTAAAGTCGAGATCAAACTCGAACATAGGGGACAAACTCGAACATGATGCTAAACTCGAATATTAAACTCGAACAGGGGGATTAAACTCGAACCTACAGTTCGAATTTAGCTCCATTCGAGCTTGTTCTTGGCATTTCGAATTTGTTCTTTGCATTTTCGAGTTTGTTCATAAGTTACAGCTTTAAACATGCATTTTCAAGCCTAATAATCACAAATAAGCTAAGTAATAAGCCTAGATTCGATTATATTATACATAATCTATCATATTCTAGTTAAACTCATGCGAAATTAGCTTTAAATCACCTAAAAATGATAAACTCGAATTTATAGCTTCAAAACCGAAAATGAAAATGACAAATCTTACCTCGAATTCGTATCAAATCTCACATGCAATAGTAGATCCGCGTAGTACTCTTCGAGATCTTTCCGATGACGTATAGAACTCGAGATTTGGCCGGTCGGTTTGGGAGAAAAGTTAGAGAGAAGTTCGGTTCTAGAGAGAGTCTCTCAAGATGCTAGATGGATTTTTGCAAAAGTGAGAAAATGGGACACCCGGCTCCTATTTATACTAAAAATCGAAATTACATCATTTAACGCAGATTGCTCAAAATACTTAAAATAAAAATACAAATAAAAAGCAAGGTGTTATAGTATGAGCCCACCACGCTTGCACTTCGTCCTCGAAGTACCTAAGGCTCAAACAGATGCGGATATCGAACTCTCATGTCTTGCTCAGATTCCCAGGTCTGAGAAGTTCCGTGAGAAGTTCTCCATTGCACCAACACCATTGCTACTTCTCGATTTCTCAGCTTCTTCATCTTTGTCTCTAGAATGACCTCAGGCTCGTCACATTGCAGTTTCTCATTAATCTTATAAGTCAGATGATCGGCCCACTTTTCTCTGTCATCTTCTTTGCACTTCCTTAGTTGCGAAACGTGAAATACGGGGTGTATGTTGGACAATTCGTTCGGCAAATCCAAGAGATATGATTGGGTTCCAACACGCTCGGTGATCTTGAAAGGACCAACGAATCGTGGTGCTAACTTGCCACGCTTGCCGAATCTGAACACACCTTTCATCGGTGAGACTTTCAGTACGACATAATCGTCCTTCTGGAATTCTAAAGGCTTATGGCGTTGGTCGTGATACGATTTCTGTCGTGATTGAGCGGTTTCTAAGCGTTGGCGAATAATTCTGATCTTGTCGTTAGTCTGCTGAAGTAGCTCGGGACCGGCAATTGGTGCTTCACCGGCTTCATGCCAACACGTAGGAGTTCGGAACTTGCGTCCGTATAAGGCTTCGAAAGGTGCGGCTTTGATGGATGAGTGGTAACTATTGTTATAAGAAAACTCTGCTAGCGGCAAGTGGTCGTCCCAATTACCACTAAACTTAAGAACACATGCCCGCAGCATGTCTTCGAGTGTAAGGATCGTGCGCTCACTTTGGCCATCAGGCTGCGGATGATACGCTGTGCTCATTCTGATCTTAGTGCCTAATCCATCTTGTAATGCACTCCAGAACCTCGAAGTGAACCGGCTGTCGCGATCTGAAACGATTGACAGAGGCACTCCGTGTCGAGTAACGATCTCGTCTATATACAACTTAGCCAGCTTCTCCAATGAATAGCTCTCGCGAATTGGAATGAAATGAGCGACTTTGGTTAGACGATCTACAATGACCCAAATTGCGTCGTGCTGTCTTCGCATAGTCGGAAGCTTCGTCACATAGTCCATCGTTATGTGATCGAACTTCCACTCGGGAATCGGTAGAGGCTGAAGACTGCCATAAGGCTGTTGATGCTCTGCTTTGACTAATCGGCATGTAACACAATTATCGACATATTGACCTACGTCTCTCTTCATACTAGGCCACCAATACTCGGCTTTTAGATCGTTGTACATCTTGGTGCTGCCAGGATGTACCGAGAAGTTAGAACAGTGAGCTTCCGAAAGAATTTTCTGCCGAATATCACCAAACTTCGGAACCCAGACACGATTTTTGAAAAGTTTCAAGCCGCGAGAGTTATCGATTAAGAATTGAAGTTGCCCTTTCATATCCTCAGAGTTGAGGTTTTCCTCTTTTAGGGCTTCGGCTTGAGCAACGAGGATTTCATCAATAAGAGTAGATGAAAATGAAGTATGAGTCAGAGTATAGAGACATTTCGCGGAATAAGATTTACGACTCAATGCATCGGCCACCACATTCGCTTTGCCGGGGTGATACAAAATATCACAGTCATAGTCTTTGATGAGTTCCATAGAGCGTCGATGGCGCATGTTAAGTTCCTTCTGGCTGAAAATGTACTTAAGGCTCTTGTGATCTGTATATAACTGGCATTTGGTGCCGTAGAGGTAATGTTAGAATAGGCGCTTCGGTGAGTTTCTGTTTTAAAGTTTGGAAGGCGGTCTCTTGAGCTTCTTCCCAAATAAAGGGGACATTCTTGCGAGTAAGAGATGTAAGAGGCATGGCTAATTTTGAGAAGTCCTTAATGAATCGACGGTAGTAACCCGCCAATCCCAAGAAACTTTGGATCTCAGTAGCTGATTTGGGAGCTTCCCAATTTTGAATGGCTTCTATCTTAGAAGGATCCACAGAGATTCCTTCACCAGATATCACATGACCAAGGAATTGTATCTGATAAGATACAAGATTTGCAAGTTAACGCTGAGCATGAAATTTAAAAAAAAAAAGATAAGCTTTAAATAAATAAATCGAGATTGTAAGCACCTGTCGCAGCCAAAATTCGCATTTAGAGAACTTGGCGTAAAGTCGCTCTTTGCGCAGCAACTCTAGCAGCTCTCTAAGATGCACAGCATGCTCAGCTTCGGTTTTCGAGTAGATGGAATATCGTCTATAAAGACAATAACAGACTTGTCAAGCATGGCCTACAAACACGGTTCATTAGATCCATGAATGCCGCAGGAGCGTTTGTAAGGCCAAAGGGCATAACAAGAAACTCGTAATGTCCATATCTAGTACGGAAAGCTGTTTTGGGGACATCTTCTTCATGAACTTTGAGCTGATGATACCCAGATCTAAGATCGATCTTTGAGAAATAACTGGCTCCCTGAAGCTGGTCGAAAAGATCGTCTATTCTGGGCAACGGATATTTGTTCTTTATTGTTACCTTGTTCAACTCCCTATAATCAATGCACATCCGGAGAGTCCCATCTTTCTTCTTAACAAATAAAACAGGAGCTCCCCAGGGAGATGAACTTGGTCGTACGAGTCCCTTGTCAAGCAATTCTTGCAATTGCTTCATCATTTCTTGCATCTCAGCAGGTGCAAGTCTGTACGGGGCTCGAGCAATAGGTGCTGCGCCTGGCACTAAATCAATTCTGAACTCCACCTGACGGTCTGGTGGAAGTCCAGAGATGTCCTCAGGAAAGACATCGGGAAACTCTGAGGCTATCGGTACCTCGGCTAAAGTTTTCTTTTCAGATTTAGCATCTATTGCATAGGCTAAGTAAGACACGCAACCCTTAGCTATATGCTTCCTAGCTTTCACTACCGAGATCAAGCATAAATCACCTTTCATTCTGTCACCATAGATGTAGATACTGCGGCCATCCGGAGTAGTGAGCTTGATTAACTTCTTTTTACAGATAATGTTGGCGTCATGGTGAACTAGCCAATCCATACCCACGATAACGTCGAACTCGTGAAAATCCATCGGAATAAGATCAAGTTGAAATGTGCAGTTGTCGAGCAGAATGATGCAATCACGGTAAATTTTATCGGTAGACACACTTACATTACTAGCCGTTTCGATATCAAATATAACAGGTAGAGTGGTCGGTGCAATTCCAAGTTTAGATGCAAATGAATTTGATATGAAAGAACGCTTGGCTCCTGAATCAAAAATAACTCTAGCAGGAATAGAGTTATCAAGAAACATACCAGATACCACATCTGGTATTTCCTTCGCTTGCTCGGCCGTTATTTGGAATGCGCGATTCTGATTTCTTGATGGTTCATTACGGCGGCTAGAACCTCCACGTGATGTGCTATGTCGGGCCGGTTGGTTTTGTCTTTGTTGTTGTTGTTGATGTTGTTGTTGCTGCTGGGGTCGGTACTGTTGTTGTTGCAGACGTGGATGATGCTCGGCACTTGGATATATTAAACTGAACGGATGCGTGCATGCCCGCTCAGTATGTCCAGGGCGTAAACAGTTGTTGCAAACTTTAACTTTGTTAGGACATTCTTCACTGCTATGCCCTATGTCATTGCACACGTAACATCTCACATCATTGGGGTTACAACGCCCAATGTGTGACTTATGGCAGCGGCGACACTGCCTCGGCTCAGAATATACTGTATAGGAACGAGCTTGCTGCGCCGGAGGTGAGCTGAACTGTCGGTACTGAGACTGTTGTGACTGAGAATATCTGGATGAAGATCCAGAATAACTTCCAGTACGAGATTTCTTGGGCGGTGATGGACATGTCGGGTTAACAGATGAAGCAGGAACTCCTCCAGCTCGAATAAAATCCTGCTCGAGAATTCGAGCAGCTTCAACACAATCAGCATAGTTGGTATATCTCTGGTGCTTCAAGAACTTCTGATATTCAGGATGCAGACCCATCAGAAAACGGTCGATCTTTCGCTCTTCAGTAGCGACTTGATAGTCAGACAGCAAGCTTAGTCGGGTAAATTCAATCTCATACTCAGTCACCGGTTTGGTTCCCTGAGTAAGAGACATCAGCTTCTCTTCCAAACGCTTCTTTTCATCAGCTGGGCAGTACTGACGAAAGAAGATAACTTTAAATTCATCCCAAGATAGGGACTTAATCCAGTTGGCTCCGTGCATGTTCTCCTAAGACCTCCACCACATAACAGCGCCACCCTCGAACAATGTAGTAGCAAAGCTGACCTTTGATTCCTCAGCGCAGTCACTAATGAGAAAAAATCCGCTCGATGCCAGTGATCCACTCGAGCGCTTCAATCGAGTTTGCAGCTCCTTTGAAAGGTTGAGCTCCACAAGCTTTGAAGTAACGGAAGTTGCAGCCCTTAGGAGGGACTACAGGAGCTTCCTCCTCGTCGGTGTCGTCGTTTCGGCGTCCAGTGTCATCATGCTGTTGTTTCCTACGCTCTTCTCTGCGCATAGTTTCGGCTTCATCACGAGCACGAAACTGATCTTGCAAGAACTTAGCTTGACGCTCGTTGTTCTCATTAAGCATTGTTTGCATAATTTGCATGATCTGTTCAGGAGTGAGTCCACCTCCAGCTCCTTCACCAGATCCAGACATGTTCTGAAATTATATAAATAATACTTGCATAAGAATAGGTATAATTCCTATTTTACCCCATTTCCCAATTCCTAAAGCAAAGTCAAAGCCTATCTCAGGTCAAGTTAAAGCCTAGACATTCGAAGCTAATATCTTTGCTTAAAAGTTTGAGTCCAAGTGTTATTGCTAACACTTGAATCCCTCAAACTAATTCTCTGATACCATCCTGTCACATCCTTGCTTTAAAACATGCTTGTGGTGTCTATTTTACTAAACACTAATCTTATAATAAAAATGGAACTAATCCAAACTAAAACTAATAGACAATAGGCAAGTGTAACCTATCGTATAGTAGAATAGTTTAGGTAAGAACCGAGTATCGATCTCAGGGAAACGATGCAGAATGATGATAATAAGTCTTTGGTTACTAATTAATCATGTACAATAAGTAGTTGATTCTAAATAACTATTATAATGAAGCAAATGAACTAACTTGGATTATGAAGTAGAACAAACAAAAGCAATGGACAGTTTAGTGTCAAAACAATGCATTTACTTAGAATCAATCCCCCTAGTCTCGATGATAGCATTTAAAGCCCGCTATTAAATTTAACTCAATTGATTCTTAAGCCGATTAAACTTCCTGGTCAGGTTATTTAACTTTATGAATATCGGAAAGACACGTGAAGTTCTTCACTATATCCACCTCAAAACATGCAATTAAAACACAATCACTTTGATTATTGAAGTTATATGATTAAGACTAATCCAAGTTACACAAGATGGTTCATCTCAATGTAACTTCACTTGTAAAGTCATAAACTTGAAAAACCATAACAACTTCTTTTTACCGGTTCCGGTTTCAAGAAACGATTAACTGGTAAAACAATTAGTCGAAATAAATATTCAAAACAAAAGGCTTTCGCCACAAATTGAATTGACTATCTATTGAATATTAATGAAATCCCAAGTTTTACCAAACAAATGTAACCAAATAAACCAATGAAATCAAAAGAATGATTCAATCCAATAACGTTATCATCTAAACTAGGGTTCAATCATCTAAGTAAATGCAAAAGAAAATCACCCCATGGTTAGGGTTACCATCATCTCAATCAAAACACTAACAAAAGAATCCATGAAAGATACCAAACCAGTGTTAGAATGATGAATAGAGAAGTTGAAATCGTGATACTCTTCAATTGTTCTTCACAAAAATCGTCTCTTGATGCTTGGAATCGTGTTTTCTCCCTTTGCGTTGCTCTCCTCCCCCTTCTTTTCTTCCCAGCCGTCGCCTCCTTGTCAATATATAGGGTTTCCTTCCCTTTACAAACTTCCCCCTACTTCCCTTTATTGGCGTGCGCTCCAGGTTTCATTTCCATGGCCATGTTTTCCTTTATGCAGCAGCGCTCTTATCTACAAATCCATGGCCATGGATTGTCTTTCATATGCAACAGGCGGGCGTTATCTTCAAATCCATGGCTTGTCTAAATTCCATGGTCATGGAATGTTCTTCTTTGTATCCAATAGTTTGATAGTTTATCACTAAATCTTGACATTGCATCATTCGTTTTCCTTAATTCGCAAATGTCTGCTACAAACCTTCGGAAACAAAATTATTTCATTTCAGTATCGAATTCGAAAGTTTAGCTATCAAAGCACACTTAAATGAGGGAGATATGCCAAGAAAAATATGTATAAAATCAACAACATCAAATATCCCCACACTTAAGTTTTGCTTGTCCTCAAGCAAAATCTCTCTAAAAGTAATTACCTCAATTGGCCTTGCTTTACAAAACAATAGTTCTCTGGGACATTATCTTGAACGAATGATATTAATACTTTTGTAAGTAAAACTATCGAATGCAAACCAAACAAGAAATTCACATGATGCTAGATCATAGATATTTAGCATTCATGAAAGTCGCTTTTGAATTAGTCTACATAACCAAAGCACCTCACAATAGGATTCTCTCAAACACTCGAATGTGTATCAGGGTTTCTTTTCAAGACAAATTCACTCAAGCCAAGTCGTGGAACATGCTACTATCATAAGCTTGATTGAGAATCAAATCTCCACCACTAAACATGAGAATGAGGCAAAATGAAGGTCTTTCACAGGGTTGTAACGGGGCTATGGGTAAAAGGTAGGATACAAAGGATAAACTGTGTGAAATAGTCCTAAATCCGACACTTTAAAGCACGAGCTGTTAGCTAAAGAAAAACTTAATCACAACTTGACCAATTACAATAGAAAGAACTCTAGAAAAGGAATAAATACAAAGGAGAAACAAAGATAAAACTATACCCCTTTTTTTTTTCTTTTTTTTTTCTTTTTTTTTTGTTTTCTTTTTTCTTTTTTCTTTTTTTCACTTTTTTGTTTTTTTGCTTTTTTTTTCTTTTGACTATGAACTTGAGAATCTAAATACTAAACATAATTACATAAAACTCAAAAACTAAAAGAAAATAAAATTTTAACTAAACAGCTGGAATTTAGATCGGATCAAGACTAAAGGTGACGAGAGCCAAACGGATTGAAAAGGTTAACAACATGGGTTATAACTGAAATGAAAAGGTTTAAGCTCAAAAGGGGTAACTAAGGTAAAAACACACATCATTTTGCATGCTTAGAAGGTGGGAAAAATGAAACGGTAACTAAATGACTCAATCCTAATTTGCCTTCATTATAAATGCAACATTCTCAGTAATGTGGTCTCGAAATGCATTACATAAGCAAGTTCTGAAGTAAACAAGTACCACCGGCACACTCAACAAAAGAAAACACAAGCATTAAAAATGAATGCTATTCTTGGCTCAAATCCTCACGAATGAGATAGGCTAAAATGTGCAAGGGTCATGCAAACATATCCAAGAAACTAATCCACGAAGTAAAGTATCTCGCCTAAATCATGCAAATCTACTCAATTAAGTTTACATTCTCATGAAGTACTTAGGCAAGCAATAACACCAATGTTCTCGAATGTGTAAAGAGAACGCCACAAAAATAGGACTTTTAGGCCAAATTGAGAATAGTTACATCACATATAGAAAAATTTCACCCTTAAACAAAACATGCTTAAATGGTCATACCCCTTCCCCACACTTAGAATTGGACATTGTCCTCAATGTTCAAAAGATATTAAGATGCAGTGGTGGAAGTGTAAGCAAAAGAGATGAACAGAATGACTCCCCTGAAGTATGGAACGTGGACCGACATGAGCACCAAGAAGTATGCACAATAAGCCTCTCGTATGTCCACTAGCACCTGATTGAGAGAAAACAATGGTGAAAATCAAGTGGAGAGTGGGATATGAGAAGAGGGAAGAAGGGCTAAGAGCCGCCGCTTAGAAACAAGAAATCCATGGCCATGTATTTCGTTTTCTCGCTTCCGTAACAATAAGCCATGGGCTTCTTAGAAAAACAAATCCATGGTCATGTTTTTTTTAATCGCCGCTTCCGTGACAATCTAAAAATCCATGGCCATTTTTTTTTAACCCTAGCCGCTTAAAAAAAAGGGACCATGTTTTTTTTTTAGAATAGATGGCCATGGAACTCACTGGAAGTTTACAATATTGAGGACACCATGGATTTAGAATTCCATGGCCGTAAAACTCCCTGTTTAAATCTTCAAATATATAGCCATGGATTCTAAATAAACATGACCATGGATTCCTTTCTTCTTTTATTTTCCAACAGATTGAAAACCAAAACAAAATTAATTGCAAAAATCCTAATAATAAAAAAACAAACAAAACAAATAAAAAAAAATCGAAAACCTATTCAATTTACGGGTTGCCTCCCGAAAGCGCTTGTTTATAAGGTCTCTAGCTTGACCTTATTCCACTCATTTTTATTTCAAAGGAATGAAAAGGATGTAAGACTTACCTTTGGATGAAGTACAAAAAATGGACTTTGACGAATTAAGTTTGCACTCCTTACCCTTCATGCTTCCATTAATGCATTTATGTTCATGTTTTAATCTTATTGAACTACGTTTACCATCTTTAATGACATCACGACCTTTTGGTCCTTTCCTTCGTTTTCGAGTACGCCTATTTTGTTTTCCTTTCATGGGTGGCTTCGAGTTATCCTCCTCACTCTGTTGATTCGAACAAATTATTGCAACATTCTCTACTTGCATATCCATAACATCCACCAAACAATTAGTACATTCAGAATCAGATGAGGATTTCATAATATTAACAATAGCATATGAGTTTCATCAAATAAATTAAAATCAACTCCCTCATCATCAACAAGGGTAGACTCGTTGACTCCCAAAAGTCTTGCAAGCTCTTCTAAATCCTTTTCGGGATTGAACTCGTCTTCCATCATATCGTTGATCTTCAAATAAAAGACTTGTGAGGTATCTTGTGAGATTGAGGAATGTACTTGGCCAGTTGTTATCTCTGATGTATTGGTGATCGGTTGTATAAGTTGAAAAGTATCATCATAAACAGACTCAACATCTTCGTCCGAATCACTAACATCGTATGTATATATGTGAGTACTCCCCTCAACTTGTATCTCCTCCTCTCGTATACCTGAACTACTTCTTGATGGTCCTTCGGCAATCAATTCGACCAATTGTACCATTTGGCATTCGAGATTCTCAATTATAGATTGTTGATCACGAAGACACGTATCAATTTGGCTTTGCCTTGCCTCTTGACTCGCAATATGATTCATCATTAGTTCAGTAAAGCTCAAATTTATCTCAGGTTCATCTTGGGAAGGAGTGTGACAAGCATATTGAATATCTTGACTTTGGCAATATTGAATGCCAGCTTGGTATGGGGTATGATATCCGAGCTGATGATGGCTTTTGGAAGAGAGTAGATTGAGCAAGTAATCACAACAATCGTCATAGGAGGATTGAGAGGTCTCAGGCATGTAAGAACCTAAACAATGGCTAAAATGAGGATCTTCATACGACAACATACCATGTTCTTCATAATTGATCTCCCCTTGACAATAACTTGTTTCATAGCCATCATACATCTCAAATCCATTATACATTCCGCACAAAAAAATTAAAAGCGAAACAAAGCAGAAGAGAAGGAAAAAAAAACCAAAAGAGAAAATAAACTATTATAAAACAAAAAGAAAATGAACCAAGGATTCAATGCAACTGCAAAGATTCCTCAAACTTAATTTGTTTAACTAAAATAAAATAAGATAAAAAATCGAAAAAAAAAAACTAAAAATTAAACAGCAACTTTCCTAAAACAAAATTTAAAGAAAGGAATTAATTAATCTAGCAACTTCAGACCGTTCTCAAAATCACCGTTTCCCCGGCAACGGCGCCAAAAACTTGGTGTCTATTTTACTAAACACTAATCTTATAATAAAAATGGAACTAATCCAAACTAAAACTAATAGACAATAGGCAAGTGTAACCTATCGTATAGTAGAATAGTTTAGGTAAGAACCGAGTATCGATCTCAGGGAAACGATGCATATTGATGATAATAAGTCTTTGGTTACTAATTAATCATGTACAATAAGTAGTTGATTCTAAATAACTATTATAATGAAGCAAATGAACTAACTTGGATTATGAAGTAGAACAAACAAAAGCAATGGACAGTTTAGTGTCAAAACAATGCATTTACTTAGAATCAATCCCCCTAGTCTCGATGATAGCATTTAAAGCCCGCTATTAAATTTAACTCAATTGATTCTTAAGCCGATTAAACTTCCTGGTCAGGTTATTTAACTTTATGAATATCGGAAAGACACGTGAAGTTCTTCACTATATCCACCTCAAAACATGCAATTAAAACACAATCACTTTGATTATTGAAGTTATATGATTAAGACTAATCCAAGTTACACAAGATGGTTCATCTCAATGTAACTTCACTTGTAAAGTCATAAACTTGAAAAACCATAACAACTTCTTTTTACCGGTTCCGGATTTCAAGAAACGATTAACTGGTATAACAATTAGTCGAAATAAATATTCAAAACAAAAGGCTTTCGCCACAAATTGAATTGACTATCTATTGAATATTAATGAAATCCCAAGTTTTACCAAACAAATGTAACCAAATAAACCAATGAAATCAAAAGAATGATTCAATCCAATAACGTTATCATCTAAACTAGGGTTCAATCATCTAAGTAAATGCAAAAGAAAATCACCCCATGGTTAGGGTTACCATCATCTCAATCAAAACACTAACAAAAGAATCCATGAAAGATACCAAACCAATGTTAGAATGATGAATAGAGAAGTTGAAATCGTGATACTCTTCAATTGTTCTTCACAAAAATCGTCTCTTGATGCTTGGAATCGTGTTTTCTCCCTTTGCGTTGCTCTCCTCCCCCTTCTTTTCTTCCCAGCCGTCGCCTCCTTTTCAATATATAGGGTTTCCTTCCCTTTACAAACTTCCCCCTACTTCCCTTTATTGGCGTGCGCTCCAGGTTTCATTTCCATGGCCATGTTTTCCTTTATGCAGCAGCGCTCTTATCTACAAATCCATGGCCATGGATTGTCTTTCATATGCAACAGGCGGGCGTTATCTTCAAATCCATGGCTTGTCTAAATTCCATGGTCATGGAATGTTCTTCTTTGTATCCAATAGTTTGATAGTTTATCAATAAATCTTGACATTGCATCATTCGTTTTCCTTAATTCGCAAATGTCTGCTACAAACCTTCGGAAACAAAATTATTTCATTTCAGTATCGAATTCGAAAGTTTAGCTATCAAAGCACACTTAAATGAGGGAGATATGCCAAGAAAAATATGTATAAAATCAACAACATCAGCTTGCTTATCCCAGGAATAACAATAAATGCATAAAGCTAAATAAATATTACAATATGTCATGCACTACACGTGCTACAAGGTTACAGTACTAAATTGCTATTACATCACAATATAATTAAAAGCAGCTACCCAGATCCCAAGGCACCATAAAGCTATACCACAAGCTGAAAGTGAGCTAAGTCCTCTGGGTCGATCAGATAATAGACCTAAGCAGAAGGTCCAGCTTGCTCTTTACCTTTTCCTGTAAAAATTGTGAGTAGCAACTGTAACCTAAAGCTTAGTGAGTAAACAGATATTCATGAATGCATGTAAAATATGAGGCGAAAGTGCCTATAAAGGCTGTTATGCTTGCTTGCTTGCTTGTTTGCTTAATACCCAGAAAGAATGCTTGCACAATTGAGACATTTCCCGCAGAAAGGAGATGCCACCACTAGGGGTTACCGCTTCCGATGATCAGTCGGTGATACGGGGCTAGCTACCTGCATAATGCTTGGGATAGTGGTGAGCATCAGAATTGCTTGCTTGCTATGTATAATGCTTATGAAAATGCACAAAGAAACGCTCAAACAAAGCTTCCTGTATAGTATGCAGAACAATAAACAGATAGCAGATAAATATGCATATTAATAGATCAAATGTAAGATCCGGCTAAGCTGGGCATCACCTGTACCACAGTGTTCGCCTTCACTCACAAAAGTCTATTGAACTCCAAAGAAGTCATATAGAAGCAATTTATGTCTCAATTTCATATAAAACATGTAAACAAGAATAATTGTTACTCACAGTACTGAAAATGCTTGCACTGGCTTTTCTATGCTTTTAATTGCTTTGACACGCTTGCACTTGCTTATCTAGACTTTAATATTTTTTTTCTGGCACTGGCTTTGACTCGTAACTGGGCTAAACGGCTTATGTATAATATCTGAAGTTTAATATTACAGAACATATGCTAAATTAATAACGCTAGCTCAATATTCCAACATCTATAAGCCATGCCATAACTTTAGCTAAATATTTTGCTAATTATTTTGTTAATTTATGCGTTGCTCATTAATTTTATCAATTAAATTCGAATTTAGGGGAGGGGTTCGAATTTGATGCTCAAATTCGAATATATTGAGCTAAAGTCGAGATCAAACTCGAACATAGGGGACAAACTCGAACATGATGCTAAACTCGAATATTAAACTCGAACAGGGGGATTAAACTCGAACCTACAGTTCGAATTTAGCTCCATTCGAGCTTGTTCTTGGCATTTCGAATTTGTTCTTTGCATTTTCGAGTTTGTTCATAAGTTACAGCTTTAAACATGCATTTTCAAGCCTAATAATCACAAATAAGCTAAGTAATAAGCCTAGATTCGATTATATTATACATAATCTATCATATTCTAGTTAAACTCATGCGAAATTAGCTTTAAATCACCTAAAAATGATAAACTCGAATTTATAGCTTCAAAACCGAAAATGAAAATGACAAATCTTACCTCGAATTCGTATCAAATCTCACATGCAATAGTAGATCCGCGTAGTACTCTTCGAGATCTTTCCGATGACGTATAGAACTCGAGATTTGGCCGGTCGGTTTGGGAGAAAAGTTAGAGAGAAGTTCGGTTCTAGAGAGAGTCTCTCAAGATGCTAGATGGATTTTTGCAAAAGTGAGAAAATGGGACACCCGGCTCCTATTTATACTAAAAATCGAAATTACATCATTTAACGCAAATTGCTCAAAATACTTAAAATAAAAATACAAATAAAAAGCAAGGTGTTATAAATATAATTAATTAAATTTTTAAAAAATAAATAATAGTAGAAAATTAAAAACAAAAATTTATTATAAAAATTCATAAGCAATTTTGAAACTTAAATTAAGTTTATTTTTGGTGTTTATAAAATCTTCAAAAACTTTAAAATTAAAAATTAATTGATTTTAATTTGATATACTACTGTTATTGATAAAAATATGAAAATATATGTTTGATTTCATTGAATTATTGGTTCTCCAAGTTTTAATGTTTAGTTTAAGAGGATGGTAGTCAAACCAAAAAAATCTTGGAAGTTCGAGTGGTTTTTTCAATGATAAAAAACGTCACGTAATTGTCACGTCACCAAATCACCTGTGATAAAAGGTAAAATGGTCAAACCAATAAAAAATGAAAAAGTTTGACCCAAATAATGGATTGGTTAAACCGGAAAAATCATAAAAGTTCGAATGGTTTTTTCGATAATAACCCATAACAAATTCCCAAACTTATTCCTATAAATGTGCAATGTTAATTATCAGTTGGGAAGCTAAATTGGGAATACACTAAAGCTATAATAATAAACTAGGTTATTACCCATGTATTACATGGGTTAATTTTAGAAATTGATATTTATATATATGTATAATATAATAATTATATGAATAATAAAGTTTGTTTACTTTTAGTTGGTTAGTTATTAAATTAATCCATATTAGATTTACATAGATTTGATTTGTTTTAAAATTTAAATATAAAATCAGTAAATGACGTGGCAAAAGGAGAGAGCGACATGTGGCAAATTCAATGAGAGCATGCCATGTGGCATTTAGTTACTCTTTTAATAGTATAGATAGAATAGATAGATAGATTTCAACTTTAGATTCGTTCTAAATGTTAGTTAATTCCAATTTTTTTTAAAAAAAAAATGTGAAGTGTGCATTCACACAGTGTCTATACGGCCAAGTTTGACCCAAATACTAGCACTAAACATCAAATTAAAGTACAAAATACATTACAGATGATTTATAGTTCGTGGGCATGTATTTTTTAGTAGCCAATTTGCATAAATTGAGATTTGGTTGAAAGTTAGAAATTATGAACTGGAAGGATGAAGTTTGGATCGGACCTATGTCCGAAAATCGAATCAGTTAAGGATCCGAAGTTCGGATCCGTTTACAATCTAAAGATCGAATGGGCCATTGCAAAGTCAGATTGTTAATACCCGATAATTACTCTAAGTATTGAAGGTCAGATGCATTTAAGTCGGACCTCAAATATGAAGTTCACCAAAGTCGGAACCAAGTCCGAACTACATCAAAGTCGGATACAAGATTCAAAACTACAAAATTCAACATTCGCTATTCAAAATAGAAAAATATCCTAAAATACAACATACTTTAGTATAATTTAATTAGAGGCTTACATACACACATCTATCTATCTATACTATATATAATAAGAAAACCACTTGGAGTTTCTGGACCATTAGATGGAAAGAAATCAATGGTCCAGATTAATGACAACTCATAATTATTTATGAAATGTCTCTTATACCCTTAATTAAAATCAATAATTATACATATGCCATTATTTTAATTCATTTTCCAAATTTACTACATTACCGTAATTACATTAAATTTGATTTTAATTTTTTCATTAATAAATTAATATTTACCTAAAATAAATATGTGTCATTATTATCCTTAATGATCATAGTTAAATTCAAATGTACAAATTTGAATTTAAACATAGAAGTGTAGTAATAAAGTTAATTATTTTTGTTAATTATTTTGCTTACAAGATTTAAAATTTAATTGATAAAACTTCAATTGTGAATATGATAAATTTTGATTGTTGATTTTCAGATATTCCATTTTTATATTTTATCATTTTCAAAATATATACACATTCACATAATTGAAGTTTTTTGTTTCTTACATTGATATTTCATATTTGAAGTTAATAAAAATTAAAAGAAACATTTTTTGCAAACACATATTATCTGTTTTTAATAATTAATACAATATAATAATATTTTTTTTAATTATTATCAAACAACTAAGTATTTTTTTTATCTTTAATTTAACTAGCTTTCAATTTTTTTATTTTAATTATATATAAATTTTATAATAATTTATTTAAATATAAGAAAATATGTATTTTCTGAATCAACCCATGTTATACATGGGTTGATTAACCTATATAAAGCAATTCATGTCACATGTCACTTCTACAATACAAGAAAATTTTATTTTTCCATCTCTTTTTTCAAATTTAACACCTTAACTTAATTGCATTAAATTTTGACTTTATTAGATCCAAATGTAATAATTTGAATTAGTTGTGGAAATTATTATTATTATGTATAATAAAGGAAAATATCAAATGTCACGTGTCACCTCTACGTTCACCAAAAAGATAATTACAATTATAAAAAATAAAAGATAAATATAATTTAATATTTTTAAAAAAGACAAATCTACTCTATTTTTTAATATGTAAATAATAAAAAATAAACACAATTATTATTTTTGTATGTTTTTATTTTTACTCATATATATTTTATATAAATAAATTTATATAAAAATATCCACGTAATACGTGGGTTATAAACTAGTTTATGTAAAAAATACAGTGACATAACTCAATTGCAAGCAAGTGAAGTAACATTAAAGCTAGTTAGCAGCCTAAGAAGTAAAAGTCCACAATAAGTAGAGCCTATTACAACTTATCATAGCATAACTACACTATAAAATGTGTGTGGGTGGTGTTAGCATCATCCCATTCCAATTTCCTATTGTCTTAATAGCGACAACATTTTAATCATGCTTTGTAAATAGCACATTCAAAAGCATTATGGCCGGTCCCTTATTGTATAATTTGGCATAACAAGCACACCGTATACATAAATGCATGCCTATTGTATTATTTGCTCACTCACTAAGCAATTAGTTTACCTTTGTTGACTTATATTTTCAAGCAAATGCAAGAACACCGTGAGACCTTCCAATTAGGTTCAAGCTTGATTCATGAGGGTCTAGACCACTACATATTTAGTGGTACTTTTGCTTATGTATTATGTATGTTTGGGGTAGCAATACGTATTTTAAACCCTGATGTAATAAACGAATAGTAAAAACACTTGTAGCATGGTTAGTGCATGACTTGTATGTATGCATTAGTTTAGTTTATGTTATTATTATTTATTAGTTTGCATGATGATAGTGAGCATAATCTTAGGAGTTGCATGTGATTATAAGTAGGATGTTACACTCATATATGATTATTAGTGAATCATAACCTCGCCTTACCCGCTCTGTCTTCACATAACCTTACGTATGCTATTAGTATATTATCGACCCTACCAACCAATGCAACCCTTACGACACTCTACACCTAACTTACCCCGACCTAAACGATAGCTCTTGATTTGTTTTTAAACGTCCTTAATTACCTTTGAAGGATGACTATTGATTTGGTTTTCTTTCGTTCTCTCGTTCTTAAGGGGGTGGATATGATTTTGAAGGTGGAAACTGAATACAATGAATCAAAAAATAAAAGGAAAAAAAAGAAAGAAAACATTAGAAATTGTAATTTATGAGTGTTTGGTAACATAACCAGGAGTGTTTGGTTGTAAATTAAGGATGTTTGGTTGATGCCTTGATGGTAACTTGGTAAATCAATAGTTTTAAGGTTAGTTGTTATTATTGGTAAAAAAAATCAAAAGTAGTAGTTATTTTAGATAAGTTTGAAAAGTATTGTTTGAGATAATAAATATACAAAAGTTATCATTATTTAAGTAATCGATCCAAAAAGAATTAATTAGTTTTAAAACCGTCACAAGGCACAACGGGGCGTGTAAAATTCGAAGCCCAACCGTAAAACCAATGAAGATAAAAACTGTATCAAACTAAACCGAAACCGATATCATACCATTCAACTATATGTTCTTATTATATTTTTGTTGGTGTTTCATTTTAAATTTTATAATATAAAAAAATCAGAAAATACAATTAAAATTTAAAAACCATACCAAATCAAACCAATGTTAGTTCTATACATTTCAAAAAGATTAGACAAAGTATGTGTTAAGCTGTTGAAAGTTGTTGAAGGTGTGCAGCTGTCAAGTGATGTTGTTGAGTAGTTGTTATTTAATTAGTTAGTTATTAGTTAAGTTTGTTAATAGTTAGTTACCTACAGCTAGAGTTTTTCTTTCTTCCATTGTATTGTGTATAAATACAGAGCTAATCTACAATGATAGTTCACTCTCTCAAATACAATTCATCACATTATCATTTCAATTTCATCATACTGAAATGGTATCAGAGCCTAAACCCGATCTTTCGTAAACCTAACTCCAAATTTTCATAAACCTTCATCATGAATCCTGAAATTAATTCCAATATCCATTCCAATCACTCTGGATCCAATATTTTGCATACCAAAAGCAATGATCCGAATATGTTTTTGATTTCAAATCCGTTAAACGGAAATGAAAATTACATGCAATGGAAATATTCCATTCAAATCGCATTAGGAGCAAAGAAGAAAGCTGGATTTATCGATGGCACACAACAGAAGCCAACTAATGACGGTACCGAATTAGATGATTGGATCAGCAATGATTGCATGGTTCGTTCTTGGTTACTCAATGCAATTTCTAAAGAAATTGTTGGAGCTTTTGTATTCTCAACTACTGCTCGAGAGCTTTGGTTGGATCTGGAAGAACACTTCGGAGAAAGAAACGGACCTTTGATATATCAGCTACAGAGACAAATTACCTCAATCAATCAAGGTGATTCATCTCTATCCAAATACTATACTAAACTCAAAAAGTTATGGGATCAATTGAACTGCATTATTGAACTACATGTCTGTACCTGTGGATCTGGAAAAGCTTTATCAGATCTGAGTTCTTCAACTCGTTTAATGCAATTTTTGATGGGACTCAATGATAACTATGATAATTTGAGAAATCAAATCTTAGTTCTGGATCCGTTACCTTCTGTACACAAAGCATATTCGATGGCTTTGAGTGTTGAAAAACAACGGGAAGTCCAGATTAATTTCTCAAATTCTACTGAAGTTACTGCACTTCTTGCAAAATCGTCTATACAAAATCACAGTAACAAAAGATCATTTCAAAAATCGAAGTATGATCCAAAAGGAAAATCAAACAATGATCGTTACTGTGATTTCTGCAAAGTCAATGGACATACTAGAGATGTATGTTTTAAAATCCATGGATATCCTGATTGGTATAAAGATCTTAAAGAGAAAAGGAAAACGAATCACTCTGCCAATCTAATGATTCAAGATGATAATCCTCTGCAAGTTTCTGATCAGCTTCAACCTACACAAAGTGATAGTTCAATGGATCTATTACTTCAACAATTTGGTCAGTTCATAAAGGCAAATCGGAAGACTGAGCATTTTGCAAATTTTTCTCAATTTGGAGACTTTGCAGGTATGAACATCTCTATGATGAATTCATTACGAAATAATGAATTTAATAAAAACACTTGGATTATTGATACTGGAGCTACAGCACACATGTGTGCTAGTTTAGAATGCATTGAGAAGATTTACAAAATAGAGAAGTATACTCCTATTTTCTTACTAGATGGGTCAATAAAATCTGTTACTCACAAAGGCTTGGTCACATTAAGCCCCAAATTGATTTTAAGAGATGTTCTACATTTACCAGAGTTTAAGTGCAATTTATTATCGGTACAAGCCCTATCTGATTCTACACAGATTGTGTTCAAATTTTTCCCTAAGTACTGCATTTTGCAGGACCTGGGTACTGATAAAGTGCTGGCAGTAGGAAAAGTGGTGGGAAATCTCTACATACTGGAAAATAGTAGTATTACTCATTTTCTTTCTTGTAACAATTCTGTTTCAGAAAGATGTAATGTAGTAAAGAATAAAGAGGACATACATGTCTGGCATCAAAGGCTAGGACATTCATCTTTTGATGTATTGAATCATCTGGATTTTATCTCAACAAAAGAGGTTTCTTGTAAAGAACCATGTATGCCTTGTCATCATGCTAAACAACAGAGACTACCTTTTCCTGCAAGTGAGTCAACTGCTAATGGAATTTTTCAGTTAATTCATGCAGATCTTTGGGGACCTTATAAAAGCAAAACTATCACATGTTGTTCTTATTTCTTAACAATCGTTGATGATTTTTCAAGAGCAACATGGACATTCTTGTTGAGTGATAAAACTCAAACCTTTCATACCCTATCCAATTTTTTTGCTTATGCTTCAAATCAATTTAACACTTTAGTAAAAATTATCAGAACTGATAATGGATCTGAATTTGTTAATCAAAATTGTTTTAAGCTCTTCTCTTCTTTGGGAATTCTTCATCAGAAGTCAGTACCTTACAGTCCTCAACAGAATGGTCGAGTTGAAAGGAAACATCAGCATCTCTTGCAGATTGCAAGAGCCTTAATGTCTCAGTCAGAGTTGCCAATTATTTTTTGGGGACATGCTATCTTAATGGCCACTTACATCGTCAATATTCTTCAAACAAAGATTCTCAATTGGAAGACTCCTTATGAAGGTTGCATAAAGAATGTCCATCATATTCTAATCTCAAAGTTTTTGGTTGTTTGGCTTTTGCAACAAATGTCAGACCTCACAAAACAAAATTTGATTCAAGGGCAACTATGTGTTGTTTTATTGGCTACAATCCAGGTCAAAAGGCATATAAACTCTATGACTTACATGACAAAAAGATAATCATGTCAAGAGATGTGGTTTTTTATGAGAATTTTTTTCCTTTTAAAGGAAAAGCTGGTGTTCCAATTTTCCCAACTGTTATTCCAGAAGCTCATGTTGAAGAGATGAATTTTGAGGTACAATCTCATGATTTTATACCTTCAAATGATTATAATCCTGATCTGCTTGATATAGATGAATCTGATAATGAAGAAAGCATTTTAGAAGACCAGCAGACTACAAATCAAGCTCATGATGTTCAGGATAATATTCGAGTTGGAACAAGAGTTCGAAAGACTCCCTCTTGGCATAATGATTATGTTATGCATTGTGGTGCAAAAGTTGATGATACTGGAGAAAAATCAAAAGTACACACCTCACCACACTTTCCTCTTACTTTTCCATACATTCAATCTCCTTTTCTTACAGATCATCACAAGAGTTTTCTTACATCAATATCTTCCTTGAATGAACCCTCTTCTTATGAGCAAGCTTGTGAAGATCTTGAATGGGTTAAAGCAATGGATAAGGAACTTACTGCTTTGGAAGAAAATAATACATGGACCATAGTACCATTGCCAGAAAATAAAAAACCCATTGGTTCAAAATGGGTTTACAAGGTGAAATTACATCCTAATGGGACAGTAGAAAGGTACAAGGCACGATTAGTTGCAAAGGGGTACAATCAAAAATATGGTGTTGATTATCTTGATAATTTTTCCCCAGTTGCAAAGATTGTTACTATCAGGATTCTGCTCTCCTTATCTACTTCTAACAATTGGTTTTTACATCAATTGGACATTAATAATGCCTTCTTGCATGGTTATTTGGATGAAGAAGTTTATCTTATTCCCCCACAAGGCTACAACAAGGTGAAGCAAGGAGAAGTTTGTAAACTAAACAAGTCTCTCTATGGCTTGAAACAAGCTAGTCGACAATGGCATATTGAATTCTGCAATAATCTACTCAAATAGGGGTGAGCTCGGTACCGTACCGAACCGAACCGGTACCGATCCCGAAAATACCGAAACCGAATTATTAGTTTTGGAAGAACCGAATACCGAACCGTATAATTTTATATGGTGCCGGTTCGGTACCGAATACCAAATTTTAGCTAATTTAATAACCGAATACCGAACCGAAAGTACCGAATACCGAATTTTAGCTAATTTAAAAACCGAATACCGAACCGAATATATTAATTCGGTACCGGTTCGGGTTCGGGAAATGGTACCCGTCGCTCACCCCTATTCTCAAATATGGTTTCTTGCAGTCTTCTCATGATCACTGTCTGTTTACTAAAGGTGCAGGAGAAATTTTATTGCATTAGTGGTTTATGTGGATGATATTCTGCTCACAAGTCCAAGTGAGGATTGTATTAAAGAAGTCAAACAGATGTTGCATAAGGCTTTTACAATCAAGGATCTAGGCCAAGCTAGTTATTTTCTTGGAATTGAATTGCTAAAAAGAGAGGAAGGGTTATATGTAAATCAAAGAAAATATACCCTTGACATTATTTCAGAAGCAGGTCTTACAGGAGCAAAACCAGTTTCTACACCAGTGATTAAAAATGTTCAATTGTCTTCGGAACAAGGAAAACTGCTTGCTGATCCAGGAAAATACAGAAGATTGGTAGGACGCTTACTTAAACTTTACAAGACCTGACATTAGTTATGCAGTTCAACAACTAAGTCAGTTTCTTCATTGTCCTACTACAATTCATTGGAAGGCTGCTATTCATGTGTTAAAGTACTTGAAGGGTTGTCCGTCAAAGGGAATTTTCTTTAACAGAGATTCTTCACCAATAACACTTACTAGGGGTGAGCGACGGGTGCCATTTCCCGAACCCGAATCGGTACCGAACCGGTACCGACCGGTACCGAATTAATATATTCGGTTCGGTATTCGGTTTTTAAATTAGCTAAAATTCGGTGTTCGGTACTCTCGGTCCGGTATTCGGTTTTTTAAATTAGCTAAAATTCGGTATTCGGGACCGAACCGGCACCATATAAAATTATACGGTTCGGTATTCGGTTCTTTCAAAACTAATAATTCGGTTTCGGTATTTTCGGGATCGGTCCGGTACCGAGCTCACTCCTAACACTTACAGCCTATAGTGATTCTGATTGGGCAGCCTGTAAGGATACTAGGAGGTCACTCACTGGTTATTGTATCTTCTTGGGTTCTTCTCTTATTTCATGGAAAACAAAGAAACAAAAAACGATTTCAAAATCCTCCTGTGAAGCTGAATATAGGAGTCTTGCAGCAACTGTATGTGAGCTCTTATGGATTAGTTATATTCTAAGAGACTTGAAGATCAAATTCCAAATACCAGTTGCTTTATGGTGTGATAACAAATCAGCAATTCATATAACCGAAAATCCGATCTTTCATGAGAGAACAAAACATTTGGATATAGATTGTCATCTAGTTCGTGAGCAATTCAAGCTGGGATTTGTTTTACCAAAGCATATCTCAACAGATAAGCAAGTAGCAGACCTCTTCACTAAGGGATTATATAGACCCCAGTTTCAGTTTCTTCTGTCCAAGATGAACCTTCGAGATATTCATCAGGATCCATCTTGAGGGGGGGATGTTAAGCTGTTGAAAGTTGTTGAAGGTGTGCAGCTGTCAAGTGATGTTGTTGAGTAGTTGTTATTTAATTAGTTAGTTATTAGTTAAGTTTGTTAATAGTTAGTTACCTACAGCTAGAGTTTTTCTTTCTTCCATTGTATTGTGTATAAATACAGAGCTAATCTACAATGATAGTTCACTCTCTCAAATACAATTCTTCACATTATCATTTCAATTTCATCATACTGAAAGTATGGACCCAAAATTTTAAAAACCCATGATTTGCACCACGCCTACATGCAAGAAGCTATTGAAGTAAAATCTATAAACTTATAATTTATATTTGTCAAGCTTCTCCTTATAAAATTTCTATGTGGGACAACTTCCCACACTTTCAATATGCATGTTCTACACATCATATACCAATATTTGAACATTGATATCTCATTCATTTTTGTTTTGTTTTGGACGTTGTTGATATTGTTGCAAAACTCTGTTAAAAAAAACACAATCCCATTAAATATTAATTATATATATTAGGGGTAACTGCGCAAAAAACCCCAAACTTGTCAGTTTTTTGTGATTAAAACCTCAATCCATTTTTCGTTGCATAGAAAACTCCGAACTAACTAAAAAATCAGTAAATCAAGGTTTTATCAATGGGTAACCGGTTGAAATCGGTTATTAATCCTATATGGACCGGCAAATAACCTACGTGGAATAAATTTAATTGTTAAAACCGGTTGTCAAGTATTACACATCATTTAAACCTCTGTTGATCATTTTCTATTGTAATTTTTTAAACGGGATTACATCATCAACGGATGTTTAAATGATGTGTAATACTTGACAACCGGTTTCAACAATTAAAATTTATTCCACATAGGTTATTTAACGGTCCACATATGATTAATAACCGGTTTCAACCGGTTACCCATTGATAAAACCTTGATTTACTGATTTTTAGTTAGTTAGGGGTTTTTTATGCAGCGAAAAATGGTTTGAGATTTTAATCACAAAAAACTGATAAGTTGGAGGTTTTTTGAGCAATTATCCCTATATATTACTTTCATATATAATTAAATTAGATTTTGTTCTAAACCATGGAAGATACAATTTTTCATGTTTCATTTTAAAATTTATGATATAAAAAATAAAAAATACAATTAAAACTTAAAAACCATACCGAATCATACGATTCAGTTCTAGCTTTGAAATTTATTCTAACCAATTGACCTAGATTAAATGATCAAAGTCTCAAGTTTGAGTTTTGCTAAGGAGTAAGGACAGAAGGTGTTAAGTTTTTCATCTTTAGGGTATGGGGTATGGGTGAGCCGCATGCAAGTGGCTTTGCCACCTCACGAAGAAGCCGCCGGGAACACCACCCCCGGTGGGCGGCCCCGCGCAGCAGCTTCCCCTTCCCGCGCGACCCCGCCTCTTCCCCTCTCCTTTTCTTTGTCATTTTCCTCTCCAACGGTCAAATGACCGTTTGTAAATATAAAAAAAATTTGACCTAAAATTTTTACCCTATAAATATTTTACTCCAATACATTAAATCCTCACATATTTCATTCTATACACTTTTAAAATTCTCTCTTTCAATCTTAATTTTCATACACCTCTCAACTTTATATTTTACTATCATTCAAAATTTTATTTTTATTGTGATGGAAGTCGACGAATGCGAACCGTATACGTCTTCGTCGTCAAGCCCATCAGCCGAAGTGTCATCGGAAGACAAATCTTAATGTTATCAACAAGTCTTTGCAGCATTTTTAAATGCCAACTCTGCGTAAATTAATCAACCTAGACAAAGAATTGCAATTCGGAGAGACCGAGTAGCTGCAAGTGAACGTCTAATGCGTAATTATTTTACTGAAAATCCTCTCTATGGAGATGATATTTTCATAAGGAGGTTCCGGATGCGCAAAGAACTATTCCTACGAATAGTTTACGATATGGAGCAACATTTTGAATTTTTTACCTTGCGATGGGATGCTCGAGGTAGAAGGGGATTTACTGCGTTACGAAAATACACATCTGCTATTCGGCAACTCGCATATGGCATGGTGCCTGATTTGATTGACGACTCTCTTTTTTATGTCTGAAAGAACTTCGCGTGAAAGCTTGCAAGAATTCTGCAAGGGAATTATTCAGCTATACAAACGAAAATATTTGTGTAGACCGACTGAATCTGATGTTCATCATTTGTACGCGTTCCATGAAGCAAAACATGTATTTCGTGGAATGCTTGGCAGCATCGACTGTTCACATTGGGCATGGAGAAATTGCCCTACAGAATGTCGAGGACAATATATGCGAGGCGATCATCAATATCCGACAATTATTTTGGAAGCGGTTGCATCACAAGATTTATCGATTTTGGCATGCATTTTTTGGCGTCGCGGGTTCCAACAACGACATCAATGTGGTTAATCAATCACCAATATTCAATGATGTTTTAAATGGGATCGCACCGGTTGTTCCTTTTGTTATTAACGGAACACAATACAAACATGAGTACTATCTAACCGACGGGATATATCCCGCGTGAGCGACTTTTGTGAAAACTTTTTCGTGTCCAACCGATGACAAACGAAAAAGATTCAAGGCAGCACAAGAGTTGGCAAGAAAAGACATCGAACGAGCTTTTGGTGTAGTCAAATCTCGTTTTGCTATATTAAACAACCCCGCACGACCATGACACCCAAATAAAATTAGACACATCATGTATGCTTGTGTCATATTACACAATATGATCTTAGAAGACGAAGGGTTCGCGATATGTTCATTTCAAGAAACCGAGATTTCATCTAATCAACATTCCGCTTCCAATGAAGTATACCAAAATACGTTATTGGAAATTCGTAATCGGTAAACACACAATAACCTTCGCTCAGATCTTGTGGAACATATTGCACTTGCCCGAATATCAAATTTAGACGGCTAGTTTGTATTCTTTTAATGTTCATTCGTAATTTTAGTTTTTATTTATTGTTATGTATTTTTTTATTTTAATTCAGTAATTTTTAATGTTTAGTTTATGTAATAGTTTTTAAATATTTATGAAATTAATTATTTAGTTCTAATAAATGTTTTGTTAGTTAAAATGAATTTATTTTTAAAAAATTAAGAAAGATGGAAAGGTATAGAAAGATGAGTATTTCCACCTTAGAAAGACGGAGAAAGATGAGAAAAGATGAAGACTGAAAAACTGATGTGACGCTAACGTGTACAGAAAGATGGGTTAGAGAAATGTTAATATATCTTTCACTCTTAAGGTGGCTAACAGGAAGACGCTAAGGGTGCGTTTAGTTACCGAAAATTTTCAAAATTTCCATCTCACTTTTCAACAAAAATGAAAACTTGTTACTTAACAACAATTTCATAAATTTTCATTTCACTTTTTAAAATACTACTTTTCATATTCTCTCTCTTACTTTTCTACTACCTACCCTATTTCTTTATAATACTCTCTTTCTCTCTCTTACTTTTCCATCACCTATCCTATTTTTTTAATTTTATAATCACTCATCTTATTTTTCTTAAAACTAGGTTGTGTTTGTTTTCAATTAAGAGGCTCTGAATTAGGTCTGAAGTCTGAATTTTAGATCTTAACATAAATTCTATTGTTTGTTTAAATTTAGACCTAAGAGGTTACAAGCTCTGAATTTCCCTCTGAATTTTAAGAGAATGAGACTAGTCTGAATTAAATTCAGAGCCTCTTAATTTCAGACTTTAAGACCTCCTCTTAATTTCAGACATGGTTTTCAGACTTCAGACATTTAACCTCTTACAAAACAAATACCACCTAAAACTTCATCATCTAAACAAGTTTTCACTTTTCATAGAAACCCTTGTTTTTTCTAAAAACTATAACTTGAAAACTGAAATTAAAAAATGACTAATTTTCGTTAACTAAACGAAACCTAACATTGACCACTAAAATTAGCCGCTTGAAATTTATTCATTTTTCATATTTTCAATCAATTCATTTTACAGAAAACAATTCTTCTGAGAAAAAAAGTTCAAAGTTGAAGTGGTGCTGCAAATTTCAAGGCCAACTTTGATTCCAGTGAAACTTGTCCTCTGTCCAAAACCCACTCTAAAACCCTAAAATCGACGGGAGAAATATAGAAAGTATCGCTAAAAGCAATTGCACAATTTCATGGCCATCGCCGGCGGTAACAGTACCGCTTCCGAAGGAATTCATGGAACAAAATCTTCAGCAACACTTGTCTTAACAAACTCCACACAGAATCCATTCTTTGGTAAGTTTAATCATCGTCTTTACGATTGATCGATTAAAAACGTGTTTACGTGAACTTATTTTGGATTCTTGGTTACTGGTTTGAGATCGAAAGTATTTGCTATGTAATATTGTGTGTTTTCTTTAGTAGTTTAGTGTTTTGATCTAATATGTAACTGGTTGATGCTGCTTCTTGATCGCGTTGTGCTATTTTTAAATTATGCGAGTTGCGAAGAACCTATGCGGCCGGAAAATTAAGTTTAGTATTGCTATCTGAATGCATTGATACTATTCGTGGATTGAGTGGTGCTGTGGTGGTAATTTCATCTCGAAGTTGTAAAATGGATTATGTTGAAATTAAACTCCATTTTTTCATGAGGAAATGTAACTGCTGTTTAACAGAAAAGTTATTCGTAGATTGAGTGGTAGTAGTTGCATGTCGAAGTAGGAGAAATGGAGAATGAATTATGTCAAAATTAAACTCCATTTTCAAACAAAATGTAACTGATATTTAACAGAAAAGTATAGGATCTTGTCTACATATGAGATAGAAAATAACTTATAGTTTACTCTATTCATTTCACAATTTCCTCTATTTGATTTCGAGTGTCGTACCTAGTATTCTCTAATCCAAAACTAGCAAGAACTTCTTTACATTGTAATGACTTATGTGTTTAATCGCAAATTAGTGAAGTTCAAATATGATTCACTTAACTGTCAAATTAGGACAATTATCGTTGATAATAGGGAGTATAAGTTTATAATCATTTGATGTCTACTAATTCATAATCATCAATCAATTTTTTCCAATTTTATCACCAAAAGTGTTTTGGAATTTAGAGTTCTTTCTAGAAGAAAACAGAGCTCTTATGTGTAATAATGTGCTGACTGTTGTGTGGTATTTGTCCCAGTTTGGAGAGAGTTCTTATGGGGAGCCCTTGCTGGTGGTTTTGGGGAAGGAATGATGCACCCAATCGATACAGTGAAAACTCGGATCCAAAGTCAAGCCATTATGACTCAAAGCCAGGTCTGTTATATTTTGCTTACATTCAAATTCGAACACTGTGAATCGGAAACATGGAAAGATATGGTTGGGCGGGTTCAATATATATGATTTATATTATTGTCAGTTATGTAAACTTTTTTTATGATTTGAAATTATTTTCTTGTCTGCTGATACTTTTTAGCTTGGTCATGTTGGTGTATTTTTTCTATGATCAGAATCAAAAGAATATATTACAGATGGTCAAGGCTGTATGGGGTGTGGACGGTTTAAGAGGTGGATTCTCTTCCGTTAACTTATTTTTTTCCCTCAAGCGTAGATGTTGATTTGACTCTGGTTGTTACCTATAGTGACATCACATGCAAATTTTGAGTATTTGTACTATGGACCTCTGCAATGTCTATTGTCTGTTTTGCTGAATGTTCCTTGATCCACATAACTATTAGGTTTCTATAGAGGGGTTGTACCTGGGATAACTGGATCTCTTGCCACGGGTGCAACATACTTTGGTGTCATAGAATCAACCAAAAAGTGGATCGAAGAAACACATCCAAATCTTGGAGGCCATTGGGCCCATTTCATTGCTGGCGCATTAGGTAAGTGAGGCTCTTTCTTAGTTATTCCTCGTGCAGATGGTATTTTTGTTTCTTCTGTGAGCATTGTGAACGTTTCTGCAAGTGCCATTCACTGAAAATTGTCCATTTTAATAGTTATGTTTCAGCTTCAGTTACACAGGATCTGGAATTGAATCAATGTGGTTTAGTTTAGCTTAAATTCTTAATAAGTGTTGAAAAATAAACTTCTGTAAATTATTACCCTCACAGAGATGGAAGTAGAAATTGGTGCCTTGCATAAACATATGGCCTTTGGTTTGGAAAACGTCAAATTAGCAATTATCTGTTTCATGTATTCTTCAAGAACAAAAATGAAGAGGCAACCTAAGGAATAATTAAAAAGTAAGTGATAAGTTGCAATACTTTTGCATGAACCATGGATTTCATTATTTTAGATGTTCTCTGTAATAGAGATGAGGGTACGATTTGAACTAGTAAAATCTTTGAATTACAATCTATACATATAAGTAGGAAGAGGCGTGATTTGGCATCACTCTATATGATAGTCCCTAGTTGCTTTTTTCTAGCGATTAAAATTGATTACACTTGTTTCCTTCCAATATGACTAGCCCCTACTGTAACATATTGATAAATGTTTCATGAACCTTTTACTTTCAAGATAATACGCATAAATTAAAGGATAGTTTGTTTGTTTATCTCCATAACAGGAGATACACTTGGCTCTTTTATATATGTCCCATGCGAGGTGATTAAGCAACGTATGCAGGTTCAAGGAACGAGGAAATATTGGACTTCCGTTGTCATGAAAGGCTCTGTACCTGATGCCAGTACGTATGGTTACTATTCCGGAATGTTCCAAGCTGGCTGTTCAATATGGAAAGATCAAGGACCGAAGGGACTATATGCAGGGTATATTTTTATTACCATCACTCATACTTTCCACTTAATCTTCGGGTTTTCCTGTCACCTGTGTTTAACAAGAGACTTCTTTTCTTTTATCACAATTTGGTATCTTATCTATGATCTTAAAATTTTTCTCTGCCTCACAGGCGACAGGGTTACAGGGCTCTTGTTTTTTAAACTGACTTTATAAAGATACGATTGTTCTCTTTGGATATTGTTGTGGTATTATTAATTATTAACTTTTATGTCATGCTTCATGTTTTATCAACAGGTATTGGTCTACACTTGCAAGGGATGTGCCGTTTGCTGGTTTAATGGTATTTATCCCTTAGTTTGTTGCGTTTTACCTAATACTACTTTTGTTCATTGTACTGTATTTACTCAATCGTTGGTGTTTAAACTTGCACAATCAATATACACTACACCAAAAATCTCAAATCCTGATAGAAATGTAATACATAACTTCACTAGTATTTATTTGCATATGCAGGTTACATGTTATGAGGCCTTAAAAGATCTAACGGAATATAGCAAACAAAAGTGGTTCCCTAATTCAAGGTTCCATGTGAATAGTTCTTTTGAGGGGCTTGTATTGGGAGGAATAGCTGGCGGTATGTTTCCTGCTTGTGCCATTACGTAACAAGCAAGTTATGGATTTTCCATTGTTGAGTTACAGCTGTTTTTTTCTAGGACTCATTAATGTGATATGCAAAATATACAGGTGTTGGTGCGTATCTTACGACTCCTTTGGATGTAATCAAGACAAGACTGCAAGTACAAGGCACAATTGTAAGGTACAAAAGTTTTTAATAGATGTTTCCTGCTCAGTCTTGCATAATATTCTCGTAAATACATATACTAGTGTTAAAGAGTATAGATCATAAGATTGGCTGTGTTTTAGTTACAAACCGATACCATGCTGTTTGCCAGCCCGGTTGAACCGGTGGGTTGGGTAACGAGTCAAAAGGGGATAAAGGGTTGGTTCTGACTTTTAAGCATGGAAAAATGGGCTGGGTTGGGTTGTTAACTTTTCTCCAACAACTAATGTATGGAACTGATATTTTTTATATTCAATTAAATTTTATCCAAATAACAAGCAAGAAGGGTAAAAATATAAGAATGTAGTTTTAGGTTTAGGATTGTGTAGTTTGATTTATACTAGTTTATTACCCGCGAATTATGGGGATATTTTTAATATATATAAAATATAATAAATTAAAAGGTAAAGATATAAATATTACTTTTTTAACAAATATATATATATATATATATATATATATATATATATATATATATATATATATATATATATATATATATATATATATATGAATAGTAATTATTTTCTTATAATTTTTTTTAAACTATTGTTATATTATAATATAATTATAAAGTTAGTAGAGTATTATATTTTGTTTGATTTGATTTGAATTTAAAAGTAGATTATATTGATTTGGATAGAATTAAATTAAATTTCTTTATTATTATTATTAAAACTCATAAATGCCACGTGTCGATTCATGGTGATGACACGTGGCTTCACCAGAGAAGAGAAGAGTATAGTTACTCTTTTATTAGTATTTATAAATAACTGGGGATAAAAATATAAATAACAAAGTTGAAGGGTAAAAATGTAAACATGTAAACTTAAGCTCGTGAGCCTATCGAGTAGGCTATTTTAATACTCGAGCTCGACTCGATTACTACTCAAGTAGCTCGAGCTCGAGCTCGGCTCGATTAACTGCGAGTCGGTTTAAAGTTTTTTACGAGTTGATCCCGAGTAGTTCACGAGTTTTCTCATCTCGTTTACACCCTTAAATGCAACACAAATTAACCTGTTATCCTATAAATCATAAATCATGGGTTGACATTGCAACCTCCATTGTCTATGTATTTTTAGTTTGGTTTTTGTTTCTAATTGACCGATATAATAATTATGTTCGAATACTAAAAAGTAAGAACAAGTTTTACGATCCTAGGTACAATGGTTGGTTGGATGCATTTCGTCGAATCTTGCTTGTTGAAGGTGCAAAGGGACTGTTTAGAGGAAGCATCCCGAGAGTCATATGGTACGTTCCAGCTTCTGCTCTTACATTCATGGCTGTCGAATTCCTTAGAGACCATTTCAACGATAACAAGGTACCAAACACCAAAGAAGTAAATAGCTTATCATCATTAAACAAAAATAGAGTTAGATCCTCGTCATAAATCCCAATTCTCAACCCGCGTTTATAGAGGATTGTATCATTCATCGAACCTAAAAAATGCGTTCTTTGTGGAAACTCTGAAAGTAATTTTTGTATGTTAACCCGAGTAACAGGTTTCATGCTTTACTGATACATGTCCCCGCGATCATAGCCTAATGGTTGGGGATATGAAATTTATAATAGAGGTTCAGGGTTCAAACCCTACACATGTCCCTTAACCATGTGTTACACGATTTACCTCCTCCACGTTGGCCGTGGAACCGGTCGGTGGGGGTCCCAGAGGGTGGTTACCCTTTTATATTTGCTTTACTGATACAAAAACTCGTTGATAGCCATGTGAATAAGTGATCATTTGCAGTTGCCACAATGATTTTATTTCGAATTAGGTATTGCGCTAGTTGGATCGAATGATAGATGAGCCAAATGATCTAATAAAGTCTCCACAAAAGAAAGCATGCAGCGTAAATCAAAATATTGATAAAAATATCGGAGCTTGACATCTATTCTCGATTTCTATTGCGACAGAGGGAGGCGCTAGTAATAGAGTAAAAATCACGATTAGAGTCGTCGTGATTATTATTATTATAAAAAATTGGGTGACCTTTTTAAACTTTTTGCCGACTTAAAAGTCTTTTTTTTTAATGTTATCTTTAAAATTTTTGTAAGAATTATAAGATTCAAAACAACCATCAATTATATGTATTATTATCTTTTATTGTCTAAGGTAACAAAGTTTGTTTATAATAGGCAAAAGAATCAAACTTTTATATTTTATTTTTAAAGGAAATTGGTTACTTAATGATTAAAAAGCAAATGTTTGTTTAAGTTAAACCATAAAAATGTATAAAGTTTGTTGCCTTAATTGTTAAAAAAAATTAGAAGTTTGATATTTTTTTCTATAGTAAACAATGGTTAAATTAAACAAAGAAAGGTAGAATTGCTTTTTTTTTTTCTTTTGAGAATTCAGTCTATTAGAATCATATAAGTTTCCTATATTTTTTTTATATCTTAACATCTATAGGTTTTATTAAGGTTAAAACTGTATAAATATTTTACCTCAATGAAATTACTTAAATAACTAATCTGGTTTTTTTTATCTGAATAGCACTTGTATTAAAAATAACATGTCGATATCGTATGTGTAATCGGTAAATATGACGACAGACAGTTTGTGGCTTTGTGCTGATTCATTCGATGATATGACATGTTTTTGATTTTTTTTTTTGAATGACAAACTATCCTAGGGGATGTTTGATTACAACTTATTGGACTTAATCAAAAAAATTCGGTCAACCCATTTAAAATAAGTTTTGTTTGATGATGACTTATTTAAATAACAATATAAATTCGGCCAGACCATTTAATAAGTCAAGAGACTTTATTTGTTCCCTATTCAGTTCATGTATTTTCAAATATTACCCCTTTTTTGTCTTTCCAAAAAAAAGAAAAAAGAAAGCCTTGTTGCCTCTTCTCATTCTCGGTCAGTCGGTCTCGTGTTCTCCATCCATCTCCTTCATCACTCTCACTGTGCTTCTCCGTCTCGACGGTTTCCTTTTCCTGGGCGGTTCTCTTTCTCCTTCTCGGCGGTTCTCCTTCTCACCTTTGCTGCTGCCGGCTCACCTCTCTCCATTGCTCCGACGCCTATTTTCAGGTTTTGTTTTCTTTTTTCTCTTAAACAAAATAAAACATGCAAAGTATTTATGCGGTTCTCCTTCTCACCTCAGCTGCCGCTGGCTCAAAGTATTTATGTAGCAGGTTTGGTCTTTTAATGCACAACAGATGATGAGGACCTCATAGTTTGCTGCCAGTTCTAGAATATTCCGATAGAAAGGGAATGTAACATGAGATTTTTTGTTTCTGGAGGTGTATGAGATGATGCATCCAAATGAGAAAAGCCTCTTTGCCACATCAAGGCCAATGCTTCTCATTCCAACAATCCTGATTTGCTTTCCAACTGAGATAACACGTCTAAATGAGGGTTTTTTTGTTTCTAGTATGCGACCCCATCCGCTCCCTCCATCCATGGATAAGGATAAAACAACATTTTTCACTGTTTCCTTGGAAAAACCAACGCAAATCTCATATTGACTTTCTTTGGCCACAGTTCCTTTCATAGGGTCTAAACACAATTTAATAGGGTAAACTGCACAAAATAGCAACCTACTGTATGAATAGTTTTTATTACAGCAACCTACTAAATATTTCGTCCAAAATAGCATCCTACCATCTAATTTCTTTTTATTAAAGCATTGAACTTTAAAAAATCATTCCATAATAGCAAACGTTGATGACTGTGTGTGGTTGGGTGCTGACTAGGCATCCTCGTAAGCTGCCATGTGGGGTTTGCGCAAAATAGCAACGTACTGCGTAAAATAAGAACGTACTCCTAAAATAACAACATACTACACAAAATAGCAATGTATTAATTTTATATATTTTTAATCCTAAAATATTATTATTGTTACTATTATTATTATTATTAAAAAAAAACCCGAAAATGTTTGTCATTTTTTTTATAGGAAAAATTAAAATTTTGATTGTTTCATTACTTTTTTTCGTTCGAAATAATTATAAAACGAAATTACCGTCGTTTTTTTTTTAATTCGGAAAAAATTGAAAATCAAAACACTTCATCATTATTTTCATTTGGAAAAATTGAAAATATAAATGGTTCTTTTTTTCATTTGAAAAAATTAAAAGTCATAATGGTTCATTGATTTTTCTCGTTTAGAAAAGTTTAAAATCCTAAAGGGTAGTTGTTTTTTTCTGTTTGAAAAAATTAAAAATTGCAAATGACAAAATATTTCAGTTTTCTATATATTCGAATGGAAAAAAGAAAATAAATTGGTTTTATACTTTGAACGGAAAAAATGATGAATACAATGAATTTTTAATCTTTTTTTGAAAAAAAAATTTACAAACATTTTTCAGTTAATTAAGTTAAATTTAGGTTTAAGATTATAAAATATTTAGGATAAAAATATTTTTGGTTTTTGATGAAAAATATATAAAATTAGTTCATTGCTATTTTGTGTAGTATGTTGCTATTTTAAGAGTACGTTGCTATTTTACGTAGTACGTTGCTATTTTGCGTATTACGTGGATGCCTAATCAGCACCCAACCACACCCAGTCATCAACGGTTGCTATTATGGAATGATTATTTAGAGTTCAATGCTTTAATAAAAAGAAATCAGATGGTATGATGTTATTTTGGACAAAATTCTTGGTAGGTTGTTGTAATAAAAACTTTACGCACAGTATGTTGCTATTTCGTGCAATTTGCCCCAATTTAATATCATTGTCCTTTAGATGTTTTATGTTTAACTTTCAATGGATCTTTTATGTTTAATTATCAATGGATATTTAAATTGTCAATGATTTATTTATGTCTAATTATGATTTATATATGCTTTTAAATAGTTGAGAGTTTTACATGGATGTATATTATTAAATCATTTATTTTTATTAATTTAAAATCTTCATTCAGGTCATAATTTTGATTGAAAAAAGAAACACATTATTAGTTCAGACGGAAAGCTAAAATTGTCATTTTATTTCATTCGGACTGTTTAGTCACCGAAACAATCAAACAGTAATTATCTATTCAATTAATTCTTTAGTCAGCATTACATAATCCAGACAGCTCTTTAAATCTAAACAACACTTAATGAAAAATGTAATGAAACAACCCCCTAGTCGTACTCCTAAACTACTTCTTTTCCTCAAGACTTTTACTTTCTTCATCTAAATTTTAATTTGCCTCCGACAAGAATCGAACCCGTGACCTCTCACTTACATATCACCTCTTACCAAATGGGATAAACATCATTAATATGACGTGGTGTTTGCGTGGAACTTTAATTTACATTAATTAATTGATTTTCTTAAAGTTAAAATATTATTATTGTTGTTGTTATTGTTGTTGTTGTTATTGTTATTATGTTAATATTGTAAAAAAAAATCATATCAATTTTTTGATATTGACGATTAAGTCTTTAAATTTTTTTCCTGATTGTTTAAGTCCTAAACTAATTTTGTCTTATTCAAAAATATATATTTGACAAGTTTAACCGATTACCAAACAAGTAACTTTGGCCTTTTTACCTGATTAATATTAGAAAAATCCACAATCTTTTCTCATTTTAGCGATTAAGTCTTTATACTTTTTGTATGTATACTTTTGAATAAGACAAAATTAGTTTAGGAATTTAAACAAAGAGAAAAAAAAAGTTTAAGACTTAAAGTCTCTATTGCAAACAATGGTTAAATACTTAAATTAAACAACAAAGAAAGGTGAAATTGGTTTACTTTTTTTTTTCTTTCTAATATTAACTCTGTTAGAATCATATAAGTTTCCTATATTTTTATATCTTAACATCTGTAGGTTTTATAGGGTTAAATCTGTATAAATATATTACTTCACTGAAATTACTGAACTAACTAATTTGGTTTTTTTTTCCAGACAGTACTTGTATTAAAAAATGATATGTCTATATGACATGTGTAACCGGTAAATATGATGATAGACAGTTTGTGCTAATTCATGTGATGATATGTAGCGGTGTAAACGAGTCGAGCCGATCTCGAGCCCATTTAAGCTCGAGTTCGGCTCGTTTAAAATTACCAGGCTCGAGCTCGAGCTCGGCTCATTTCGAGCTTTGTATGTAAAGCTCGAGCTCGGCTCGTGAATAATTTTCCAAGCTCGAGCTCGGCTCGGGCTCGACTCGTTTTTCATATATTTTAATTTTTTAATTACTTTTTAAATAATATATATAATTTGTTTTTTTAATATATTTATATTTATTTAATCTATATATTATATAATTATTAATTTAAAATTATATTTATATATAGGCTCGTCTAAGCTCATTTAGGCTTGCGAGCTCGATATGTGAAGCTCGGGCTCTAGCTCGTTTACTAAACGAGCTCGAATTTAGGCTCGAGCTCGTTAAATTCGAGCTTTTAACGAGTCGAACTCGGCTCGGACTCGTTTAATTCGAGCTTTTAACGAGTCGAGCTCGAGTAGCTCACGAGTAGCTCGGCTCATTTACACCCTAATGATATGACATGCTTTTGATGAAGTGGTGCTTATGCGAAACTTTAATATATATTTATTAATTGATTTTCTTAAAATTAAAATCTTGTTATCATTATTATTATTATTATTATTATTATTATTATTATTATTATTATTATTATTATTATTATTATTATTATTATTATTATTATGTTAATATTGTAAAGAGTTAATTACAAAAATGGTCCTTGTGGTTTGTCCTAAATTTTGGATTTGGTCCCTGAACTTTCAATTTTGCAGAAACGGTCCTTATTTTCATAGTTTGTTTGCAATTTTGGTCCCTCAACCTATTAACTTTTCTAATATGACCAAATTACCCTTATTTTGATGCAAACTATAGGGACCATTTCTACAATTAATTTTTTAACTCTTCTTTATTCTTAATTAAATAAATTATTTTTTAGTGTTATTTAAATTTAATAAACTATAAAAAATAGAAAAGAATTATTTAAATATTTATGTTGGTTCATAAATGATTTAGATATTTTTAGTCTTAATTAATTTTAATTTACTATAATCAAAGTGTAAACCAATCAAAATTTATAATCGAAAAAATCATTTATGTTTAGAAATTATTTTTAAATGCTTCATAAATAAGAACTTTTTTCTCTATAAATATTTATCCTGGTTCATACATTTATAATAAAAAATATTTATGTTGATCAAACCACAAAGACCATTTATGTAATTGACTCTACTTTATTTTTAGTGTTAATTAACTTTAATAAAATTATAAAAAATTATTTATGAGCCAACAATTTAGTTAAAGTTAAAAATATTAAAGAACTTAAATAAATAAAAATTTAACGTTTAATTTGACCGAGTTAAAAAAAACTTGCAAATGGTCTAAGACAACTCAATTTTTTTTTTAACGTATCAATTATTTTATCATTTTAATTTTTAATTACACCAAAAACGATTTAAAATTTTAGTCCATATAACATCTTTGAGATTCATGATTAACAACTTTAATCATCAAACTTTGGTTTGTCAGACCTTTACATAAAATTCGAGAAATATAAATAGGTTTTTAATCTTTTTTCGTCTTTCAATTTGACTTTTCATTTTAATCCGATTAAATCGACACCTTAAAATTTTAAACCATTTAGATTTATCACTTTACCATTATCACCTTGATTTGATACAAATGTTAACAGATTATAAAATAAAATCTTTGGCCGATTTTATTTAAGAACAAAGTAAAATATATTTGACCAACAAACATATTTTTATTATAAATTTATGAACCAACATAAATAATTATAGAGTCAAATATTTTTATAATATTTTATATACGAAACCTCTAGAAAATAGTTTCTAAACATAAATGATTTTTTCGATTATAAATTTTGATTGGTTTACACTTTGATTATAGTAAATTAAAACTAATTAAGACCAAAAATATCTAATCATTTATGAACCAACATAAATAATTAAAAACTCTTATTTTTTTATAGTTTATTAAATTTAAGTAACACCAAAAAAAAATTTATTTAATTAAGAATAAAAAAGAGTTAAAAAATTAATTATAGAAATGGTCCCTATAGTTTGCATCAAAATAAGGGTAATTTGGTCATATTAGAAAAGTTAATAGGTTGAGGGACCAAAATTGCAAACAAACTATGAAAATAAGGACCGTTTCTGCAAAATTGAAAGTTCAGGGACCAAATCCAAAATTTAGAACAAACCACAGGGACCATTTTTGTAATTAACTCTATTGTAAAAAATCATATCAATTTTTTTCATTTTCACGTTTACGTCCTTAAAAATTTTTTTAGATTGTTTTGGTCCTAAACTAATTTTGTCTTATTAAAAAACATATATTTGTACCAAACAAGCAACCTTGGTTCTTTTTTTTTTTTTCACCCGATTAATATTGAAAAAACCCACAATCTTTTCTCATTTTAGCGATTAAGTCCATATACTTTTGAATAAGACAGTATTAATTTAGGAATTTAAACAATCGAAAAAAAATGTTTATAGGTTTTTTTTAATATTAACTAATAATAATAATAATATAATATTATTATTAATATTATTATTATCATCAATAAAAACTGAAGAAAAATCCATTCAACACAAAAAAAAAAAAAAAAAAAAACCAATAGTGCAATACCATCGATCTTTAACCGGTTGCCCAGCAACAAGTCTGTAGGCACCATTTAGACAAAGAAATTCTAGTCTAATTATCAACGGAGTAAAAAAAATAAATTAATTAATCATTTAAGTATTTAGGTATTTCAATAGAATAGCATATATTTATATGACTTTAAACCGTTTTATCATGCGAATCTTTTAAATTTTATGTACAAGGGTGAGGGGTAGAAATGTACTCTTTCCCCACATTGCATACCACATTAGTGTTTTTCTTACATCCCAAATCTTTATATATTTAGAGATATTTGTGAAAAAAAAACTCTTAAGTTAGATTATTTTTGTAATTAAAACCCTCAATCATTTTTCATTGCACAAAAAATCCTCAACTACCTAAATATTATCAAAATAAGGTTTAAAAAAAAAAAAGACTTGCAACCTGATGAACTGATTGTAATCTGCTGACAAACCTTTTGTCTCCGATAAACCTTTTTTAAAGCCAACTTAGTTGTCTGTATTTATGATTCAAATTCACAATCTTAGTTGATTTTTTTATTAAAATATGTGTTTTTTTTTTTGTTAAAATTTAATTTTTTGGTGAAATTCTGATAGTCACTAATGACTTGTCTATGGTGGTCTGTGACTTTCAATCGGTTACAACCGGTAATATCTCAATTCTATGAGATTTTTGCTAGCTAGAGTTTTTTTATATGATGAAAAATGGTTGTGGATTTAATCACAAAATGCTCCAATTTGAGGGTTTTTTTGCACAAATATCCCTATATTTTAATGAATGAGAACATATGATGTCACATGTCATAACCTCATCTAACCAAATTTTTTTTTGTTTTTACACATATATTTAACTATTTCGATTTACTCTTGTAATTTATAAAATTAAAAAACTAGAATTAATTACTATTTAATTTAACTCCTATTAATGAAAGTTAATCTAATTAAATGATTTAATCATTTCATTTTACGTTTTTTTACCTATAATGATTTAATTGATTTATTTTACGGATATTTATGCAAAAACTCTTCAAGTTGGACCATTTTTGTGATTAACACCCCCAATCATTTTTCATTTTATAAAAAAAACCTCAAACTGACTAAAGGTGTGTTTGTTTGGACTTAATTACCTATTATAAACCTCTGAAGTCTTAATTTCAAATCTAAACTGAAAATAGATTGTTTGTTATATTTTAGAGTTAAGTGAATTTCATATCTTAATTCAAAACAGACTGTTTGTTACATTTCAGACTTAATAGGTTAGATAGTCTGAAAACCACGTCGGAAATTAAGCTGTGGACTTCCGTCTGAAGTCTTAATTTAAGAGGTTAATGTAAGTTGATATTTTATTTAACTAAAATATAAAAAACAAACTTAATTAAATTAAACATTTAAGGCCAGCTCTTAATTTTAGACTTGTCATATCTTAATTTCGCATGTGGTTTTCAGACTTCAGATCTTAAGTCCACCTCTTAATTTCAGACGTGGTTTTCAGACTTCAGACATTATCTCTTAAAATAACAAACACTGCCTAAAACTTATCAAAAACGATTTTTTTCAACAAAAAAAAAAACTTTGCAAACTGATTGGAATCTGCTAACCAATCATTCGTCTCCGAAGAACCTTCTTTCTATAGAACTCATTTGTCTGTGTTTTATGATTCTACTTCATATTTCTTGTTGATTTCTTTGTTCAAATCTGTGTTTTTTTGTTGGAATTTACTTTTTCGTCAAAATTCTGGTGGTCGCTGATGACTTGTCGACGGTGCCCTACGACATTCAATCCGTTAGAAGCGGTAATATCCAAATTATGTGAGATTTTGCCGGTTGGAGTTTTTTTGTGCAATGAAAAAGGGTTAGGGGTTTCAATCACAATGGTTCAACTTGAGGGTTTTTTTGCACAATTATCCATTTATTTTATATAACTTAATTCAATAATTTTTTAAGGGTTATACGCCAAAAATAGCAAAAAAAATTTTACTTTTTGTACCATTTATAACAACATTATTTATTTTTTTTATCATTAATAGCAATAACTTTTGTGTTTTTTACCATTCACAACAACGGGTGACTTATAAACCTATTATAGCAAGTCACCTACAACCAAACATCCTTAATTTTGTTACCAACCATCCCATTTTATGCCCAAAAACCCCAATTTATTATCAAAGAATTTTTTTTTGTCATTATGAAAAATGATGAAACTAGATTCAAATCTCGTCACCAAGAAACAACAAACGCTAGGTTGAATCAAGATAGATATGGTTTTTTTTTTTTTTTTTTTTTTGCTTAAAAATGTTTGAAACAACTCAGTCGGTTTCGTGTCCCCCTATCTATTCAGTTTGTTGCTGCCTCCTCATCGTCTCGACCTCCCACCGTCCACTGTCGTCTCATTCTCTCTCTCGTCACCACCAAACATCACATATATAGTTTTTTTTGTTCAAGACGCCGCCAGTGACCGGGCTCAAATCAAGCCCCCTCATCACGAACCCTAAATCTTTGTCATTGGTTTATTCAATGTATGGGTTTCACTTGATTAGTTGTATGATTCTTATTTCAAAGGTTCGTTCCTAATTCAAAGGTCTGCTTCAAAGTTTCTCTTCCTAAATCAAAGTGTTATATAATGCACATCATATATCAATTAAACTGTTATTTTTGTAAAAAAAATGTTGACTGGACAAAGAAATTGTCACGTCAGTAAATTTTACCTTTCAATCTGATATGGTTATCTTGATTGACTTGATTGAAAGTATATTACCTTAATTAGAAAAAAAAATTAGTATGTTACCCAAATTGAAAAAACTGTGACCATATGTTACTTTTTTTTTAAAGTAATTAACCCTTTTTAATATTATATATTACTCATAAAAATACTTACTTATCTTTAATTTATTATTTTGTTAAGTTAATATATTTTGATTTATTTAAAAGTACATACATACATGTATGTATGTATATGTATATATATACACATATAGAATGTTTTAATGAAATATATAATTTTTTGAAACTAAAAATTTTATATGTATATAAATTGCATATGTTTAAAGTTAGTTAAACTTAACAAAATATAAGAATTTGACATATTATATGTATAAATTAAATTAATTTATTAAATTTATTAAATTTTGTTATAAATTTTGTTAATGAATTAATACATTGAACATTTGTAGCTTATGTGAATTTTAGAATGGATTAAACGTTAAATAATATATTTTGTTACGTTAAAATTACATTGAACATATATTGTTTGTAAAAATAAAAAAAAATTAAAATTAAAATGTATAAATTAATACATATATGTATAAATTTGGACAAAAATATGACCAGATTAATAAGAATTTATATAAAGTAATATAAGTAGAAACAAAAGATAAATAAGTTAAATGATAAATAGTTAACAACTTTACCTTTTAAAAACTAAATATATAAATAGTTCAATATATGTTTTAATTTTATATGTAAGAACAATATTAACAATATTAATAACACTAAGGGTTAAAGTCGTACCAATGTATGATACTTTACTGAAAATATCTAAATGACTAATCTAGTCTTTTTTTTTACCCGGATGATACTTATACTCAGAATTCGTTGTTGAGATAATACATTCTGTGACCGGTTACCGGTTCTATCGGTAAAACTTTTATCTTTTTATTTTTTCAAAGTACGATGATGATGCATAATCTTATGTGGATTTTTTAAAATCATTTATTCATTTATTATATATATATATTTATTAATATGATATTATCCTATTATTGTTAATATTATTGGGTTTGCTCTTTTTCTTAGATATTGTTGGACCTATGAATGTTTATTGAACATGAACATGAAGAATATTAGAAGACAATGTTTGAAAATGAAGAACTTCAAAAAATTCATTATAGTTTACTTGATTAAAATGTTTAGTTATAAATTTTTAAAATGTTTAATTGTATCTAAATTATAATAATAACTAAATTTAAAAAAATTAATTAAGTAATTCAAATTAAAGTTCTATGTAAACGCCACATCATCAAAAATATGTTACGTCATCATTCGAGTTAATAAAAACCTCCACGTCAACCCGGTAACCGAATAGATGTACCATATCGATAACTAATCTTTGAGTACAAGTACTATCCGAGTAAAGAAAAACCAGATTAGTCATTTCGATAATTTTAGTAAACTAACATACATTTATATGGTTTTAACCCTAATGATAATTAACAACAATACAATATATTAAATTTAGTCATATACAAGTTATTTTCAATTACTATTACTTATTCATGTAAATACTTAAACTATAATAAAATATTAATAATACTAGTAACACTAATGTCAAATAAATAATGAAAAAAAAATGTTAAATAATTTATTACTTCATTTAAATTTAATAGTAATAAAAAATAATAAAAAATAAAACATTAAGAAAATAAAATATAAAAGAAATATTTTTGACGAGGGACCAAAAATGAAATAAAGTGAAAGGGTAAAATTGTCATTTTTTAAAAAAATTTGGATAGGACCAAAAGCATAACAATACGTCAACTATAAGTACTGTAATTGTAATTTTATCGTGAAAAGCACGGTAACCATAATTTTTATATAAGCACAGGGACGAAAATTGTAATTTACCCAAGTTAATAAGTATATTTAAAAAAGATAATAAATCAAATATAATTTTCAAGACCAATATTGAAATTAGTTAGAAACATTAGGGACTCATAACGTAGTTAACAGTCAACTAATAGTCAAAGGACTGAAATCGCAAGTAAACAGTGTTTTGAGGGACTGTATTCGTAATTTTTAAAGTTTAGGGACCATTTTCATAATTTCATATAAACCGTAGGGACTAATTTTGTAATTTACTCAAGATTCAAATTAAAAAATACAAGGCGTATAAAGAGTCTCCTTCCAACCACAATGTTGCCTATTTCCCGTTTCTTTTTTATAGAGCGATTTGCAATTTTCGTTTCGACGACGTTCCTCCATAAATTGTCCTTGCAATTTACGTTTTTCTTCGATGGTGCGAAACTTTTTTTCTTACTTTTTCATAATATATTTATACTTTTCATATTTTATAATCATCTATCTTTTTTTTATTAAAACTAAAAATTCATCATCTAAACAAGTTTTCAGTTTTTATAGAATACCTTGTTTTTTTTTTTCTAGAATACTATAACTTGAAAACTGAAATTGAAAAACGACTAGTTTTCGTCAACTAAACGCAGCCTAAATGTCTGAAGTTTGAAAACCACATTTGAAATTAAGAGGTGACTTAAGATGTGAAATCTGAAATTAAGAAGTGATCTTAATATTGTTTGTTTCGTAATATAAAACAACTGAAAAATTTAAAATATAATATATATTAAAAAACCCCTCAAAAAAGATAATTGAAATTATAATAATTAACATGATAACTAGTTTTAGGTCTTGTTTGTTTTTAGTTAAGAGACTCTTAATAACATCTGAAGTCTAAATTTCAGATTTATAATGAAATAAGATTGTTTAGATTTAGACTTCAGAGGTTAAAACCTCTAGATTTACCTCTTAAAATGAAGAGGTTGAATTTTGGCTGGAAAAAAAGGGCATTGCTATATACACCCTCCTTTCCTTTATATTTACTAATCATAAACCTTCTTATTCACATGATTTTTGTTAATGACATGAGACTCAATGATTAAAAGTTAATCTTCTCTCACATTAAAAATGGGAATGTGTGATTAGCAATCGAGGGGGTGTGCGTATAGAATTGCCCAAAGAAAAGAGGATATTTTCTCTCTCATGTGTGCATGCAAGTTACAAGTTACAACCCTAATTTTATCATATTAATTATTTATTTTAATTTTGTTTATTTAAATTAATTAATTATAATATATAATTAATTAGATATAATATTTTAGAGTAATATTTTTCATATGTTTCATATCACGAAACAAACATTTTTATTCAAATGTTGCAACATCTTAACTTTTAAAGCATTGTTTATTTAAAAAAAATGTTAGGTTTATATAGTTTTCTTGAAATTATAGTTAAACCAAAACATATTAATATAACAAATTATTTATGTCATAACGAATAAAATGTTATGTTTATATATTTTATTTGAAAGTTATAACCAACTTAAGACGTATTAACCTAACAAAATATTTAAAATCAAAATAAAGAAAATTCTAAGTTTATATTTTTTTTTCTTAAAAATTATGTTTAATTCAAATCGTATTAATGTAACAATATAATCATATTAAAAATAATAAATGAAATGTAAGATAAATAAAATTTTATTTAAACTGTAACATTTTGGTATAATAAAATACTTACATTTTTGTTAGGTTAATACATTTAAGTTGTTAATAACTTTCAAGTAAAATATATAAACATAATATTTCATTTGTTATGACATAAATATATTGTTATATTACTATGTTTGATTTATTTATAACGAGTAAAATAGCCCACGCTTTGCGGCGGGTAAATGAATCACAAACAAGTAAATTAATTAAGTTGAAATATAAAAAAATAACAAATTTAAAATATAATTATCAATCAAAATTGAAAACATCTTTAGTCACATATCATTTTAATGATATTATTATTTAAAATGGTCAATTGCTATATTTTAGATTTTTTTAAACAAATTCTAAATATACTACATTCATTTTGCTAAAAATTATAATGAAAATAATACAAGAAAAAATATCGAGCAAATAACATGCATACATACATTCACTTATTTCCAATTTATGATTCAATTTTATAAATTCAAAAACTAACAAATTAACTAAAACCATAGTGAATTGTTGATTATTCACTTAGTCCGTAATTTATGATTTATTATTTATACAATAAAAAATGATGAATCAATACGTAAAAATGGATCATTGTGCTTCTCACATTTCTCGAGATATATTTAACTTTTCATTTGATTCTAGGTTTATATATATAAACAATTTAACAATAAAGATGATGATTAAAACAACAATTACAATGATTAGAATATTTAATAAATAATATATCTAAAATATTTATTTGATTTATGAATAGTATTATGTATCAAACAGATTAAGAATGGTAACTAATATTGGATAATATATAAATGCGTAAATTAAAAGTAAGATTAGTATGTGCTTTTCTGTTAAATTTTTTTGATAATATACAATATGTTTTTCGAGAGGTACCTTTTTGAACCTGAATATATATATATATATATATATATATATATATATATATATATATATATATATATATATATATATATTATTTTTATTATATTTATATTGTACAACGTAGATAAGATTAATGATACCTATTTACTTTTAACATCATAATTAGAATTTCATTATTACTTTTAATTATATATATATATATATATATATATATATATATATATATATATATATATATATATAGATTGAGGTTCAATTGAGAACTTTTATGCATCGGGGCACCTCGAGGCACTTTTGTGCATCGGATAATCCACCAAGGGTGCACAAAGGGCATTTAGGGAAAACTAAAGACATGATAATTAATTTATTTCTAAAAATCATTAAATGATAATTAGGAGTTACATTTTGAATTAAAATCTCATATTAACTACATTCCTCATTTTCCTCCTCATCTCTCTCTCTCTCTCTCTCTCTGATCGTGTTCTTCATGATATTTTTAGTGATGATGATTCGAAGACGAAGAATAACGATGAACAACGATGATGATTAACATGAACAAGAGAGGTAACCGATGATAATTATGAAGAACATGATGCATAGATGGATGATGAACGATGAATAATGATAATGCATAGATGGATGATGAACAATGACAATGCATAGATGGATGATAAACGATGAACAACGAAAAATGATGATGCATAAATGGACGATGAACGATGACGATGCATAGATGAATGATGAACAAGTTGAACATGATGCATAGCTCAATGAAGAATATGGACGACAAACACGATGCATAAAAGAATGATGAACAAGTTGAACACGATGCATAAATGAATTTTTGTATTTTTTTTGTTAAATGCGTCTTTTTTTAACATGATGCATAGATAAACAAGATTAACGATGAAATGCATCGACATCCATCATCTTTTTTTTGAATTTGTGTAATTTTTGTTAAATTTGGAAATGTATCAATTGAATTTATTTGACATTTATTATTTGATTATTTGTTAAAATATTAAATTTAATGAGGTATGCACATTCCCCAAAATGCCCTTCCTTGTTTGTTCCTATAATGCACAAGTTGCATAAAATTGTCCAACTATTTACCCTTTTGCCATTAATCTAATCCATACAATTTTTTGATCTAATGGTTGATATGGGTTCCTTTGTACCTCGATGCATAAAAGTTCTCAATTGAACCTCCCTCTATATATATATATATATATATATATATATATATATATATATATATATATATATATATATATATATATATATATATATATATATATTATTGTTATTTTATTTATATTTTTAATTTTATATTAAGTGTTATTGTTTTGACTAAATTTTACCGCATGATCCATATAAATAAAAACTTTATTTATAGATGCATAAGAATGATATTTATGATTATTATTAAAGATTTGGCAATATTATCTAGTTTCAAATGCATATGTGTGTGTGGATGGAAGAAAAAAAATCAAATCGATGTGAAAAATCGAAAATCAGTTCAAGTGGGATGGAGTTTTTCCAAACGTGATTGTTTTAAGCGGATATAGAACGTAGATAAAATTCATGATACCCATTTACTTTTAACATCATAATTAGAATTTTATTATTATTTTCAATTATATATATATATATATATATATATACACACACACACACACACACACACACACACACACACACACACATACACACATATATATATTATTGTTATATTATCTATATTGTACAACGTAGATAAGATTCATGATACCCATTTACTTTTAACATCATAATTAGAATTTTATTTTTCATTATATATATATATATTATATATATATATATATATATATATATATATATTCAGGTTCAAAAAGGTACCTCTCGAAATTCAGTGCACCCGAAGGTACCAACCTTAAAAAACTTTTTTTTTTAATTTTTTTTCTCATAACCATGTTTAAATTAATGTTATACACATGATATATGAATTTCACATACATTCACACTTTCTGTGTCCTTAAAAATTATGTGAATGCTCAATGCATATTTATGTGAATGGTCAATCATGTGAATGGTCATTCACACCACATGATCTTTTTTTACCATTCACAAGATTTATGATGTGCTCCTTTTGAAAAAAAGTCTTTTAATGTTGTCTTATACATGTCTATTCAAAAAAAATATATGTGAATGATCATTCACATTAGGGTACGCTGGAATCTCACAGGTACGCTAATGAACCTGATTCTATATATATATATATATATATATATATATATATATATATATATATATATATATATATTATTGTCATTATATTTATATTTATATTTAAATTTTTAATTTTATATTTAGTGTTATTGTTTTGACTAAATTTTACCGCATGATCCATATAAATAAAAACTTTATTTATAGATGCATAAGAATGATACTTATGATTATTATTAAAGATTTGGCAATATTATCTAGTTTCAAATGCATATGTGTGTGTGGATGGAAGAAAGAAAAATCAAGTCGATGTGAAAAATCGAAAATCAGTTCAAGTGGGATGGAGTTTTCCCAAACGTGATTGTTTTAAGCGGATATAGAACGTAGATAAAATTCATGATACCCATTTACTTTTAACATCATAATTAGAATTTTATTATTATATTCAATTATATATATATATATATATATATATATATATATATATATATATATATATATATATATATACATACACACACACACACATATATATATTATTGTTATATTATCTATATTGTACAACGTAGATAAGATTCATGATACCCATTTACTTTTAACATCATAATTAAAATTTTATTTTTAATTATATATATATATATATATATATATATATATATATATATATATATATATATATATATATTATTGTCATTATATTTATATTTAAATTTTTAATTTTATATTTAGTGTTATTGTTTTGACTAAATTTTACCGCAAGCTCCATATAAATAAAAACTTTATTTATAGATGCATAAGAATGATATTTATGATTACAGTGTATTATTAAAGATTTGGCAATATTATTTAGTTTCAAATGCATATGTGGATATAGAACGTAGATAAGATTCATGATACCCATTTACTTTTAACATCATAATTAGAATTTTATTATTATTTTTAATTTTATACACACACACACACACACACACACATATATATAATGTTATTATATTTATATTGTATAACAATGAGTATTTTATTTATTTGTATACATGTATAATTGTTATTCAAGTTTATAATTGTTTGTTTTATAATTTTATTCGTTCTTGTATCCGTTTTTGGTTTGAATCATAAGTTAAATAATGATACCGACAAGGATCCCCGTTAGGTCCCAACAATTTTTTTAGCGGGGACAGGATGACCAATCTTCAACCCGAACCCGTCACGTTGTCATCCATGCGTATTATGATAAGAATGATATCTACGACTACATGGCATTATATATGTTCATATTCAATAGGTTACCTTTATAATTCCAGCGCATTCAGATTCCTAAAAGATTTTTTATATAGACATTTATAAACCACTATCATAAGAATTTTCTAAAATGATAATACCTTTATATATTAAGACTCGAAATACAAATTATTTGAATGACGAAAAATTGAGTGAATGATCACAAATATATACTTTAAATGGTCAATCGTTCATAGAAATTTTCACAAAGTATCGATATGTGTTAGTGACTTGGTGTGTATTTTTTACAACTAGTCTTATATTATAACTTAAATATGATTATTGGAAGCAATTTTAAAATTGTTTTTAAAGAATGTACCTCCGATAAATAGAATTTTTAGAGGTACTATTTTTGAACCTAAAGTTTGAAAAAATTGGTACTCTTTTGGTATGAAATGTAAAAAGAAACTCTGACGATACATTTTAGGATCTCATCATTTATTATTTTTAAATTCTTATGGCGCCATGATCACATGTGTTCTTTGCTTAAAAATCATATTTCTCACAAATTTTATTTCTTATTTGATTTTGTGTGTATATATATGTCACAAGATTTGTTAAATTGAATACATTGTATAGAATAATAGCTATCTCTTGTTTATTAAACGGGTACATAACTAGTATATATTAAACTGTATATAATCATATTATTGCGAGAACCTTTAATTTTAGAGTTATTAGTTTATTACAAGTTTGTTAGGCTTAATATCTTATATGTGTGATCAGTTTTGTTTTTGTATAATCAAGATCGTAAGATAGAATCGAAAGATCCTACAATAGTACTATTATTTTTTATGTGATATAATTTACTACAAATATTATATGTATGTAGAAGAATTCAATTATTTAGAATTTAAACATTATAACGACAATTAAATACATAGCATAAGTGTGTTGATAACTACAAAAATACGCAAAAAAAGGCAAGGAATAATGGAGATTGAGGTAAACAAATATTTCTAACAACATACTTCAAATTATTTTTGGGGACTAGAGAGTAATTTTAGTTACTTTATACGTTAGAGATCGTACTTTAAAAATTATTTTTTAAAGGCATATGTTTATAATTTTAAAATAGATTAAACAAACCAATTTACCAATTTTATGCCACAAGTTGAGGTAATTTATGCCCAATTTTCTCGATTCATGTTACATAATTTGAATGTTTTATTATTTGGATGTTTAGAATATCAAGGTAATTACTTTTTTTGGGGAGTTTTTCGTTGCCGAAACGCCATGAAGGTTGTTCACGGGGGAGATGTGGCCGATACACGACCATTATTGGAGGCTAAACGTGGGCCTTGTCTTGATGTTCCTCCAGGTTTTGAGAAAATCCATAACGTCGAGTTTAAATGCGATAAAGTCAGAAATATATAGCAAAAATAATATGGGATTGGAGAAATCGACTTTCGTTTGCGTTAGATATGAACAAAGAGGCGGTGAAAAGCAAATATATGTTCGTTGTGGGTAGAAAGCCGAGGTACAAAATCGAATTGGAGATGGAATAAATGAATTAGAAGACTATGGAAATTGGTTGGTTCATAGTCTCTAACATTATGTTTTACGGATATGGTAATGTGGGATAAGATAGAGTTAGGTAGATTAAAGATGTGGTTAGTGTTGGATGTATGGGTGTAATATAATGATGGAAAGAGATGTAGTAACTTTGGTTGATAGGTAGATTGGTTGGTGGGTGGGATGAGTTGGGTAGGTTAGGATGGATAAGATATAGGTAGGGCAGGAAGGGTTAGTTGACGTGACAGATTTTTAGTGGATAGAAAAGACATGTTATGAGAATAATAATGGTCATTCATTGGTCATATCCTGTGGAAAACACATTCCTTAAATGGAATTAACACTTTTTTAAGGAAATTGACATTTCATGAAAATTTGACAACCAAACACGTTATAATAATGAAATATTCATTAGATTTCTTCATAATCTGTAAACCAAACGCACCAAAATAAAATTGGTTGATTTGATTTCAAATTAGATCCACAAGAAACCATATGAGCAAGTCTGCCCCCACAAGGAAATTTTGTATGAAATTTATAAAAATTGCATTACATCATAGTCATTAACCTATCTATGCAAAAAAAAAAAAAAAAAAAAAAAAAAAAAAAAAAAAAAAAAAAAAAAAAAAAAAAAAAACTATAGCCGTGATGAAATACAACTTTTATAAAAGTAATGTACAATTTTGTTTTTTTGCACAACAATTATTGGCTTGCACCATAAACGCTAATCTCATTTACACATAAATTTGATAAAGTCCACATGCATTTAACATACCATCAACATCTTGATTCTTTTCCTATTTCAAAACTCACTGTATGCACATAGTTGATTTATCGATGATAAATGAGTCTACATATGTCACATTAAGATGTACAGGATCAAACTCGACGCTTATGGATTTTCTCGAAACCTGGAGGAACATCAAGACAAGGCTCATGTTTAGCCACTAATAACGGTCGTGTATCAGCCACATCTCCCCCGTGAACAACCTTCATGGCGTTTCGGCGACGAAAAACTCTCCAAAGAAAGTAATTACCTTGATATTCTAAACATCCAAATAAAAAACATTCAAATTATGTAACATGAATCAAGAAAAATGGGCATAAATTACCTCAACTTGAGGCATAAAATTGGTAAATTGGTTTGTTTACTCGATTTTAAAATTATAAACATGTGCCTTTAAAAAATAATCTTTAAAGTACGATTTCTAACGTATAAAGCAACTAAAATTACTCTCTAGTCTCTAACAATAATTTGAAGTATGTTGTTAGAAATATTTGTTTACCTCAATTTCTATTATTCCTTGCCTTTTTTTTTTGTGTACTTTTGTATGATGGAATGAAAACATGATCCGTAACATTCGAAATTAAATAGATAAAAGGGTTAAATGCATATATTAGCAACCTACTTTCATCTTTTTCATGTTTCTATTTTCTAGCAACTTACTTTATTATTATTATTTTTTTTACCTTTTTATTGGTATGTAGTTGTACTTTATATTTACCCTTTATAGCAGCACGTTTTTGGGTTAAAACTTATAAGTGAAAATTTACAACTTTCAATTTTTTATTCTTTATAGTAACACACTTTTTCAAGTTTTAGGTGATACATTGATATAATGTGAGTTTTTATGAAGTACATTGCTATGAATGATAAAAAAATAATAATGATAAAGTGTGCTGCTATGAATGACAGGAAGATAAAAGTTAGATGCTATTTAGGCATTTAAGCATATATTAAACTTATAAAACCCTAAGAGGACGGTTGATATGGTGGAATGAAATCGAATCAAATCATATGATATTTGCAAGCTTTTTTGTTAAGTGACGAGCATTAATTCTCAATAAGAGAGTAAAATTTTGAGTTTAATATAAATTTCAATTATCTTATACTCTTATCAAAATGGAGAGGATCAAAAACATGGATAGAGAATGGACTTTTAATAGTTTTTTCTTCATTTTCCATGTCACATTTATTTACGTGTAACCATCAATGGTTGAAAAGCTTGAAAACTTGATGATCCGTTTAGTTGACATGTTTTCAGCAAAAACTTTCATAAAAAACAAGGGCTTCTAGAAAACGCATTCAAATCCATTATTTTTAGATGTTTTCAGGGATGTTAGCTTTCAAAATTACAAGTAAACTTGAAAACACATTTTTTAGGTTTTTACCATTTGTTTTCAATCTAGTCACCTTAATATATGTTATAAAAGGGAATGAAAAATGAAAAAGGCAAAACATATTTTATTTCTAAAATGTGTTTTCTTAAACACCATCATGTTTTCAGTTTATTAAAAACTTCAAACGGAAAATTCTCGATTGCTAAGCACCCTAAATGATTCCATTTCATTCCATTTCACGACAACAAACGCCCCTGTATAGCCACACATATATTTCATATGAATTTCTGAACTTACCTTGACAATGTGGTTGTAGGAATTTAGATGAAAGCACCAACAACTCCACACCATCCACATAGCTTCTCATTAGTAAATTTTTACTCCATAGAAAGTCCATTATAGACATACAATTCTCATATATGCAAAATAACGATTTTAGAATCAAGTTTTATCATAAACTTATATAACTCAGGTTGCTTAAGCAGATAAGATTCATCCATGAAAACCTAAAGATTATGTGTTCGTATCAATGGGAAGAAAATAATAGTTTATTCTAGATGACGGTGGTTCTAGTTTTCCAAATCGTTTAAATAAGTAAGCATGAGATATAAACCTATTTTTGAACATTGGGAAGAAGTACAATCCGATGTCATCCTTATCGGGTTTGTAGCCTGGAAATATCTCTATCAAAGCTTCATGATTCGAAACCAGCTCAAAGTACAAGTTTTCTGGCATTTTGTGTAGGGTCTCGTAGACCTTATTATGTACCCTCGATGGGAGATGTGCCTTGAATGCATCATTGAAATTTTCATGCCCATTTGGTAGCTAAAACTTCTCCTAGAAAACAAAATGTCAGCGTAAATGATCATCTGTTTCTAACATTATCTCTTTAAAGAAAAAGTCCAGATTTGACTTTTGAGAAATCTACTCTAAAAATTGGTATGAGATACTGTTCTAGTAAAACAAAGATAACTCTATTAAACCATCAAACAAATAATAGAGAAACCCAATAATTTATGAGTTTGGTCCCTGGACTTATACTCAACTTCTATTTGTAATCCATTGACTTTTCCTTTTGACTATTTTATATGAATGAAGTCTTTTGAGGCTAAATCAATAGAATTCTTCATGTTAATTCTAAATCAAAAGTCAAACATGGACTCCTCTTTCGGATGTAAAAAGAATTGGACTGCATCATTGATTTGTGCAAGAACGGAGATATTCTTACTTCCGGTGAGAATGTAAAGCAGGAATATGTTGATCGTGTGTTTCAGAAACGCACATGCTATTTGTTCGATAAGGTTTCCCACCATCAGAAATCCCTTCCTCGTTATTGGTACAATTCTTACTATCTATAGAGAAAAACCACCTCTCAATATAAAAATAGATAATATTGAACCCAAAAGCAAAAAAGACTGATGACATAAGTTCCACAGAGGAGACAAATACACAATCTATCTTTATACCTGATTTCGTGATGGGTTTTCCAAGATTTTTTGGAGAGTTAGAAACCTCGCTTTGCCTTGTCCTACCAGCTTTAGGAAGGACCTCGCTCTTTGGTTTTGCAAGATTTTTTGGAGATTTAGAAACCTCTATTTGCCTTGTGCTACCAGATTTAGGAAGGACCTCACATTTTGCTGAAAATAATCCAAAAAGCACATAAAGACAAGCAAGATAGTTTCGAGGGGAAAAAACGTTGATCTATATGATACGTACCCATCTTCGTTTCTCTTTCTGCATTTACCTTTCCAACTCTTGTAGCAGGTTGATCCAATTTCGTGCCACCTGAAGAAAGCTTCACAGCTTCTTCACAACTGAGATATTTCGTTCTCCCTGTATTAACCTTTCTTTCCTTGAAGTTAAATCGGTTAGCAACAACATTTTTATTTATGTCCTTTGGGATTGAGAAAGATACTTTCTTTGCTGAAGTTTCATTTATGTGTTTTTTGTCGCTTGTTGTTGGTGCAACCAACTTATTTGATTCACATTCATCACAGCACCAAAACAGTGGGGCCTTTGTCCTTGGCACCTTCATGCAATAACCGAAAACGAAGACACATTGAACATGGTTTTTTAGAAAAAAAAAATTTGTTTTAGTAACATGCTGTTGATATGTCAAATTGACATAGAGAAGAGCATTCTTACAGATGCTCACGAGCAATTTGACACTCACAACAAGTTATTATAGCATCAATAACACCTTCATCGCCACAAATATCACAAGGTTTGACCTGTTGGTCCTGCAAAGTCATAAATACCCCATTGTTGCTTAAATGTCAAAAGGAAATATCCTTTGTACTTTTGACTTTCAAGTTTCAAAGTCAAACTACAATTTTAAGTTCCAATCAAAGTCAAAGATTATTTCACAATTATGTTATTGCACGATTACTTAAGGACCTGTTCGTAGGATTTGCATTGAAACTGTGAAAGTCAAGATGTAAAAGGATTTTTATAAAGTTCATTATGTCTTTTAATATTGATCTGCTGGTCCTCCAAAGTCATAAATACGCTAGAATGTCAAAAAGAAATGTCCTTGGTACTTTTAACTTTCAAAGTCAAACTACATTTCTAGGTTCTTATCAAGGAATCAAAGGTTATTTCACTTATGTTATTGCATTATTACTTAAGGACTTGTTCATAGGATTAATTAACAGAAGACTGTGAAAGTCAAGATGTAAAGTTCATTATATCTTTTAATTAAAATTATTATATATTAAGGTATCCTCCTCTTATGATGGAGAAAACTCAACCTCACAAACCTTAAAGCCAATAGTATAGTTTTTAAAAAAGTTGTCCCCCCTCAACCCAACTGTTGCCAAACAAATAAATTCCCCACACCAGGAAAGTGAGGACCAACAAACAAAAGTAATCCTAGAAAATTGTCATGTCCAATTTCAGGTGTGGTTAAAAAATTGTTTAGCGATGTAACAAAGAGTTTAATAAGTAAAAAAACCATCATGTTTTCATGTTTTTACGATTTAGTCCATCCGTGTTATTTTTTTAAGAAAGTCCTCAAGTTATTGTTTTCAATCTGGTTTTCGGAAAAATTATTTTTTTTCATAATCAACACTGTCTTTTTCCACAAAAAACCAACATGTTTTCACTTTTTTTCTTCGAAAGGTCTTCATAGTTGAAGACTTTTTTGGAAAAACAAAGAAAAATTCCAAAAATCACAAACAAATATAATACTTAAGGATTTTATTGGTAAAATATAACACGGGACTAAACCGCAAAAACGTAAAAAACATGTTGGTTTTTTTTCATATTAACCCCTTTAACAAATGTTGAAAACAACTTCCAGTAAAAAAATTTATGGACCAAAATTAATAACCTCAGTTTTCTAAAATACAAAGGATGGATGGATGGATGATTGTAATCTAAAATCGTTTCAACAATAGCATGATGCATGGTGACTGAATATCTTTAGAAGGAAGTCAAATTCATGTTCAAAGGGGTGTTTGGATATGCATATTGATATAGATTATGTGATATCAAATAATCATAATCAAACATTCAACTATAATAGAACAAATTGCAGGAGATAGTGTTTGGATAAGGTGCTAATCTTTAAAGTTGTAAGAATTCGATAACTGAATGTTATGCACCAAAAAGAGTTTCATGTCATTATAATATTATATGGTAATTAACTTTTTCATATGTTCTACTTAGGTCATCAAACCTTATTTCTCCATCTAAGACTTTATTCTTTCTATTAAACATCCCAATACGGTCATTATCGGTAATTAGAGGGTGTTTGGTTTTGCGCTATGATTGAGATTATTAAATTATTATGTTACAATAACGTAATAATTGGTTAAAAGTGTTTGGATTGCATTCATTGATAAGTGTTTATTTGCATTAAGAATTAATCCTACCACACTTTTTCATAAGATAAAAAATGTATCTTATTTGCTTAATAAGTGATTATTTTATCATTTTACAAGTTAAAACGCAAATCCAAACACTTCAAAAACGGATTATTTGATAATTGTGAAAGCAAACAGCAGAAGCTAAACCAAACATTAAATTTCCGGCAACACTTTTTGTTACAGTTGTTATCTGATTATTAGTTTTCAAAACGCTACAACACTTTTTCAAAGATAAATCCAAACACCCTCTTAATAGCACTTCTATAGTTTTACCAACAATTTATCTCCGAAATGACTTGGGTGAGACAGGTTTACAAAGTCCAATGACTTAGGTCGTTGGGTGATATGAAAAAAGGGTTTTATGAACCAAGTGATATACACAGAGTAGTTTATCAAATAATGACATAACTCCATTGATAACCTAAGCAGGAGTTTGGCTCGTGTAGTGGAATTTGAATGAACTGAAATTGAATTTATGGAATATATTAGTTGATTTGTTGAGCTATGCAATGGTGTTTATGACTAGCTAAGGGTATGGATTGTGTAAAATGTTAGGAATCTAAATTCATTTACAAATAGCTAGAAAAGATAGATTCCTTCAACCATCGATTTTTTATGGAATTTAGATTCCTTTTTCTTTATTGTTTTTGTAATCTAAATTTCAAAATACACTATAAACAAATTCTAATTCCTTTAAAATCTGTTTTGTGAGTCAAACGGGCCCTAAGGGTGTGTATGGCTCTGGCCTAATGAAATATGGATGAATTAGAATTTAAATTCCACTCTTTAGTGTATTTCGGGGTGCGACATGATGTTTGGTGTCGGTTAAAAATTTAGATTGGCAATTAGTGGAATCTAAATTCAATTGCAAATAGTTACGAATGACGAATTCCTTTACCCGTAGATTTTGACAGAATTTAAATAAACTTGAGTTACTTTTATTTATAATTCAAAGTTCCAAACACACTAAAACGAAATTCTAATTTCTTAAAATTTCATTCCGCAAGCCAAACACACACGAGATAGAATCATAGAATGACCAAAAAGATAACCATGTTTAAAAAAATGGAAGTAGATAACTCTCATATTAAGTTATAAAAACTAATTAAAAAAAAAAAGGTAAATAGGTAAAACATTATTGTGTTATTTCATCCTGAAGCTCATATGAAACAAATTATTTAAACCCTAGAAAATCTGACACAAAAGTAGATATGTTTATTCAATCTTTAAAATTCTTTATTATTGCAAATTCAAGTCACAATAATCATAATCATACCTTCAGTTTCAAATCGTACATTCAAACACCCATTAAAACACACAAATCTTAACAACTAAGTTAATCTCATAAATACAAACATATACAAGTAACTAAGCAATTCATGATGATTATAATCAGGATCCAAATAATCAATCAAACGTAGATGTAGAATCTAATCCAAATAATTTCATAAAAGGTAAAACCCTAACCAAACAATCTAGACAACCAACATACTGTAGTCGGATTTCAATAGTTCCCAAGATGTAAATAAAATAGATGTAGAATTTAATCAAGATCACTTATTATTGTAATGTACATGAATCCAAAGCTTCAATCAAAACAAACCCTGATACAATCGAACAAACCCCATTTCATGATTCGCATTTAGCTGGTCGTCATATATACACTTATAAATTATTAAGGGTTTATAAGATAGGGTTTAGTGTTACGTGATTACAATAAAAATTGACACAGTAAACGACAAGAAACAAAATGTATTATAAATGATTAAAAAATCTGCAAAATGAAGATTGTTATGAAGAAAAGACACTAACCATGTTGATGGTGGCCAATGTGCCCTAAAATTCCGCAGAGCAAATTGCTTAACAATCGCTGGTGATATCACTAAGTAAATTCAGGGGTGCCTGGAATTCCGTACGAAGAAAATGATTTCTCAATTTTGGAAGGGTTGTGATAGACTGATATGTAATCACTACTCGGTAAATTTTTTTTGTTTACAACAATTTTATTATAAAATAATTATTCTATCTTAAAAGTAATCTTCGAGGGCTTCAATGATAAAACTAGCTTATATACCCATGTAAACATGGGTATTTTGGATAATTATTTATGTTTTTAAAAAGTTTAATATAAATTTAATGATTTATTATGAAAAATAAACCAATGTGTTTTTATTTTTTTTTTTTTGTGTTTTTGTCCCTCCATATATTTTCTTTCAGAAAATTCCTCTAGTTAATTTTTTTCGTTTAGTGAAGTTTGACTATAAGAACCCAGTTTTTTCAGTCTTTAAAAACCCAGTCTACCAATTATAACCTGACTCTAATAGACTAATTTCGCAAAACCAAGAAAAAAATTAACTTGAAGATTTAAAAAAAACATAGAAAGACAAACACAAAAACCGTAAGAACTTGTTGATTTTTTTCGTAATAAACCCTAAAATTAAATATATATTTACTTATAAATAAAATTTTCTACTAAAAAAAATTATCCAATTAATATTGAGTTATTTAAAATTTTAATGTGTTTCCTTTATTGCATTTCATGAATTAAATAGGAAAGTATTCAAAATAGATTTTTCTTTTATTAATAATAGATAAATTAGTAAATGAAATATTTAATTATGGAAAAAAAAGGCGGGAAAATGAAATTTTAATTGAATGAGGAAGCGACATGTGTCTTGAATTGTTTTCTTTTATTAATATATATAGATAGATAGATACTAGTAACGAGAACATAGTCTTTTTTTTTGATTTGTTTCATTTAGCCACTAAACTACATTTTGTCTTGATTTAACCACTAAACTTTATTTAATGTTCTATTTTGTGATAAATGAATAAAACTAATGGCTAAATCGATACAAAATATGACCAATAGTGGTCAAGTCGTGACAATTTTCAGTGACTAAATCAGGCAAAAGAAAGTTTAGTAGCTAAATATGTATACAAAAAATGGTTTAGTGGCTAAATCGAGACAAAAAAATAGTTTAATGGCTAAATCGAAAAGAATCTAAAAGTTGGATGGTCAAAATGACACTTAACTTTTTAAATATAATAATTGTTGTGTATGACAAAATATTGTTGTGCATAAATTACCTTCCATTTTTGAACTTACAAAAATAAAAGTATGTGAAATATTAATGACTTTTTATAGGGAATAAAAGAACTTTAAGTTTATGTGTAAAAAGATAAAAATTACATAGGAACTGTCTTTGGTTGAAACTGTCAAAAACATTTTTTTAGTAATATAATCCAAACCCTCAAGAAGTAATTAGAAGTGAATACGATTCAACTTATCAAATTAAATAAATTAAATAATAAATTTATTTATTAAATAACATATTTATTAAAAACAGAAATCGTGAACCGAAACCGAAGGTTATTTCCGGTTTGGTTAAGTAAACAAAAATTAATAGAGAAATCTGGTTCGGTTAACCTTAAAATCGGAACGGTTTTCGGATTTTTTTAACACCCATATATATAGTTTTTTAAAATGTTGTCCCCATCAACCCAACTATTCCCAAACAAAACTGTAAACCCGAAAACCAGGTGAACAGTACGATCCAAAAGTGAAACAAATGATCAATTAATATTTAAACGTTTCTTATTTAAGAGCCTAGTTCGTATCTATGCATACAATGCCTCCAAAATCCATTTGAATAGTTTTGAGCTAGTAATTTAATGATTTAAGTCAACTCAATTACACTTCTAATTACTTCTTCAGGGTTTGGATTACATTATCAAAAATGTTTTTGACAGTTTCAACCAAAATCAGTTCCTATGTAATTTTTATCTTTTTACACATAAACTTAAATTTCTTTTCTTCCCTATAAAAAGTCATTAATATTTCACCTACTTTTATTAATGGAAGGTAATTTATACACAATAATATTTTCTCATACACAACAATTATTAAACTTAAAAGAGTTAAGTGTCATTTTGACCATCCAACTTTTAAATTCTTTTTGATTTAGCCATTAAACTATTTTTTGTCTCTATTTAGCCACTAAACTATTTTTTGTATACATATTTAGTAACTAAACTTTCTTTTTACTGATTTAGTCACTGAAAATTATCACGATTTGACCACTAACTATCATATTTTGTATCGATTTAGCCATTAGTTTTATTTATTTTTCTCAAAATAGAACATTAAATAAAGTTTAGTGGTTAAATCAAGACAAAAAGTAGTTTAGTGGCTAAATGAAACAAATTTAAAAGTTGAATAATTAAAATGATAGCTGCTGACTATATTCTCGTTACTGGTATATTATCATTGAAGCACTCGAAGATTACTTTTAAGATGGAATAATTATTTTCTAATAAAATTGTTGTAAACAAAAAAAAATTACCGAGTAGTGAGTAGATTCACGACCCTTCCAAAATTGAGAAATCGTTTTCTTCGTACGGAATTCCAGGCACCCCTGAATGATTCAGTGATATCACCAGCAATGTTAAGCAAATTTCTCTGCGGATTTTTAGGGCACATTGGCCACCATCAACATGGTTAGTGTCTTTTCTTCATTTTTTTAACAAACAATCTTCATTTTGTAGATTTTTTAATCATTTATACTACATTTTGTTTCTTGTCGTTTACTGTGTCAATTGTTAATTGTAATCACGTAACACTAAACCCTATTTCATAAACCCTTAATAATTTATAAGTGTATATATGACGACCTGCTTAATGCGAATCATGAAATGGGGTTTGTTCGATTGTATCAGGGTTTGTTTTGATTGAAGCTTTGGATTCATGTACATTACAATAATAAGTGATCTTGATTAAATTCTACATCTATTTTATTTACATCTTGGGAACTATTGAAATCCGACTACAGTAAGTTGGTTGTCTAGATTGTTTGGTTAGGGTTTTACCTTTTATGAAATGATTTGGATTAGATTCTACATCTATGTTTGATTGATTATTTGGATCCTGATTATAATCATCATGAATTGCTTAGTTACTTGTATATGTTTGTATTTATGAGATTAACTTAGTCGTTAAGATTTGTGTGTTTTAATGGGTGTTTGAATGTGCCATTTTGAAACTGAAGGTATGATTATGATTATTGTGACTTGAATTTGCAATAATAAAGAATTTTAAAGATTGAATAAACATATCTACTTTTGTGTCAGATTTTCTAGGGTTTAAATAATTTGTTTCTTATGAGCTTCAGGATGAAATAAGACAATAATGTTTACCTATTTACCTTTTTTTTAAATTAGTTTTTATAACTTAATATGAGAGTTATCTACTTCCATTTTTTTAAACATGATTATATTTTTGGTCATTCTATGATTCTATCTCGTGTGTGTTTGGCTTACGGAATGAAATTTTAAGAAATTAGAATTTCGTTTTAGTGTGTTTGGAACTTTGAATTATAAATAAAAGTAACTCAAGTTTATTTAAATTCTGTCAAAATCTACGGGTAAAGGAATTCGTCATTCGTAAGTATTTGCAACTGAATTTAGATTCCACTAATTGCCAATCTAAATTTTTAACCGACACCAAACATCATGTCGCACCCCGAAATACACTAAGGAGTGGAATTTAAATTCTAATTCATCCAAATTTCATTAGGCCAGAACCATACACACCCTTAGGACCCGTTTGACTCACGAAACAGATTTTAAAGGAATTGGAATTTGTTTATAGTGTATTTTGAAATTTAGATTACAAAAACAATAAAGAAAAAGAAATCTAAATTCCATAAACAATCGATGGTTGAAGGAATCTATATTTTCTAGCTATTTGTAAATGAATTTAGATTCTTAACATTTTACACAATCCATACCCTTAGCTAGCCGTAAACACCATTGCATAACTCAACCCATCAACTAATATATTCCATAAATTCAATTTCAATTCATTCAAATTCCACTCCACGAGCCAAACTCCTGCTTAGTATATCAATGGAGTTATGTCATTATTTGATAAACTACTTTGTGTATATCACTTGGTTCATGAAACCCTTTTTTCATATCACCCAACGACCTAAGTCATTGGACTTTGTAAACCTGTCTCACCCAAATCATTTCGGAGATAAATTGTTGGTAAAACTATAGAAGTGCTATTAAGATGGTGTTTGGATTTGTCTTTGAAAAAGTGTTGTAGAGTTTTGAAAACTAATCATCAGATGATAACAACTGTAACAAAAAGTGTTGCCGAAAATTTAATGTTTGGTTTAGCTTCTCCTGTTTGCTTTCGCAATTATCAAATAACCAGTTTTTAAAGTGTTTGGATTTGCGTTTTAACTTGTAAAAATGATAAAATAATCCTTTATTAAGCAAATAAGATACATTTTTTAACTTATGAAAAAGCGTGGTAGGATTAATTCTTAATGCAAATAATCACTTATCAATGAATGCAATCCAAACACTTTTAACCAATTATTACGTTATTGTAACATAATAATTTAATAATCTCAATCATAGTGCAAAACCAAACACCCTCTAATTACCGATAATGACCGCATTGGGATGTTTTTTGAAAGTATAAAGTCTTAGATGGAGAAATAAGGTTTGATGACTCAAGTAGAACAAATGAAAAAGTTAATTACCATATAATATTATAATGACATGAAACTCTTTTTTGAGCATTGAAACATTCAGTTACCAATTCTTACAACTTTTATGATTAGCACCTTATCCAAACACTATCTCCTACAATTTGTTCTATTGTAGTTGAATATTTGATTATGATTATTTGATATCACATAATCTATTTCAGTATGCATATCCAAACACCCCTTTGAACATGAATTTGACTTCCTTCTAAAGATATTCAGTCACCATGCATCATTCTATTGTTGAAACGATTTTAGATTACAATCATCCACCCATCCCTTGTATTTTAGAAAACTGAGGTTATTAATTTTGGTCCATAGATATTTTTACTGGAAGTTGTTTTCAACATTTGTTAAAGGGGTTAATATGAAAAAAACCAACATGTTTTTTACATTTTTGCGGTTTAGTCCCTCCGTGTTATATTTTACCAATAAAATCCTTAAGTAATATATTTGTTTGTGATTTTTGGAATTTTTCTTTGTTTTTCCAAAAAAGTCTTCAACTATGAAGACCTTTCGAAGAAAAAAAGTGAAAACATGTTGGTTTTTTGTGGAAAAAGACAGGGTTGATCATGAAAAAAAATAATTTTTCCGAAAACCAGATTGAAAACAATAACTTGAGGACTTTAAAAAAAAAATAACACGGAGAGACTAAATCGTAAAAAATATGAAAACATGTTGGTTTTTTTCATATTAAACTCTTTGTTAAATCGCTAAACAATTTTTTAACCACCGCAAATTGGACACATGACAATTTTCTAGGATTACTTTTGTTTGTTGGTCCTCACTTTCCTGGTGTGGGGACCCAAGAAATAGAAAATTTATTTGTTTGGCAACAATTGGGTTGAGGGGGGACAACTTTTTTAAAAACTATACTATTGGCTTTAAGGTTTGTGGGGTTGAGTATAACACCTTGCCTTTTATTTGTATTTTTATTTTAAGTAATTTTGAGCAATTTGCGTAAAATGATGTAATTTCGAGGTTTGGTATAAATAGGAGCCGAGAGTTCATTTTCTCATTTCTTGCAAGCCATTTTCCCTCCCAGAGCTCCTCTCTCTAGAAACCGAACATCTCTCTAACTTTTCTGCCAAACCGACCGGCCAAATCTCGAGTTCTATACGTCATTGGAAAGATCTCGAAGCGTACTATCCAAATCTATCATTGCAGGCGTGATTTGATAGTGTTTTGAGGTAAAAATCGATCTTTTCGTTTTCTGCATTTTCGGTTTTGAAGATATGAGATTCGAGTCTATCATTTACAGGTAATTTAAAGCTAATTTCGCATAGGTTTTACTAGAATATGATAGATTAAGTATAATATAACTAAACCGAGGCTTATTACTTAACTTATTTGTGGATTTGAGGCTTGAAAATGCATGTTTAAAGCTGTAACTTATGAACAAACTCGAGTATGCATAGAACAGACTCGAGTAGAGCTAGATTCGAGATATGGGTTTTGAATCTATCCTCAGATTCGAATGAGGTTCGAATCTAACCCCCATAATTCGAATCTGTCTTCGAACCTAACCCCTGGTTCGAATCTGTCTTCGAATCTGATGCTCAGATTCGAATCTGGCTTCGAGTCTGATGCTCAGATTCGAATCTAGCCCCTAAATTTCGAATTTAATTGATAAAATTTACGAACAACGCATAAATTAGCAAAATAAATAGCAAAATATTTAGCTAGAAGTTATGGCTTATAGATATTGGAATATTGAGCTAGCAATATTAATTTAGCACATGTTCTGTAATATTAAACTTCAGATATTATACATAAGTCGTTTAGCCCAGTTGCGAGTCAAAGCCAGTGCCAGAATATATATATTGAGCCTAGATAAGCAAGTGCAAGCGTTATAAAGCAATTTAAAGCGTAAATAAGCTCGAGCAAGCATTTCAGAATATTTCAAGCATTTTCAGTACAGTGAGTAACAGTTATTCTTGTTTACATGTTTTATATGAAATTGAGACATAAAATTTGCTTCTATATGATTTCTTTGGAATTCAATAGACTTTTGTGAGTGAAGGCGAACACTGTGGTACAGGTGATGCCCAGCTTAGCCGGATCTTACATTTGATCTATTAATATGCATATTTATCTGCTATCTGTTTATTGTTCTGCATACTATACAGCAAACTTTGTGTTAGCGTTTCTTTGTGCATCTCATAAGCATTATATTTAGCGAGCAAGCAATTCTGATGTTCACCACTATCCCTTGAGCATTATGCGGGTAGCTAGCCCCGTATCACAGATTGATCATCTGTCAGCGGTAAACCCATAGTGGTGGCATCTCCGTTCTGCGTGAAATGTCTCAATTGTGCAGCGTTCTTTCTGGGTATTAAGCAAATGAGCAAGCAAGCAAGCATAACAGCCTTTTTAGGCACTTTCGCCTCATATTTTACATGCATTCATGAATATCTGTTTACTCACTAAGTATTAGCTTATAGTTGCTATTCACAATTTTTACAGGAAAAGGTAAAGAACAAGCAGGACCTTCTGCTTAGGTCTATTATCTGATCTGCCCAGAGGACTTAGCTCATTTTCAGCTTGTGGTATAGCTTATGATGCCTTGGGTTTTGGGTAGCTGCTTTTATTTATGTTATGATGTTTAAAGCAACTTAGTACTGTAACCTTGAAGCACGTGTAGTGCAAGACTTATTGTAATATTTTATTTAGCTTTATGCATTTGTTATTATTCCTTGGATAAGCAAGCATGTTTTTAAAGCAAGGATGTGATAGGATGGTATCAGAGCATTGGTTTGAGGGATTCAAGTGTTAGCAATAACACTTGGACTCAAACTTTTAAGCAAAGATATTAGTTTCGAATGTCTAGGCTTTAACTTGACCTGAGATAGGCTTTGACTTTGCTTTAGGAATTGGGAAACGGGGTAGAATAGAAATTTTGCCTATTCTTATGCAAGTATTATTTATATTATTTCAGAACATGTCTGGATCTGGTGAAGGAGCTGGAGGCGGACTCACTCCTGAACAGATCATGCAAATAATGCAAACGATGCTCAATGAAAACAATGAGCGTCAGACTAAATTTTTGCAAGACCAGTTTCGTGCCCGTGATGAAGCCGAAACTAGGCGAAGGGAAGAACGCCAGAAACAACAGCATGATGACACTGGACGCCACAACGACGACACCGACGAGGAGGAAGCCCCTGTAGTCCCTCCTAAGGGCTGCAACTTCCGTTACTTTAAGGCTTGCGGAGCTCAACCTTTTAAGGGTGCTGCAAATTCGATCGAAGCGCTTGAGTGGATCACTGGCATCGAGCGGATTTTTCTCATTAGTGACTGTGCTGAAGAATCAAAGGTCAGCTTCGCTACAACACTGTTCGAGGGTGGCGCTGTTATGTGGTGGAGATCTCAGGAAAACATGCACGGAGCCAACTGGATTAAGTCCCTATCATGGGATGAATTTAAAGTTATTTTCTTTCGTCAGTACTGCCCGGCTGATGAAAAGAAACGTCTGGAAGAGAGACTGATGTCTCTTACTCAGGGAACCAAATCGGTGACTGAGTATGAGATTGAATTTACTCGACTTAGCCTACTGTCTGACTACCAGGTTGCTACGGAGGAGCGAAAGATCGACCGTTTTCTTATGGGTCTACATCCCGAGTATCAGAAGTTTTTGAAGCATCAGAGGTACACCAACTACGCTGATTGTGTTGAAGCTGCTCGAATTCTCGAGCAGGATTTTATTCGAGCTGGAGGAGTTCCTGCTTCATCTGTTAACCCGACATGTCCATCACCGCCCAAGAAATCGCGCACTGGAAGCTATTCTGGATCTTCATCCAGATATTCTCAGCCACAGCAGTCTCAGTACCGACAGTTCAGCTCGCCTCCGGCGCAGCAATCTCGATCTTATGCGGTGCATTCCGAGCCGAGGCAGTGTCGCCGCTGCCAGAAGTCACACATTGGGCGTTGTAACCCCAATGATGTGAGGTGCTATGTGTGCAACGAAATAGGACATAGCAGTGAAGAATGTCCTAACAAAGTTAAAGTTTGCAACAACTGTTTACGCCCTGGACATAATGAGCATGCATGCACGCATCCGTTCAGCATAGTTTACCCAAGTGCAGAACATCATCCACGATTGCAGCAGCAGCAGCACCGACCCCAACAACAATATCATCAACAAAGACAGAATCAACCAGCCCGACATAGCGCATCGCGTGGAGGTTCTAGTCGCCGTAACGAGCCAACTAGGAGTCAGAATCGCGCATTCCAAATAACAGCCGAGCAAGCGAAGGAAATACCAGATGTGGTATCTGGTACGTTTCTTGTTAACTCTATCCCTGCTAGAGTTATTTTCGATTCAGGAGCCAATCGCTCTTTTATATCAAGTGCATTTGCATCTAAGCTTGGAATTACTCCGACAACTCTGCCTGTTATATTTGATATCGAAACGGCCAGTAACGTGTGCGTGTCCACCGATAAAATTTACCGCGACTGCATAATTCTGTTAGATAATTGCACGTTCCAACTTGACCTTATTCCTATGGACTTTCACGAATTCGACGTCATTGTCGGTATGGATTGGCTTGATCATCATGACGCCAACATTGTCTGCAAGAAGAAGTTGATAAAGCTCACTACACCGGATGGCCGCAGTATCTGCATCTATGGTGACAGAAAGAAAGGTGACTTATGTTTAATTTCTGTAGTCAAAGCTAGGAAACATATAGCTAAGGGTTGCGTGTCATACTTAGCATATGCAATAGATGCTAAGTCTGAAAAGAAAAGTTTAGCCGAGGTACCGATAGCCTCTGAATTTCCAGATGTCTTTCCCGAGGACATCTCTGGACTCCCACCAGACCGTCAGGTGGAGTTCAGAATTGATTTAGTGCCCGGCGCGGCACCGATTGCTCGAGCCCCTTATAGACTTGCACCTGCAGAGATGCAAGAAATGATGAAGCAATTGCAAGAATTGCTAGATAAGGGACTCATACGACCAAGTTCATCTCCCTGGGGAGCTCCTGTTTTATTCGTTAAGAAGAAAGATGGGACTCTCCGGATGTGCATTGATTATAGGGAGTTGAACAAGGTAACAATAAAGAACAAATATCCATTGCCCAGAATAGACGATCTTTTCGACCAGCTTCAGGGAGCCAGTTACTTCTCAAAGATCGATCTTAGATCTGGGTATCATCAGCTCAAAGTTCATGAAGAAGACGTCCCTAAAACGGCTTTCCGTACCAGATATGGGCATTACGAGTTTCTTGTTATGCCCTTTGGCCTTACAAACGCTCCTGCGGCGTTCATGGATCTGATGAACCGCGTTTGTAGACCAATGCTCGATAAGTCTGTTATCGTCTTTATAGACGATATTCTCATCTACTCGAAAACTGAAGCTGAGCATGCTGTGCATCTTAGAGAGCTGCTAGAGTTGCTGCGCAAGGAGCGACTTTACGCCAAGTTCTCTAAATGCGAATTTTGGTTGCGACAGATACAATTCCTTGGTCATGTGATATCTGGTGAAGGAATCTCTGTGGATCCTTCTAAGATAGAAGCCATTCAAAATTGGGAAGCTCCCAAATCAGCTACCGAGATCCGAAGTTTCTTGGGATTGGCGGGTTACTACCGTCGATTCATTAAGGACTTCTCAAAACTAGCCATGCCTCTTACATCTCTTACTCGCAAGAATGTTCCCTTTATTTGGGAAGAAGCTCAAGAGAACGCATTCCAAACTTTAAAACAGAAACTCACCGAAGCACCTATTTTGGCCTTACCCGAAGGCAATGAAGACTTTGTGGTCTTCAGCGATGCTTCATATCAAGGGCTTGGGTGTGTTTTGATGCAAAGAGGCAGAGTCATAGCATATGCTTCTCGCCAACTTAAGGATCATGAAAAGAGTCATCCGACTCATGACCTTGAACTTGCTGCTGTGACTTTTGCGTTGAAAACATGGCGACATTACCTCTACGGCACCAAATGTCAACTGTATACGGATCACAAGAGCCTTAAGTATATTTTCAGCCAGAAGGAGCTCAACATGCGCCAGCGACGCTCCATGGAACTCATCAAAGACTATGACTGTGATATTCTTTATCACCCTGGCAAAGCGAATGTGGTGGCCGACGCATTGAGTCGTAAATCCTACTCTGCTAAATGTCTCTATACCTTGACTCATACTTCGTTTTCATCAACTTTGATCGATGAAATTCTCGTTGCTCAAGCCGAAGCCCTAAAAGGGGAAAACCTCAACTCTGAGGACATGAAAGGGCAACTTCAGTTCTTAACCGATAGCCCTCGTGGCTTAAAGCTTTTCAAAAATCGTGTCTGGGTTCCCAAATTTGGTGATGTTCAACAGAAAATTCTTTCGGAAGCCCACTGTTCTAACTTCTCGGTACATCCTGGCAGCACCAAGATGTACAACGATCTAAAAGCCGAATATTGGTGGCCCGGTATGAAAAGAGACGTAGGCCAATATGTCGATAATTGTGTTACTTGCCGATTGGTCAAAGCGGAGCATCAGCAGCCTTATGGCAGTCTACAGCCTCTACCGATTCCCGAGTGGAAGTTCGATCACATAACGATGGACTTTGTGACGAAGTTGCCGACTACACGAAGACAGCACGACGCAATATGGGTTATCGTGGATCGCCTAACCAAAGTAACCAAAGTCGCACATTTCATTCCGATTCGCGAAAACTATTCACTTGAGAAACTAGCCAAGTTGTACATAGACGAGATCGTTACACGACACGGAGTGCCACTGTCAATTGTTTCGGATCGCGACAGTCGGTTCACTTCGAGGTTTTGGAGTGCATTACAAGATGGATTAGGCACTAAGATCAGAATGAGCACAGCGTATCATCCACAGCCTGATGGCCAGAGTGAGCGCACGATCCTTACACTCGAAGACATGCTGCGGGCATGTGTTCTTGAGTTTAGTGGTAGTTGGGATGACCACTTGCCGCTAGCAGAATTTTCTTATAACAATAGTTACCACTCATCCATCAAAGCCGCACCTTTCGAAGCCTTATACGGACGCAAGTGCCGAACTCCTACGTGTTGGCATGAAGCCGGTGAAGCACCAATCGCCGGTCCCGAGCTACTTCAGCAGACTAATGAAAAGATCAGAATTATTCGCCAACGCTTAGAAACTGCTCAATCTCGACAGAAATCGTATCACGACTGACACCATAAACCTTTAGAATTCCAGAAGGACGACTATGTTGTATTAAAAGTCTCGCCGATGAAAGGTGTGTTCAGATTCGGCAAGCGTGGCAAGTTAGCACCACGATTCGTTGGTCCTTTCAAGATCACCGAGCGTGTTGGAACTCAATCTTATCTGTTGGACTTGCCGAGCGAACTGTCCAACATACACCCCGTGTTTCACGTTTCGCAACTAAGGAAGTGCAAAGAAGATGACAGAGAAAAGTGGGCCGATCATCTGAGCTACAAGATCAACGAGAAACTGCAATATGACGAGCCTGAAGTTATTCTAGAAACAAAGATGAAGAAGCTGAGAAATAGAGAAGTAGCAATGGTGTTGGTGCAGTGGAGGACTTCTCACGGAATTTCTCAGACCTGGGAATCTGAGGAAGACATGAGAGTTCGATATCCGCATCTGTTTGAGCCTTAGGTACTTCGAGGACGAAGTGCAAGCGTGGTGGGCTCATACTATAACACCTTGCCTTTTATTTGTATTTTTATTTTAAGTAATTTTGAGCAATTTGCGTAAAATGATGTAATTTCGAGGTTTGGTATAAATAGGAGCCGAGAGTTCATTTTCTCATTTCTTGCAAGCCATTTTCCCTCCCAGAGCTCCTCTCTCTAGAAACCGAACATCTCTCTAACTTTTCTGCCAAACCGACAGGCCAAATCTCGAGTTCTATACGTCATTGGAAAGATCTCGAAGCGTACTATCCAAATCTATCATTGCAGGCGTGATTTGATAGTGTTTTGAGGTAAAAATCGATCTTTTCGTTTTCTGCATTTTCGGTTTTGAAGATATGAGATTCGAGTCTATCATTTACAGGTGATTTAAAGCTAATTTCGCATAGGTTTTACTAGAATATGATAGATTAAGTATAATATAACTAAACCGAGGCTTATTACTTAACTTATTTGTGGATTTGAGGCTTGAAAATGCATGTTTAAAGCTGTAACTTATGAACAAACTCGAGTATGCATAGAACAGACTCGAAATACCAAGAACAGACTCGAGTAGAGCTAGATTCGAGATATGGGTTTCGAATCTATCCTCAGATTCGAATGAGGTTCGAATCTAACCCCCATAATTCGAATCTGTCTTCGAACCTAACCCCTGGTTCGAATCTGTCTTCGAATCTGATGCTCAGATTCGAATCTAGCTTCGAGTCTGATGCTCAGATTCGAATCTAGCCCCTAAATTTCGAATTTAATTTATAAAATTTACGAACAACGCATAAATTAGCAAAATAAATAGCAAAATATTTAGCTAGAAGTTATGGCTTATAGATATTGGAATATTGAGCTAGCAATATTAATTTAGCACATGTTCTGTAATATTAAACTTCAGATATTATACATAAGTCGTTTAGCCCAGTTGCGAGTCAAAGCCAGTGCCAGAATATATATATTGAGCCTAGATAAGCAAGTGCAAGCGTTATAAAGCAATTTAAAGCGTAAATAAGCCCGAGCAAGCATTTCTGAATATTTCAAGCATTTTCAGTACAGTGAGTAACAATTATTCTTGTTTACATGTTTTATATGAAATTGAGACATAAAATTTGCTTCTATATGATTTCTTTGGATTTCAATAGACTTTTGTGAGTGAAGGCGAACACTGTGGTACAGGTGATGCCCAGCTTAGCCGGATCTTACATTTGATCTATTAATATGCATATTTATCTGCTATCTGTTTATTGTTCTGCATACTATACAGCAAACTTTGTGTTAGCGTTTCTTTGTGCATCTCATAAGCATTATATTTAGCGAGCAAGCAATTCTGATGTTCACCACTATCCCTTGAGCATTATGCGGGTAGCTAGCCCCGTATCACAGATTGATCATCTGTCAGCGGTAAACCCATAGTGGTGGCATCTCCGTTCTGCGTGAAATGTCTCAATTGTGCAACGTTCTTTCTGGGTATTAAGCAAATGAGCAAGCAAGCAAGCAAGCATAACAGCCTTTTTAGGCACTTTCGCCTCATATTTTACATGCATTCATGAATATCTGTTTACTCACTAAGCATTAGCTTACAGTTGCTATTCACAATTTTTACAGGAAAAGGTAAAGAACAAGCTGGACCTTCTGCTTAGGTCTATTATCTGATCTGCCCAGAGGACTTAGCTCATTTTCAGCTTGTGGTATAGCTTATGATGCCTTGGGTTTTGGGTAGCTGCTTTTATTTATGTTATGATGTTTAAAGCAACTTAGTACTGTAACCTTGAAGCACGTGTAGTGCAAGACTTATTGTAATATTTTATTTAGCTTTATGCATTTGTTATTATTCCTGGGATAAGCAAGCATGTTTTTAAAGCAAGGATGTGACATTGAGTTTTCTCTATCATAAGAGGAGGATACCTTAATATATAATAATTTTAATTAAAAGATATAATGAACTTTACATCTTGACTTTCTGTCTTCTGCAAATCCTATGAACAAGTCCTTAAGTAATAATGCAATAACATAAGTGAAATAATCTTTGATTCCTTGATTGGAACCTAGAAATGTAGTTTGACTTTGAAAGTTAAAAGTACCAAGGACATTTCTTTTTGACATTCTAGTAGCGTATTTATGACTTTGCAGGACCAGCAGGTCAATATTAAAAGACATAATGAACTTTATAAAAATCCTTTACATCTTGACTTTCACAGTTTTACTACAAATCCTATGAACAAGTGCTTAAGTAATCGTGCAATAACATAATTGTGAAATAATCTTTGACTTTGATTGGAACTTAAAAATGTAGTTTGACTTTGAAACTTGAAAGTCAAAAGTACAAAGGATATTTCCTTTTGACATTTAAGCAACAATGGCGTATTTATGACTTTGCAGGACCAGCAGGTCAAACCTTGTGATATTTGTGGCAATGAAGGTGTTATTGATGCTATAATAACTTGTTGTAAGTGTCAAATTGCTCGTGAGCATCTGTAAGAATGCTCTTCTCTATGTCAATTTGACATATCAGCATCATGTTACTAAAACACATTTTTTTTTTCTTCTAAAAAACCATGTTCAACGTGTCTTCGTTTTCAGTTATTGCATGAAGGTGCCAAGGACTGAGGCCCCACTGTTTTGGTGCTGTGATGAATGTGAATCAAATAAGTTGGTTGCACCAACAAGAAGCGACAAAAAACACATAAATGAAACTTCAACAAAGAAAGTATCTTTCTCAATCCCAAAGGACATAAATAAAAATGTTGTTGCTAACCGATTTAACTTCAAGGAAAGAAAGGTTAATACAGGGAGAACGAAATATCTCAGTTGTGAAGCTTTCTTCAGGTGGCACGAAATTGGATCAACCTGCTACAAGAGTTGGAAAAGTAAATGCAGAAAGAGAAACGAAGATGGGTACGTATCATATAGATCAACGTTTTTTCCCCTCGAAACTATCTTGCTTGTTTTTATGTGCTTTTTGGATTATTTTCAGCAAAATGTGAGGTCCTTCCTAAATCTGGTAGCACAAGGCAAATAGAGGTTTCTAAATCTCCAAAAAATCTTGCAAAACCAAAGAGCGAGGTCCTTCCTAAAGCTGGTAGGACAAGGCAAAGCGAGGTTTCTAACTCTCCAAAAAATCTTGAAAAACCCATCACGAAATCAGGTATAAAGATAGATTGTGTATTTGTCTCCTCTGTGGAACTTATGCCATCAGTCTTTTTTGCTTTTGCGTTCAATATTATCTATTTTTATATTGAGAGGTGATTTTTCTCTAAAGCTAGTAAGAATTGTACCAATAACGAGGAAGGGAGTTCTGATGGTGGGAAACCTTATCGAACAAATAGCATGTGCGTTTCTGAAACACACGATCAACATATTCCTGCTTTACATTCTCACTGGAAGTAAGAATATTCTCCGTTCTTGCACAAATCAATGATGCAGTCCAATTCTTTTTACATCCGAAAGAGGAGTCCATGTTTGACTTCTGATTTAGAATTAACATGAAGAATTCTTTTGATTTAGCCTCAAAAGACTTCATTCATATAAAATAGTCAAAAGGAAAAGTCAATGGACTACAAATAGAAGTTGAGTATAAGTCCAGAGACCAAATTCATAAATTATTGGGTTTCTCTATTATTTGTTTGATGGTTTAATAGAGTTATCTTTGTTTTACTAGAAGAGTATCTCATACCAATTTTTAGAGTAGATTTCTCAAAAGTCAAATCTGGACTTTTTCTTTAAAAAGATAATGTTAGAAACAGATGATCATTTACGCTGACATTTTGTTCTAAGGGAAGTTTTTATCTACCAAATGGGCATGAAAATTTCAATGATGCATTCAAGGCTCATCTCCCATCGAGGGTACATAATAAGGTCTACGAGACCCTACAAAAAATGCCTGAAAACTTATGCTTTGAGCTGGTCTCGAATCATGAAGCTTTAATAGAGATATTTCCAGGCTACAAACCTGATAAGGATGACATCGGATTGTACTTCTTCCCAAGGTTCAAAAAGAGGTTTATATCTCATGCTTACTTCTTTAAACGATTTGGAAAACTAGAAGCACCATCTAGAATAAACCATTATTTTCTTCCCATTGATTCGAACTCGTAATCTTTAGGTTATCATGGATGAATCTTATCTGCTTAAGCAACCCGAGTTATATAAATTTATGATAAAACTTGATTCTAAAATCGTTATTTTGCAGATATGAGAATTGTATGTCAATAATGGACTTTCTATGGAGTAAAAATTTACTAATGAGAAGCCATGTGGATGGTGTGGAGTTGTTGGTGCTTTCATCTAAATTCCTACAACCACATTGTCAAGGTAAGTTCATAAATTCATATGAAATATATTTGTGGCTATACAGGGGCGTTTGGTATCGTGGAATGGAATGAAATGGAATCCTTTAGGGTGCGTTTAGCAATCCAGAATTTTCCGTTTGAAGTTTTTAATAAACTGAAAACATGATGGAGTTTAAGAAAACACATTTTAGAGATAAAATGTTTTTTGCCTTTTTCATTTTTCATTCTATTTTATAACATATATTCAGGTGACTAGATTGAAAACAAAAGGTAAAAACCTAAAAAATGTGTTTTCAAGTTTACATGTAATTTTGAAAGCTAACATCTGAAAACATCTAAAAATAATGGATTTGAATGCGTTTTTTAGAAGCCTTTGTTTTCGATGAAAATTTTTGCTGAAAACATGTCAACTAAACGGATCTTTAAGTTTCCAAGCTTTTCAACCAATGATGGTTACACGTAAATAAATGTGACACAGAAAATGAAGAAAAAACTATTAAAAGTCCATTCTCTTTCCATGTTTTTGATCCTCTCCATGTTGATAAGAATATAAGATAATTGAACTTTGTATTAAACTCAAGATTTTACTCTCTTATTGAGAATTAATGCTCGTCACATAACAAAAAAGCTTGTAAATATCATATGATTTGATTCGATTTCATTCCACCATATCAAACGTCCCCTTAAGTTTAATATATGCTTAAATGCCTAAATTGAAACACCCCATTCTAATAACGCGGCGCTTTTGCTATAATCTGTAACATGAACCTCAAATTCAGAATACGCTAAATAAATTATCTAGTTATTACAACCAAATCAAAATTTTTAGGATCTACCCATCCCAATTACAAATTTAGAATATTTACAAATTTTGCGGAAGTCTATCTGATACCACGAGTCCTCAAACTCTTGACCCTGAAGCTGGTGCTTTGCCCTTATCAGCTAAACCTGAAACATTGCCCCCACAACCGGGGTAAGCCGTCGCCTAGTGAGTAACAGATTTAATAGCACAAATAAACATAAATAACATGAATGATACAAGTATCGGCACAAAGTCAACATGTGTAGCACCCGGCCTTCCCAGCAGTGCGTCCACGAATAGGTTGTCTGTGTAGCATCCGGCCTTCCCAGCAATGCATACACAGTAACACAGCTTGCGGCACTCCCGACTTACAGCGTATAAAAATAACATGCAGCCACACAGGCATGCAATCACCACATAAATACACAGTATGCATACCGGGGAATAAGGGTTATCATGTCACAACTCAGGGTAATGAAATGAATAACAGATATCAAAGGCAACATGGAAGTGCAATGGATAAGCATGGTAAAAGAAATGAAACTGATAACAAATACAAACACATTATAAATGATCATTCATGAAATTAAATCAATTACTCACAGTGCTCGCAAATCTGTACTCGCCAAACGACAACTCGATATCCACTGAAAGTACTACCGAGAGTCTCTCGTCTCAACTGAACCACTATAGTCCTGATATGAAAGTACATTGCCTATTTATCAAAATCTCTAACTTCATAATTACTAAGTCTGTTATCTATTTATTAAATTAAAGCTCAGCGACTAGTTGGAAAATACAAATTTATTTGTTACAGATTATTTAATTAAATTCCAAATCCTTCTGTATATTATATAACCCACAATATTCATATTATAAAAAAATAACAATTTCGCAATACATTAATTTTGTAATGGACTTAAAAAAAATATATATAACTAACTCAACCCTAATTCATTTAAATCGACAAAAAAATGGACCCAAAAAATCAAATAATTATTCAGTCCTAGCAAATATATGATTAAACCCAAAATTTGATATTTTAACATAAGTCCAACCCAAAATAATACAAGAAAACCCATCTAAATTTATATTTTAGCTCAGATTAAAATAAAAGACCAACCCATTTAATTTAATTAATCAATCCAATAAATAAAAGAAAAACATGGATCCATAATCAATTTAATCTTTAAGTCCATCACCATTTTAATTCTTATTATAATTACTAACCCAAGATAATATTAAGAGAGAACCCAAAAGAAATTAATTTGTTTAAGCCCAAAAAAACAATTAAAACTTAAAGCCAAAAAAAGATTAAAAGAAAAGCCCAAAACCCTTAACCTAATTATAATAAATAAATAAATTAAAAAAAATAAAACTAAAATAAAGATACCCATATGGGTTTCTTCTTCCTCTGCGCAGACACAGGCAGAAACCAAGAAAGAAAAGAAAAGAATGGGGGTCTTGCTTGCTTGCTCTCTCAGACACAATAGAGAACAAATGAGAGAGTTGCAGACAGCGCCGGCGGCCGGCCGGGGAAATTTCCGGCGCCGAGCGAGCCATTACCCCACACGCACACACATCTCTATCCTCTCCCTCTCGGCTGGAACAAAAGAACAAAGAAGAGAAGGGAGACGCAGGTGGGCAGTCAAGGGAAGCAACCGCCGCTGATGGCTGCCACTGCCGCCGTGCGACCGCCGACGCGACTCCGGCGCCGATCAGACCACTACTCAACACGCATACCACTCTCACTCTTCTTTTTTTTTTCTCGATGGAAACCCAGATACAGAGGGAGCGGACACCACCCGGGAAAACAGAGCCGGTCCAACAGCCCGCGCCGCCGGCAGCCTCTCCGGTCGGTTCTCGCGCCACTCAGTTGCTCACACCCACTATTTCTACTTCTATTTACTAGAGTTTTTATATAGATATTTGTATCAATCATTAAAACCCACTAAAACCTCCATTGATGTTCTTGGAGCTTTTAAATCTAGAAAAGAAGAGTAAATGGTGAAGGTGATGATATTAGATGGTGTTGTTGTTCATTTTCAGATTTGTAAACAATATTTATACTCCTTTCTATGAGTTCCAATATCAAGCAAAACTATATACGAAAATATAAATTTGGGTTGTAAATTTATTGTTTACCTCAAGTTTAGCAATGTTGTGTGTTGACTTGATGATGAGGATAATGAAATTTGTTGCTCCAATCTTAATTTTCAGCAAAAAAATCAGATTCTATATTGTATGTATGTATGTGTGTATGGGTTTGAGATGAAGAAAATTGTTAGGGTTTTATACACACACATATATATATATAGATATAGGGTTTTTTTTTTTTGAAGAGAGTTGCATGATGATGATGATGGTTATGGTTGAAATGGTGTACTCATACATGCATAAAAATTCTCTCTTTTTTTTTTTCTTTTTTACACACTTTATTCATATATACAACTAATAGTTTCTTTTATTTTTATATATATATATATATATATATATATATATATATATATATATATATATATATATATATATATATATATATACACACACACATACACACACAATCAAGAATATGATGATGATTTAAATCCTAATTTCTCGAATTAATATTTAAACTAAACGACCAAAATTTAATTAATTACCTCGAAATTAACGGGTGTTACAATCTCCTACAAGTTGGATTGATCTCGTCCTCGAGATCATGTGGATTTGAACAGGTCGGGGTACTTCGTCATCATCTCCGCCTTCAGCTCCGACGTTTAATTCGGTTCACGGTGGTGCCGCCATCTCACTAAGAACATCTCAATCTGCTGATTCCTCGACTTGCTGATCTTTTTATCGACTATCATCTCGGGCTTATTAACATATCTGAATCGCTGATCAATCTGTACATCCTGAGTAGCCCTCCATCGTCCGCGAACAATCTGAATCTTGTCGTGCGCAATCTGCAATAACTCCGGTCCGCCAATAGGTCTCTCACCCACCTCTCGCCAACACGTCGGTGTACGACACCTACGACCATGCAACGTCTCGAACGGTGCCATGCCGATAGAAGAATGATACGAGTTATTATAAGAAAACTCGATCAACGGCAAATGAGCATCCCATGTCTAGCAATAATCTCGTCTATGTAAATCTGTGCTCATCGATCCATCGAATAGTTCTCCCTAACTGAATGAAATGTGCGCTCTTCGTAAGTCGGTCAACCACAACCCATATTGAATTATACTATCACATGGTCTTCGGGAGTTTGGTGACAAAATCCATCGCAATCTCCTCCCACTTCTACTGCGGAATAGGTAAAGGCTGTAAACTGCTGTATGGCTTCTGATGCTCGGCCTTCACTTGCAAACAAGTGGAACACTGCTCTACGAATCGATCCCATCCCGCTTCAAACCGGGCCACCAAAAATCATAATGTAAGTCATGATACATCTTCGTGGTACCAGGGTGGACAGATAATCGAGATATATGAGTCTCTGCCAACAAAATATCACGTAAACCACCGAATCAATCCAAATTCGCGAATCAAACAACAACACTCCCCGGCTATCAGGAGAAAGACGCTCTATATAGCCAACCATCCGCTCAGACTTCAGATGCTCCGCAGTGACGCCTCAGAATGATATCTCAAAAGATCTGCAATCATGGAATCTTTCACAGGAGGACGTGTCGTCGCACAACACAATACACCATAATAGGACTTGCGCATCAGCGACTACATTCGCTTTACCAGGATGGTAAAGGATCTCGTAATCATAACCTTAATCAACTCCATGGCATGCTGCTGTCTCATTTTCAGCTTCTTCTGGTCGAAGATGTACTTCATGCTCTCATGGTCGGTGAAGAACTAACAATAGTGCCTCCACAACTTCAGCGTAAATACCACAACAGCCAACTCTAAGTCATGAGTCAGGTAGTTTCTCTCGTGGATCTTCAACTGTCTTGAAGCAAAAGCGATCGCTCCTCCTTGTTGGATCAAAACAAACCCGAGATCATGTAAAGATACATCTCTGTAGAAAACGAAATCATCATTTCCTTCAGTCAGAGAAAAAATAGGAGCTTCACTCAAACATTGCTTCAGCTCCTGAAAGTCTTGTTCCTGCGGCTCACCCCAAACGAATCTCACGCTCTTCCTCGTCATCTCAGTCAGTGGCACTGCGATCTTAGAGAAATTGGGAATAAAACGCCGATAATAACCGGTCAGGTCGAGAAAGCTACAAATCTCTGAAGCATTACGGGGTTGTCCCAATTCCGAATTGCCCCGCCCTTTGTCTGGTCAATGGATACAGCCTCACCACAAGTCGTTTAGCCAAAAAAAACTGAACTTTATCATTCTTGTACAACCTATGTATGGATAAATTTTAAATCTAAATATTATATTAGTATTAAATCATAGTGATCTCATTAATATCCTTTCAACCATTATTATTTATTTACGTGAAAAATTCTAATCTTCATAATGTTGTTAATCGAGTAATTCATTCAATGCAATCACACTTGTATGTTACAGCAAAGTTTACATAATAATCGTTTAATTACTCGTTAAAACCTTTTTAAACAGTAGCAGTTATTCGTTTATTTGAGTTCAAAACCATTTTATAATTCCAATAGTATCAATATCGTTTTATTTCCCACAATAAGTTCAATATATTTATTTGACCTTGTATAAAGACCCAATTAAATCAAACAAGTTTCAGACGATCTTAACAAGGATTTAATACCCGCACACGGCTAAATGGTGAGTGAGATTATAATTGATGTTATTTCTTATTTGTAGTAATATAATAAAACACACATCAATAAAATTATATAAAAATCAGTATCTATTTGTTGTTTGTATTTCTAATTTCAAACTTTAATACTATCTCAGTTTAAATATTGACTAAATATCTAGAATTGTTATTGAAATCTTTAATACATATTCAAAGGTCATCATTCATTTCAATTTTTTTTTTCAAGCTAATATCTTTAATTACTGCATCGCATCTGTCATTCCTTGCAAATGAGTTATAATAGTGTATTAGCTACAAATCAATCATACATCATCGACTACCATCGGACTCACTAGTACAGCTCGTTAACTTGTGTACATCATGTTAGGTTACATCGTATTAATTCTGGTGTTCTTATATACCTTTTTGCATCCCTAACCTATTATGCCCCACTTTCTCGTCTTGATTCATATTACACTCCTTTAAATCCATTACAGGTTGAGTATTACTTTGAGTTTGTCAGATTCTTTAACTGCACAACATACAGATATCAAGAAGAAACGATACCACCAACCAAGGGTGAGATCACAGAAACAGTGAATAGAGACTCTTGTCTGTAGTGCGCAACTGGAAAGACTCTAGTAAGACCACACAAACCAAACAGACTTGCACCAAGTGCGTGAACAATCACTGACACGAAAACACATTCTTGACTATCTGCAGGTTATGGGCCCATGATGATGAATCAGACAAAGTAACGAATAAGTAAAATGATTACAATAGAAGTGGAATGATCGAGATGCTATAGAGATCGAATCACTTATTTGAATAAGACTGATATCGTGTATATATGTGCAACAACCAAAAGTTCTGACAATCTCTTAATTAAGGTTGAAATCATAACTTACTGAATCCATGATAGAGGGTGCCATTTTTTTTACATTATTGGTAAATACTCCTATGTTATTATCTCAGTTTAATCATTTAATTATTTGATTATTTAATACGCATTTGATATATCCACTAGAAGCTTTGCAATATACTCCACCATATAACTCTCCAAACAGCAGCTCAGATGGAATGTCTTCTCTGAACATTCTAGCTAATCCAGAGCCTTCACAGGCTCCATAGTGTTGAATATCGTGGCTCTCGTCTTCATCCATAGCGCGGAAATTAAATTTAAGAGTTTAGTTACCAATTTTGTTTTATGTTCTTACATTATTTGTTTATGGTCTTGCTCATAAGGGTATATATCTATATATATTTATGAAGATTACCATTAAGTCCTATCTTAACCGTACCCAATTTCCTAAGGCCATCAGGGTGGAGTTGAACTCGTAAAATCATAATCTAAGCTAATAGCGATCATGCATCCTACGGTTTAAGACTAAGTACCTAAAAGGTACTTAATTCACTTAAACCAAACCTGTTAATTCACTTAAACCAAACCTGTCTCTGATATTGAAACACCCCGTTCTAATAACGCGGCGCTTTTACTATAATCTGTAACATGAACCTCAAATTCAGAATACGCTAAATAAATTATCTAGTTATTACAACCAAATCAAAATTTTTAGGATCTACCCATCCCAATTACAAATTTAGAATATTTACAAATTTTGCGGAAGTCTATCTGATACCACGAGTCCTCAAACTCTTGACCCTGAAGCTGGTGCTTTGCCCTTATCAGCTAAACCTGAAACATTGCCCCCACAACCGGGGTAAGCCGTCGCCTAGCGAGTAACAGATTTAATAGCACAAATAAACATAAATAACATGAATGATACAAGTATCGGCACAAAGTCAACATGTGTAGCACCCGGCCTTCCCAGCAGTGCGTCCACGAATAGGTTGTCTGTGTAGCATCCGGCCTTCCCAGCAATGCATACACAGTAACACAGCTTGCGGCACTCCCGACTTACAGCGTATAAAAATAACATGCAGCCACACAGGCATGCAATCACCACATAAAGACACAGTATGCATACCGGGGAATAAGGGTTATCATGTCACAACTCAGGGTAATGAAATGAATAACAGATATCAAAGGCAACATGGAAGTGCAATGGATAAGCATGGTAAAAGAAATGAAACTGATAACAAATACAAACACATTATAAATGATCATTCATGAAATTAAATCAATTACTCACAGTGCTCGCAAATCTGTACTCGCCAAACGACAACTCGATATCCACTGAAAGTACTACCGAGAGTCTCTCGTCTCAACTGAACCACTATAGTCCTGATATGAAAGTACATTGCCTATTTATCAAAATCTCTAACTTCATAATTACTAAGTCTGTTATCTATTTATTAAATTAAAGCTCAGCGACTAGTTGGAAAATACAAATTTATTTGTTACAGATTATTTAATTAAATTCCAAATCCTTCTGTATATTATATAACCCACAATATTCATATTATAAAAAAAATAACAATTTCGCAATACATTAATTTTGTAATGGACTTAAAAAAATATATATATAACTAACTCAACCCTAATTCATTTAAATCGACAAAAAAATGGACCCAAAAAATCAAATAATTATTCAGTCCTAGCAAATATATGATTAAACCCAAAATTTGATATTTTAACATAAGTCCAACCCAAAATAATACAAGAAAACCCATCTAAATTTATATTTTAGCTCAGATTAAAATAAAAGACCAACCCATTTAATTTAATTAATCAATCCAATAAATAAAAGAAAAACATGGATCCATAATCAATTTAATCTTTAAGTCCATCACCATTTTAATTCTTATTATAATTACTAACCCAAGATAATATTAAGAGAGAACCCAAAAGAAATTAATTTGTTTAAGCCCAAAAAAACAATTAAAACTTAAAGCCAAAAAAAGATTAAAAGAAAAGCCCAAAACCCTTAACCTAATTATAATAAATAAATAAATTAAAAAAAATAAAACTAAAATAAAGATACCCATATGGGTTTCTTCTTCCTCTGCGCAGACACAGGCAGAAACCAAGAAAGAAAAGAAAAGAATGGGGGTCTTGCTTGCTTGCTCTCTCAGACACAATAGAGAACAAATGAGAGAGTTGCAGACAGCGCCGGCGGCCGGTCGGGGAAATTTCCGGCGCCGACCGAGCCATTACCCCACACGCACACACATCTCTATCCTCTCCCTCTCGGCTGGAACAAAAGAACAAAGAAGAGAAGGGAGACGCAGGTGGGCAGTCAAGGGAAGCAACCGCCGCTGATGGCTGCCACTGCCGCCGTGCGACCGCCGACGCGACTCCGGCGCCGATCAGACCACTACTCAACACGCATACCACTCTCACTCTTCTTTTTTTTTTTCTCGATGGAAACCCAGATACAGAGGGAGCGGACACCACCCGGGAAAACAGAGCCGGTCCAACAGCCCGCGCCGCCGGCAGCCTCTCCGGTCGGTTCTCGCGCCACTCAGTCGCTCACACCCACTATTTCTACTTCTATTTACTAGAGTTTTTATATAGATATTTGTATCAATCATTAAAACCCACTAAAACCTCCATTGATGTTCTTGGAGCTTTTAAATCTAGAAAAGAAGAGTAAATGGTGAAGGTGATGATATTAGATGGTGTTGTTGTTCATTTTCAGATTTGTAAACAATATTTATACTCCTTTCTATGAGTTCCAATATCAAGCAAAACTATATACGAAAATATAAATTTGGGTTGTAAATTTATTGTTTACCTCAAGTTTAGCAATGTTGTGTGTTGACTTGATGATGAGGATAATGAAATTTGTTGCTCCAATCTTAATTTTCAGCAAAAAAATCAGATTCTATATTGTATGTATGTATGTGTGTATGGGTTTGAGATGAAGAAAATTGTTAGGGTTTTATACACACACATATATATATAGATATAGGGTTTTTTTTTTTTTTTTGAAGAGAGTTGCATGATGATGATGATGGTTATGGTTGAAATGGTGTACTAATACATGCATAAAAATTCTCTCTTTTTTTTTTCTTTTTTTTTTTCTTTTTTACACACTTTATTCATATATACAACTAATAGTTTCTTTTATATATATATATATATATATATATATACACACATACACACACAATCAAGAATATGATGATGATTTAAATCCTAATTTCTCGAATTAATATTTAAACTAAACGACCAAAATTTAATTAATTACCTCGAAATTAACGGGGTGTTTCATAAAAACAACAAATATGAATTATATATGTATATAATACGTTTACATTTTTTCGTAGGTGTCATTCAAAAAAAATCGTAGGTGTCACTCAAATTTTGATACATACGTAACTTGGTATTTTGAAAATTTATCGGTGTCGAGTACCCATTAGGATACACTACATCCGCCCCTGTCTGACAATGGACGTGAGATGAATATTTGACAATATAATGTTTAAACATTTCACAGTGGTTAATAGCTTCATTTCTTGTAGTTATTAGAACATGGCAAGTTATGTTGTATAATTAAGGATGTGTAAAAATTGGTCCCAAGAAAAAAAAAACCGACCAGTTCGTATTAAAACCGATTGTGTATTTGAGTTATTAGTTGTAAAATTAAAAATAAAAGCAAGCTCTTTGGTTTTACTTTCGATTTTTAAAATATCTAGAGCATGTTTACTTAACCTAATTACGACAAAAATTTTCGTCGAAAACAAAGTTTTTTAAAACGCTTTCAGATCGATTATTTTCGGTGTTTTTAGTTTTTAAATGTCAGTTTTTAGTTTTTAAATTTCAGTTTTTACCTATTGAAATCTCCATTTTGATATTTTCAGCATTTTCATTTTCAAATGAGAGAGGGAAGGTTTTGTAGAGAGAATGTGTGTGATGATTAAATAAAAACTCTTTTTAGCCCTTCTAAACATGTTTTACTTATAAAACTAGGTTATTATCCATGTATTACATGTGTTAATTTTAGAAATTGATATATATATATATATATATATATATATATATATATATATATATATATATATATATATATATATATATATAGGGTCAGGTTCTATGGGGCACCTGTATGCATTGTACACTTTGGGAACCTGTATGCACCGTTAGATCTTGAATTTTAATGGTTCAGATTGTAGTGGCAAAAGGGTAATTAACTTGAAAATGGGTGCACGGGTGCATAACTTCTCGTGCGCGGAAGGGCAAAATCGGAAGATGCTTGAATTCAGAAAATATTCTATCCGAATCTAAACAAACATGATGCATATTCATCCAATTTATTGGATTTGTCTTCAAACACGATGCATTTTCATCCAATTCAATTTCAAACATGATGCATTTAGACCATATTCATCCTCGTCTTTGTTCCATCATTATGCATCACCAAAATCGTGATGCATTTCGACCATATTCATCACCGTCTTTGTTCCAACATTATGCATCACCAAAATCGTGATGCATTTCGACATTTAAACGTGTTAATTTCGTGATACATCTCTAAAATTTAAACGTGTTCATCAACGTCTTCAATGTGTTCATCATTGTCGTGAAAACTGGTTGAGAGAAAGAGAGATGGAGAGAGGCTAGCCATGAAAGAGAAAGGGAAAGAGAGAGAAAAGGGGATGGATTTATGGAAATGTAGTTAATCATTTTATTTAGTTTCCTAAATAAATGATAAATATTAAATTAAATCTTATAATTTAACAATACATTATTAAGTATTCCCAAAATGCCCTTAATGCACCCTTTGTAAACAAGCAATGCATTTTTGGTTCCCATTTGGTTCCCGATGCATATGGTGCCCCATAGAACCTCAATCTATATATATATATATATATATATATATATATGTATGTATGTATGTATGTATGTATGTATGTATGTATGTATGTATGTATGTATGTATGTATGTATGTATAATATAATAACTAGTTTATTACCCGCGTATTACGCGGATATTTTTAATATATATAATATATTAGATAAAGATATAAATATTATTTTTTAAACAAAAGTATATAATATGATATTATTATTTATTATGAACTATTAATTTTGTATATTTCTAAATATATACGAATAGTAATTATTTTCTTATATAATTTTTTAAAATTTTATTATATTATCTTATAATTAATAAGTTAGTAAATTATTAGATTTTGTTTGATTTGATTTGAATTTTAAAAGTGGATTATATTAGATTTAGATAGATTTAATTAATAAGTTAGTAGAGTATTAGATTTTGTTTGATTTGATTTGAATTTAAAAGTGGATTATATTAGATTTGGATAGATTTAATTTAAATTTCTTTATTATTTTTTAAAATCTATAAATGTCACGTGTCGATTCATGGTGACGACACGTGACTTCACCAGAAATGAGTATAGTTACTCTTTTAATTGTATAGATAGATTATATTAATAATGAAGTTTGTTTACTTTTAGTTATATAATAATTATATGGATAATAAAGTTTGCTTAATTTTAGTTAGTTAGTTATTAAATTAATCTATATTAGATTTACATAGATTTGATTTGCTTTAAAATTTATAAATAAAATCAGTAACCGACGTGGCAAAAGGAGAGAGCGACATTTGGCAAATTAAATGAGAGCATGCTGTGGCATTTAGTTACTCTTTTAATAATATAGATAGATGTGTTTTTCAAGAAAACTCTTGTTGTTTTCAGTTTTATTAAAAACTTAAACCGAAGTTTTTTATCAACCAAATAGACCCCTAGAATTTGATAATTGGTTTTGTTTGATTTCGATTTGGTATTTATAATAGCAACAAACACCGATTCCATGTTAAGTCAAGTCAAAGACTAATATGATTAATTTTTTTGGTGTTAAGGTAAAAATTAAAACTTATGTGAAAGTATAGGGACTATTTATGTAATTCATTCACTCATTCAAAAATCAAGATCAAATCAAATTCGTTAGTTTCAAGTTGGAGGGAAGAAGAGAGATCCCGGAAACCTCGCCGATTCTGCATTTTTCATTCTCTCAGGTGAAATCATTGAATTCTTTTCTCTCATTTTCTCTCACGATCAACGCCGATGCAGAAACTCGAATCAATTTTATACGATAAGACAAGATTTGTATTTGAAATTGACAGATTTGAAGACGGAAAGAGGCTGCTGATTCCCTCGCCGTGGCCGGAAATCAACAGTCTCTTTAAACGACGCTTCTTGCATATTTCATGGTTATTATCTGAATCCTTTTGTTATTTTCGTATTATTTATTGTAGCCTAGGGTTTAAGGTGTCGAAATCTTCGTTTTTAATGTTAAATAATGACTTAATGTGTGTGTTTTTCATCGGTTACAATAACATTACGTGTTGATGATTTGTTCCACGGCATAATAAGAATAGGATAATGATCGTATCTTATGTTTGTGGCTTTAGATATCACCTCCCATAAGCTAAGACCGTAAGAAAAAGAGGGAAACTGGAAAGTGTCCTAATAATTTATCCAGATTTCCAATTTTTGCATTTTTAGTTGTTAATAATCAACGTTTTAAGTAGTGTCGCAAACAAGTTGAGCCAAGCTCGAGGTCGTCTCTTTCGAAACGTAGGCTCAAGCTCGGCTCGAGAAGTACTCGAATTAGCTCGAGCTCGACTTGAAAAGCTTGAATATGTCTATAAACCAATTTTGAGTTACTTTTTTGGTATATAGCTCGAGCTTGAACTCCATAAAATTTCAGCTTGATAATTTTGAATTGCTTGATAAAAGCTCGACCCGGTACATACATATATAAGGCTCGATACTCGAATTGCTTGAAAAGCTCGAATCAAATTGCGCGTGTGTGTGTGTATAAGGCTTGCAAAGCTCAATAAAAACTCAAGCCAAGCCATTTAAAGCTCGTTAATTTTTTTTAAGCTTGAGTTTTGGGATGAAATTGAACGCTTGGGTGTAAGTTAACGCCATAAGAAAAGGACGGAAATTGAAAAGTGCCTAATTTGGGTGTCCAATTTCCAGATATTTTTTGGGTAAAGAGGATTCTTCCCCGGTAAATTTTATAAATGTAAAAAAACATTTACAAGGAGCCTTTGAGAACTCAAAGGAGATAGAAACCAAACCGGAAGCCTAACAAAACAAAAAGGCAACCAGAACGATACAAAACAAACCAAACCAAGAGCTAACAAAAGCACAGGGCCCTGTGCATCAACTAAATTTAGCTTTGGCTTGGATCCAAAAAAATGTGATAATCACCTTAGGGTTATAGATATAACCAAAAGTAATACATTTCATAAAAGAAAAGTCAGGTAAACTTTGATGGGCGATGACATCATTAGGAGCACAAATCAAAACCTTCTCTTCAAGATACTTGTGAGTGTTGATGACTCGACGGCAAACCAGTTTTCAAGATTGGCAGAACCATCCCTTAGGGGGACCAAAATAAAACAGACGCTGGGGAGGGGGGGGGGGGGTGTTGATGGATAAACCGTTAGACTTCCCTTGCCAAACCGCTTTATAAATCAAACCCACATAAACATCAATCCAATGCAGCATTAGAAGCCAGTTCGATCCAAAGTAGAGCACGGAAATATGCGGTACCATGCTAGAATGAAGATCTCCCTAGCTCGAGAAATGTGAGCCTCCAAAAATTTTTTCCTCTTTATGATCTTGTACCAGAATTTTTCATTCCAGAAACCACATGAAGCGCGATCACCAATACAACCATGACCAGGGCCACAACCAAAACAATCCAACAGCAGGTACTAAAAAATAAGGGGTCATTAAGCATAGCAAAACAATCCACAATCAGGCACCATTATGCATCCACCACCAAAACCATATCCAAACCAAGGTTATGGCAGCAGCTAGAGTGCTAGACCAGAGCATTCAAGCCAGAGAGGAGCAGACTATCTTTTACATTCAGAACATGAAGTGGATCCAGCAGCAACAAACTAACCAGAGCCAGTTATGGGCAACATCGAAGTGGATATAGTGCATCCCCATTAAGATAAAGCCACACTAAGCAGTTAACAGAGGCAAGCTACAAACTTTTATAACCTGTCACTGTGGTTGTAGCAGATCCAAGCGTTGGTCAGATGCCAACAGAAAGATCCAAGGGGTAGAGCAGGAGCCAATAAGGTAGCCAAAACCAACACCAATAATCCAGATCAAGACACTCTTTTAAAGCGATATCACAGCAAAAAAGGGTGACAAAGGCTGCCATAATGCTCGCTGTAGTCAGCAGCATGAGGACCACATTGAACTGGTTATAATGTGGATCCAGCAGCAAAACAACAGGACCGAAGTTTAAGTGGATCCAGCAGCAAAAAAACAACCAGCCCCAATAATGGGCAGCACTGAACTGGTTATAAAGTGTTCCCAGCATGATAAAGCAGCGAAAAACAACTAAAAGCAGTAGATTAAAAGCATTTATACGCTTATGGGCTCCTTCCATATAACATAGGGACCAGAGCCTAAAAACCTGCAAAAAAATAACAATAGAAAGAAGTGGAATAAAAGAAACCACAAGATAAGCCCTACCTCATAGAATCTACCTACACACAACCCTCATAATAATCCAGAGCTTCACTCCCATTTTTCCGGTCCACCTCGTTAAAATCCCATACCCAACACTCGTGTTTGAAGGGGGAAATGGGAGAATAGGCGAAAGACCCTAAGATAAATACAAAGCAACATCACAAAGAGAATCAGGTAACACAAAAAAATCTCTTTAACTCTGCTCTCAGCAAGGACCAGCTCTTAAGGTTGTAAAAGGCCATCACAAGCATATATATAAATAAGTAAATGGTTGTTGGGTAATCAACGTTTTACTGTTAATAGTTCCTTTTACATGTTTGAGAGGTTATTTGTGTCTTCACATGAAGCCTTATTTACTCTGCTTAAGTGATAGTATTGTACGAGAATACTGCTCAGTTCTTGTTATTATCCTTTTGACTATAATTTGTTTTTAGAAGCTTCATACAATGTTTCTCTTTTTTGTTGTGGCAAGGCAATGCTAGAAGTAAAGAGTGCAAAAACTGTTATGGATGAAGTTAAAACGGGAATCTTTACGTGATCTCGCTGGATTTTCAGGTCATCACCAAATTTATGAATTTGTATTATGCACATTTCTCATGCTTTGCATGTGTAACTCTATATGTATTTCAGAATATGAGATTGAAAGGTTTATTGACATTTATCGTCAAAGTTTACGAGTGCTTGATAGTTTTAACGTTTTTGAAGATCTTGATAGATGTTACATTTTTTATGTTGTTACATACTCGTTATATTGCCTGAAGTTCTTATCTACGTTGTGAATTACTAATCCAGATATCTCGGTAATTTGACACTGGATCTTTATGTGTTAAATCTATAGATTTTAAATTTATGAGTTCTCATTACACACTTCTCTCGTGCTTTGCATCTTTAACTTATATATGTATATAAGATTGAAAGGTTCATTGACATTTAATTTTAAGTTCACATGTGCTTGATAGTTAACTATTTTTATTGTTACATACTCGTTATAATCCCTGAAGGTGTTTATTTACATTCTGCATTTCTAATTCAGATATCTCGGTGATTTGATATGGGATCTTTAGAAATCAAATCAGATCAGAAACCAGAGCATGAAAATGTGAGCAGCGGGAGTGAATTAATGGTGGATTCTCCCACTACTTCTGATAGATATGTATTAGAATTGATTTCTGAGCCTACAAGTACAAGTGACAGTGATGCCGGAGAGTTAATTGTATATTCTCCTACTGCTTTTAGTGAAGATGATGCATCTGGTTCAGGTAAAAAAGTATTTCAAGTTGCCTCCTTTTCATCATCTATCTCATCAAGTGATTCTAGATTAGAAGATCCTCTTCAAGACTTTGATAACGAACATGGTGAAAACGGAAATAATGCTTCTGAAAGCCCCCCTATCCAGGTGATGGAACGCCCAACAACTGGAAAATATAGAATCCCATCTTCTGTTTTTGCTAGAAAGAAATCTACTGGTACAGAGTGGGGCATGGCTTCAAACGAGTCGTTATTTAGCATTAACATTGGAGGCATGAGTTTTTGTAACCTTGATAGCCTGAATTGGAAATCCGGAGAGCTAGACTTAGATTTTGCTTTAGAACCCTCAGTTTCTGGTAAGCCAATCAACTCCCCTTATGAAGACCAATTTAAAGATGACAAACCGTTAGAGGTAGAAAGGACTTTTGAATTGGATGAAACAGGTAAACCTAGTGAATCAGATGCTTCAGAGAAAAGGTTGAGTGGGGATAATAAGATCCAAAGTTTGAGTGAGATAAGTAGCAATCATCAATCAAGTGTTGCAGATGAACCCGTGAAACCGAACTCACAAGAAAATCGAGAAGATCAAGGACATAAATTTGTTGTTGATGAGCAAACTTCTCCTTTCTCTGCAGAAAGCGAAAGTAGAGACTCTTTTGCATTTCCAATGTAAGTTCTTTTAATACTAACCATTAGTATGACATATGTATTCTGCATTAAGAAATTATGCTTGCATATTTTTTTGTATGTGGATACACACACAAACATGCACAATTACAAATCTCTGTGAACTTGCACTATACAATTCTATGTAACTGATGACATTTAAGCAATTCTCATATATACTAACTTAGATGCATTTTGGGTGTGTTTGCCACGAAGCTTTTGATAGGTTAAGTTAAGCACTTACTAGAACAACCACTTGTTTGAATGAAAGAGGTTAACTTTTATTTTGAAAAAAATAAGCTACTTTAAGTAGCTCCTCGAAAGAGCTTGAGCTTTTGGTTAAACAAAATTACGTTATTACCCTCTGAATAATTACCAACTAAAACTCCTAATATTCTTTGTCCTTGTATGTCATATAAATCTTGTAAGCTAGTAGTATGATTACTTTATCAAACACTTTTATAAAACTGAAAAGCTATTGCTACAAGCAATTGCTCATAAAAGCTCTCACAATAGCTCAACTAGTCTTTGACTCTTTGCCAAACATACCCTTTGTGGTATTACCATATATGATAAGGTAAATGTGATAATATCATTATTCTATGATTTTATACTTACTGAATAAATAAAAAAGGTATCAAACTGATTCCCTTTCCTGAAACATGAAGTTTAACTGCAGACACGAAGACAGTCTCAGAAATGCCCAAGTCAGAACCACACGTAGAGACAGAACCGCAACTCGAACCAGAAAAACATTCCCAACCATCAGGACCCAAGACAGATACACCAGCAGCAAGCTGGACAAGGTGCTTTGGATGTTGTATGTTTTGTTGCTGAGTCTGCATAATAAGTTGGCAAATTCAAACGTCTTCTCTTATTGTCTTATTTTGCATGACGACTCTGAGTCTCTCTTATATGTTCCAACCATTCATTGTCAGCTTCACACACCACATTTGCCCTTGCACCATCTTCCAAAAAGAAAACGAAAGATCTTATTTGTGAAATGTAAGAAGGTGATGAAAACAAAGGAACCGATGCTGTTGATCTTAGTATCATCCTCATAAACTAGAAGTATGCTAGGTTTTCATTCTAGCTAAATAGTTTTGTTTACTGTCAAGTCTAAGACATTGTTTATGGATTTGATAATTGATATAGTTAGATTTTTTGTATGCATTTGTCACTTTTGAATGTATAATAATATGCTGACATAGATGTATGAAATGTGTTTCCATGAAGGATATTAGACCATCTTTTAGTTTGAACATTAAATTAGGGTCATCTCTAATTATAGTCGGTTCTATGCAAACGAGCGTACAATTGCGAAAAGGGTCGTGAAGCATTGCCGGACCTAAATCGTGGTACTTGGAAACTTGGCGTAGACATTCTTATTTTTCATAATGACTATATTTTTTTTTTGGGTAAAGCCATACAATAGTAACCTACTTTTGAAAATTTATCAATATGATACGTCTACTTTTTTAAATGTCGACATGGTACTTGTATTTCAATTTTTCATACCGATATGACCATATTTGTAATAGACCCCTGTTTTTCATACCATTAGATACCTGTTTCGTATGTAAAAACCGGGCTCTATTATGTAGAATGATCATATCGATACAAAAAAATGAAGTACACGTACCATATAGACAATTAAAAAAGTAGACGTACCATATCGATACATTTTCAAAAGTAGGTTGCTATTGTAAGACCTTAACCCTTTTTTTTCCAGATTTTCCTACTTTTTGGTGGGGGTGTAAATGAGCCGAGCTACTTGTGAGCTACTCGAGCTCGACTCGCTAAAAGCTCGAATTAAACGAGCCCGAGCCGAGCTCGAGGCTAAATATGAGCTCATTTAATAATCGAGCTCGAGCTTCACATATCGAGCTCGCGAGCCTAAACGAGCCCATATAAATATAGTTTTTAAGTAATAAATATATAATATAGAGTAAATAAATATAAAATATATAAATAGATTATAAAAAACTAATTAAAAATTAATATATATAATAAACGAATCGAGCACGAGCACGAGCCGAGCTTGAGCTTGTATGATTATTCACGAGCCGAGCTCGAGCTTTACATACGGAGCTCGAAACGAGCCGAGCTCGAGTCTGATACTTTTAAACAAGCCGAGCTCGAGCTTTAACGGGCTCGACTCAGCTCGTTTACACTCCTACACCTAATTTTACAACCAAAAACTTTTTGGTTGTAAAATAGGTGTTTCCAATTCAGTGCTATTAGCGACTTGGAATCCTGGGTTTTCCATTGCTTAAGTAAACATTGAAAGAAAATGTATCTTTTTTCTAGATAATACAATAAACACTTGTTACTTAAAAAATTATCATTCTTTTTAAGAATATATAGTTAGAATGTAGTAAAAACGAATATTCTTTTTAAGGATATTCTTTTTAGGTTGGGTATAGTAGACGAAGTTGTCTTGATAGATGCAATGAACAATGTAGTAAAAACGAATATGAATGCTTTGATCCGTACCCCCAAGAATCTGAATAACTTAGAACAACATAAGTTCAATGCGGAATAGGATCAAATATATATCAAACACTAATCAACCACAACAATAAAACTGGAAACACAGTAAAGTAAAAGAGACACAGAGATTTACGTGGAAACCCAAAACGGAAAAAACCACGGACGGAGGAAGCTAACAATCAATCCACTATAATATTGCAGTGTTTACAAAGTTTGATTAATGAGATTACAATAAACTTTAATGGTGATTTATGATTAGAGTTAAAAACAAATTACCAAGAATGCATAGCCGTTTTTCTTTATTTTGCGAAGCCAAACAAAACCCACACGAGAGACAAAACAGAAGACTATAATTTCAATTGCACCTTTGGCATTTAATGCCCCGTAAAGTATGATCTTTAGTTGAAGTTTAGCCAATTGATAACTTCAGCCCTTGAAGAATCTAAGACTTGACGCTTTCATAAGACACAAATTCCACAATCTATACATTGACTTCAAAAGAGACAAAATAGATCAGCAACATGCTCCACAATTACATTAGAAACCAACATCTTATCAAACTTCAAATCTCCGTAAGAAACTACAATCACCATATTAAGGAAATTTTTCCGAAAAGAATAGAAATACTTCCTCCACCAACGAGCTCATCAAGCTCACTTGCGATCAGAAACACCAATTAAGTCCAAACATAACTTATACTCGTTTCTTGAAAGACTTTTAGTGAACATATTGATAGGATTATCATTGGTGTTGATCTTACTTACAACACAATCACCACAAAGTGATAAAGAACACAAATGTATTTCGTTCGATCATGAAACATTTGATCTTTAGTCAAGAAAATAGCATTTTGATTTGCACAACATACCGTAGTGACCTTTTATGTATCATCAAGCTCTCTAAACAATCCTTTTGGCCAAATAGCTTCCTTAATAGCTTTTGTCACAGCCATGTACTCGGCTTCGGTGGTTGATAACGCAACTATAGACTGTAAATGGGCTCTCCAGCTGATGGCACAACCACCAAAGTGAACACATACCCTGTGATTAATCTCCGTCTATCGAAGTCTTTGACAAAGTCTGAATCAACATATCCAAACACTCCATCATTAGATTTGACAAAATGTTAAAAAAACAGAAGATGTACCACACAAATAACGTTAGATCCACTATACTGCTTTCCAATGTTTTTTCCCCGGGTCATATATCTACACACCATGCTAACTGCATAAGACAAGTCTCGACGTGTGCATTTCATAACAAACATCAAAGAACCAACGTCACTAGAGTACGGTACACGCGTCATGTCCTCCATATCAGTCAAAGCGGATGATAGCTTAAAATGAGATGCAAATGGTGTGTTGAGAGGTTTTTCTTCATGCATATTAAAGCGTTGTAGGAGTTTCCCAATGTAATTCTTCTGAGAAAGATGCAAGATCCTCGCACTTTTGTCATACATAATTTTCATTCCTAATATCTTTTTCGTGGCTCCAAAGTCCTTCATTTCAAACTCACCTTTTAACTGGTGTATTATTTTCTGAATCTCCTTCATATCCTTTGCTACGATTAACATGTCATCCATGTATAAGAGTAAATAGACCATCGACCCATCATCACACTTTTTGTAGTAAACTCAGCTATCGTAGGTGTACCTTCTGAACTTGTGACGGTCATGAATGAATTGAATCTCTTAACCATTGTCTAGGAGATTGCTTAAGGCCATAAAGAGATTTCTTCAATTTTCACACATTGTCCTCCAAGTCAGAACTATAAACCCTGTGGGTTGTTGCATAAATATATTTTCCTCAAGATTGCCATTTAAGAAAGTTGTAGTAACATCAAGTTTCTTTAGCTCATAATCATTAGAAGCAACCAATCCCAACAATGCACCAATAGAATTGTGTTTGACAACCGGAGAATGAATGTCAGTATAATCAATCCTTGGAATCTGACTTTAACCTTTAGCTACTAACCGAGCTTTCTTCCTTGGTTTATCATTTGGATTAATGGCCTCGTTTAGCTTGTAGCCTCACTTGCATTTAACTGGATTTATTCCTTTTAGAAGGGGAACTAAATCCCAAGTACCATTCTTCCACAAAGATTCCATCTCACTATGCATTGCAACCATTCACTCACTTGAGTCGGCAGACTTGATAGCCTCATCGTAACACATAGGCTTCAATTTTGACTCAATATCTGCAGCAACAGTAATAGCATAAGCAACAAATTTAGCTTCAACATACTTTTAGGAGATATAATTTGTTTCCCCGGTCTATCTCTTGCAATGCATGGAATAGGAGCTTGTTGTTGTGAAGAAGATGAAGATTCCACAACTACATGCTCATTAGTTGAGGAAGACTCTGGTTGCTCAACAATGTCTGAAGTAGTGTTAGGTGAACAAGAAACTCCACATCCACTTGATCTTCTCCTTAGTTTCTTCAGATGATTTCTTTATAGTATCAGACAAATCATCAACTTGGTGAATCATAGCGGTCTCGTCAAAAAGTAACATCCCTTTGGATGATGACCTTTTTCAGCTCAGGACTTCATAACTTGTATCATTTAACCCCTCGATTGTAACAAAAAAACATTTAATTGCTCAAAGCTCTAACTTCCCATTGACAACTCGTACATACGATGGACAACAAAACGGTTTCAACTCTGTGTAATCTGCAGCTTTTTCAGACCATAAATCAAAAGGAGTCTTCTTCTCAACTGCTTTTGATGGTGAATGGTTGATAACATAACAAGCAGATGAAGCAACCTCCGCCCAAAAGGATTTTGGCAATTTGGAGTTTAAAAGCATACACCGGACCTTCTCCATAATTGTGCGGTTCATTCTTTCAGCTACACAATTTTGTTGAGGTGTATGGACCACCGTGCGATGTCAAGTGATACCTTCAATTCAGCAACATGCATTAAACTCTTCAGAACAGAACTCAAGTACATTATCCGTTCGAAGATACTTTATCTCTATAAAAATAACAAAAATATCACATTTATGCTTTCGAAAGAAAGACCACACCTTTCCGTAAGAAGTCATCAATGATAGTAAGCATATAAGCAGCTCCACCTTTCGAGGTAACTTTTTTCGGTCCCCATAAATTCGAGAGAATGTAATCAAGTGGTCCTTTTATGGTATGTATACCACTCATGAACTTCACTCGTTTTTGCTTGCCATATACACAATCTTCACAAAACTATAGCTCTACAATCTTTTGTGCTCCAAGTAAACCTTTTCAACTCAATTCAGACATGCCATAGAAACTCATATGGCCGAGTCGAAGGTGCCAAAGACGAGACACCTTCGACTGGTCCGAATCTGATAAAGACTTGGAAACAACATGTGCATCACCACTAATAGTTTGCCCGTAAGAATATAAAGGTTTGAGGTTTTTCTATTTGCCCTGAACCATCCTGAAGCACCCGAATAACTCTACCTTTACCAACAAAATGATATCCCTTTTAATCAAGAAAACTGAGAGATAACAAGTTACGGCTCAGGTCTTGAACATATTTAACATTCCCAAGGTTTGAATAACTCCATCAAATATACGGATCCTCACCGTTCCTGACCGGCAATCAAACATGTAGAATTGTTACCCATCAAAAAATAGAGCCATGATCAACTTTCTCGAATCTATAAAACCAACTCTTATTTGGACACATATGAAAAGTGCAACCAGAATCAAGTATCCATTCTTCTATAGGTTTCAAATCACCTCTAAAAACCGCTAAAAGTTTTTCGTCAGAACCAACCTCGACTCACATCAGCTTCACCATATGTACTACCTTGTTTACTATTTATAGCAGATTTTTCTTTCTATTTGTTCTTCAGTTTGAAACATTCATCAATCGTATGTCCCTTCTTATGACATTAGTTGCAAAACTTGCATTTGCCTCTAGACTTGGACCTTGCTTTGCGTGAAAATGAATTTTTACCTCTCTCAACTGTTCGACCTCTAGCATTTAAGCCTTTGTCACATCACTTGAACCACCACCAGTAACCTGTTTCGTCTTTTCTTTTAAATCCAAAGCATTTAAAACTTCATCTAATACAAGATTTTCATGGTTGTAGATGAGAGTATCATGAAAGTGATTATATGATTCGGGCTAAGATGACAACAAAAATAAAGCCAAATCTTCATCTTCATACTTAAGATCCATATTCTTCAAGTTACCCAACTCTTTGAATGTGAATATATGATTGGCCAAGGAACTCTCTTCACTCATTTTCAATTTGAATAATCGTTGCTTTAGAAGCAACTTGTTAGGAAATCTCATTGTCATTAACAACTGCTCCAACTTTAACCACAAATATGCCATCGAGTTTTCCTTCTACACATCCTGTAAAACGTCGTTTGACAAATGCAAACGAATTTGTGACAAAGCCTTTAGATCTTTTATCTCCTTTTCCTCATCGGACCATGAAGCGGGCGCTCAAAACCGAGAAGTGTCTTATGTGAATCCATTTAGATAAATACAATTTTTAACTTTACCTGCTAGAGAGGAACTTAGTCGGCGTTTGGTTCGCAGAATGTTTACTCCAGAAATGGAATCTGTCAAAGGAATGAAATCTATTTGAATCCAAAAATACTGTAGTTTGTTTGGTTGGTAGGAAAGGGATGGAATTCAGACTCAATTTCTTTGTTGTTTTCTGTTTGGTTTATAAATTTGTCAAAGAAATTTGAGTTTGACTATGACAAATGACCCAAATATATTATTAATAATTTTTCAATTTTTTTTGAATTATAAAAATATTTTAAAAGTATGTTTTTTTAAATCTTTTTCCGTCATAATGCAATTTTTTTCTTGATAAACAAATTGAATATTCAAACAATAGATGTCTTAAAATGATAACATTGAATTTTTAATGCTTACTACATAAGCAAAATAATATCTGATGTGGTGGGGTTAAGGTGTGCTAGATGACATTGGTAGGGTTGTATTAGGTAGGATGAGTTAAAAAACTGTTGTGATATGATAGTATGATATTAAGTAGGCTGGGTGTGTGTAATGTAAAGGTAAGAAGAGATGTAATAGGTTTGATAAGTGAGTTGATTAGTGGTAACGTAGGGTAGGGAGTGGGGTAAGGTATGTTATGATGGGTATATAAGAGTGAAAAGAGATGTGATAAGTTTGGCGAGTGAGTAGATTTGTGGTAGGGTAAGGTGGGGTGGGATACTGTAGGGTAGGGTTGGATGGGTAGGTGGGGTAAGGTAGGGTGTGATGGGTGTAATATAAGGGTGAGAAGAGATGTGTAAATTTGATGGGTGGGTAGATTGGTGGTAGGCTTATGGATGAGGTGGGTGGGTGGGGTACAATAGGATAGGTGTAAAATAATGGTGGGAAGAGATGTGGTAAATTTAGTATGATGGGTAGGGTGGACGGGGTAGGGTAGAGTAGGGTGATTGGGTGGTTAAGGTATAATTAGAGTAGGTGAGGTTGGGTTGGGTTGGGTTGGGTCAATATGGTAGGTATGAATATAGGTGAATAGAAAATATGTGTCATAGGAATGGAATGTTCATTAATTGATAACTCCAATGAAAAACACATTCGATTAGTGGAGGGATTGTTTTGCTTGAAAGAGAACTATCATTCTATGGAATTTGACAACCAAACATGTCATAGGAATCGAATATTCATTCCTTTTCTATCTGATAACATATTATTGTATTTCATCGAAGACACGATAAAATAATCTCAACATACTATTATCAAAATCGGAGGCTTTGATACCAATTGTAGTAAAAACTGATCCGAATGCATTGATATGCACCCTCAAGAATCCGAATAACTTAGAACCATATTAGTTGAATGCAGAATATGATCAATATATATAAAACAATAATCAACCAAATTTATAAAACCGTAAATGCAGTAACGTAATGAGACACGAAGATTTATGTGAAAAACCCAAAACAGGAATAACCACGGGCAAAGGAAGCCAATAATCAATCCGCTATAATATTGCAGTGTTTACAAAGGTTGATCAACAAGATTACAATAAGCTTTAATGTTGATTTATGATTAGGGTTAAAAAGAAAATACCAATGAAAAATCCATACAACATAAATATTATTTATTACCTAATTATCAGAGATTTATACTAATGGTGTCCAAAGTTTATCAATTATATTCACAAGTAATGGATAATTTAAAATTTTCATTTTTTTAAATAGATTATATAAACATCATTATAATATTCTAATAACATTATACCTTTTTAAATACTTATTGCAAGTATATTTTATAATTTATTTTAACCTTTGTGTTAATAAAGTTGTCAGGAGGAGAACTGAACTACACATACCTAATTATCTTCGTGAGTACCAAATAACAAGTGAGTCACTTCAAAGGTTCGAACCCACAAGCCATACAACTCGGCTTAATAAATTCTTTACACCTGTTATCTATACCTAAAATATGTGGAAGATGAGAGGTAAGTAAATATGATCTGCTTAGGGGCTGTTATGTTTGCTTTTATCATCAAGTGTTTTCTGCGTATAGAAGGCTGTCTGGATTGAGTGGACTGTCTAGAGTAAGGATTGAATAAAAATTGATTTTTTTTTTATTTTGTTGAATAAACAATCTGAATAATGTAAAATGACAATTTAAACGTTCATTACAATTGTGTCAAGTTTATAAGCATCTAAAAAAATTAAGGTAGACATAGACGTAAAATGCAACGAGTATTTTTTTAAAGCAACAAATTTCATATCAATATTTGTTCACACTTCAGGTAACTCACCTTCTTCTAGAAAATCCCCAATCACCTTTTATTCTTTGATACCTTCTAGCTTCTTCTCTTTACTTTTCATCCCCATAAAGAAAACAAAATTCAATATTCTAAAATTATCCTAAAATCAATATCCGAAAGTTACTCAAAATTAATATCCCAAAACAAAAATTAATCTCGATCACAGCAAATATAGAAAATGAAAATCAATATCCCATAATTATCCAAAAAAAAACCATAGCAATCAATGATGGCAAGAATCGAAGAATTAATCGAGGGTTGGCAAGAACTTTGAAGAAGCAAATGGTGGTTGCAGCATAGCGATGCAAGAAGCAATTGAGGGTTACAAGAGAAAAAAAACATTCGAAAATCAATATACCAAAATATCACAACTTACGAACTCAAAAGAAGTAATGGAGCTTGTTGCAGCACAACGATGGCAATAAGAAACAATCCAGGGTTGCAGCGGCAAGGGGGTAACCACGGTGATGAAACAGTGGCGATGAATATCACAACTTACGAAACCTAAAGAAACATTGAGGTTGTTGCAATACTATGATGGCAAGAAGAAGCAATCAAGGGCTGCAGCGGCTAGGGGGTGACCATGGCGATGAAACAACGACGACGAAGTTCCAGCAAGCAGTGAGGGGTAACCATGATGTAGTTGAGGGAGGAAGACAGAAGTTGACATGAATCAAGAAAGGGGCCGGTAACCATGGCGTATCTCAAGGGCATGCTTGGAAAAAGTTGGAGATATAAATGACTGAATGCAGACCACAAGGTTTTTCTAGGCTGAAGGAGATGTCTGACCGAGCATGGGTGATGAATTAATTCCTTCCCAAACAAACATGGCTACATGATATGTCTGACCGTGTTTTTTCCCCATTAAGCCAATAAGTCACAAACAAACGACACCTTAGCGAGTTACTAGATTCATATGGCATGTAATGCATATAAAAATATATGATAACAATTTATAAGGATAGGAGTTGTCAAATGAAAAGATGTCACTGGTCCAATAGGAGTCTCTGGAATCAGCCCAAATGTGAGAATAAAACTCACTATATATAAATGTGGAAATAGAACTTAATCCAACAGGTCAAGATGGAGACTCAAGAACCTACATGTTGTTAAGCTCGATTAGACACAAGAAGATGACAACCATAAAAACTAGCACCCGAAATCCGGCCACATATTCCGTAAGCTTCTGAAAGTAGGAGTTTATACGTACAAACATGCAATAAGACGTTTAAATATAATATAAATATGTTGGACATCCAGTGAGACCAAACGTATAGGCATAGGCTCAATAACAAGATTAGGTCACAAGATGGTGAATCATCAATTGTAATATGAAGAACAATGGCCGATGTTGGTAATTAAACAAGCTTACGGCACCATGATCATATAACAAATGCATAATGAGGTTCAAGTATGATAACTTCATCGCATGATAATAGTATGCCTTATGCATAACGGCACAATGAGAATGAACATGTATATATGTATGCACCACACACATCAATGCTATTACTTACGGTGATCGCAATAAGGTTTCAATCTCCACGAACCGACCAAAATAAAGTCGATTACAACCTAAGCCTGGAAACGGAAACATGGATTCTTCAAGTTAAACAAGTACTTTGGGACTTCAAAATTATTCCCAACTTGGTCTACATATGACCTATAATATCCTATTAAAAGGGTGCGTAAACATCTCAAACAAATAATTGAATTATCAAGTCCTAGTCTCTCATATTTTTGTTTATATCAAGCTGTAGAAAATTAGCTTTTAACCTTCCTACGGCTTGAATCATATTAAGATATTGTAATAAAAATTAGAATAGACTCTTTTATCTTTCATATCCAACTTGAATCATCTCAAACAGATCTATAACCAATTTTATATAAAATTATAAAGTTTCATATTACAATTTCGATACACTGCATGTCAGCAACAAACTTTTGCATTTCTGACCTATTTAGCATTTTATTGAGCTTGACTAATGTAGATTAAAGTACACTCTCTTATATTTCAAACAATGTATGACACGTCCAAAATGGAGCTTTGAGTGATTTTATACGAATTTTACAAAACATAATGTCAAACCTGTAAGTCTGTAACATCCTCAAATTTGATATAATAATTAAACTACTAATTATACACTCAAATAATGAGTTGAGTGATTTATTTATGTTAATCAATATGTAAAGATTGAAATTTTTATCATTTAAAAGAATATATGTTAATATTAAATTATAAATTCATAAAATAAGGTAAACTGGACCTATATATATATATATATATATATATATATATATATATATATATATATATATATATATATATATATATGAGTCCGGTTAACACATACATTGCTATAATATCCTCATAATAAAGGTACCAATTAAATCTATTAGAATTTCGTAAGGAATTGCATTTTGAATATTTTAAATTGTGATTATTGTGGAAACTAGCCACTAGCTATACTCCTTTATACCCCATGCTTTACACACTTGTAAATTAGCAATTTATGTAAAAGTGTACAAGTCTCCATAGCCTATGTGCAAGTGTTGGTGCATGTGAAGGGGCTGGAAATTTAATTTGCAGAACATAAGGGGGGTTACTTGTGAGAAATCAATCCATTTAAGGGTGATAAAACCCCAACCGTGGGTTTTCCTTCTACTTTTCATTTCTCTTCTTTAGAAATTTCCTCTGCACATCACATACATACACATATCAAACCTAGGGCTAGAGTTTTTCTTGGTAATTAGAGAATTGGAGAAGTGAAGACATTAAATCTCTCACAACCACCAAGGTAATTTGTATGTGTAAGTGTTTGTATTTATCCTCTTTTTTTCATATCAAACCATCTTCATGGTTCATGGGTGTGCAACCATAATATGGTGGGTTAGAATAGGTTAATGATCATTGATCGATTGATAGAGTTTCTGAAATTATAGAGGCTAAAAATTGAGCAAAACCCATCAAAACTTGAAGATGGAAAACCTTGGATTTAACCCAAGGGTTTGATAATTAAATGAGTTGAATTCTTGTGTTAATGATGTTATAAGTGTACTTATATGTTTATGGTAGTAACCTAATTCCTAATAGTGAGTTTTAAGTGTTTTGGCATGTTAAAAACGAGTTTAGAATGAAGAAACCACGAGCCGAGTAACAAAATTCGTTCCAGCATGTTTCGACTCGTCGAGACATACCTTTGAATCGTCGAGACACTCTCAGATATGGCCATTTTTAAAAGATAAAAGTTGTAGCCCTATGTGTCCTCTTCGTCTGGGCTCTTGAATCACCTAAATCCGAGTTCGTATGAAAAAGTTATGGCCAAAATACTAAACTAGTGCGAGTTAGACAATTTTATTTGTTTCATTTTAATTTCTTCGTCTACGAACGCCGAATGAAAAGTCATGTTGTGTGAAATAATTTTAATGCATTATATGATAATAACACATTGATATAATACCAGAGACTACCTAAAAGTCTAAAAAACTCAATAATAAGTACAACGGTAACCGAAAACGCTTAAACACTTCAAATAAATTCCAAACCTTATGATATACTACTATAAGCTTATGAATACTTTAAATATCATTATTTTATAGGTTTGGAGCTTGAAGGAGTGCCGGTTATCGGTTCGGGGCGTTAAGTGACTTATTGGCCGTTTTGAGGCTTAAAAGCTATTATAGCCTACTGTACTGTGAGTTCTAGCATTGACGTGTGTTGCATACATAATTGCATGTTCTTTTAACAATGAAATTGTGCATATCTAATTGGCATCATCCTTATATAATGCATTGCACTGGTTTTATTATATTGCCTTATCGACGGTTCATTACTTGATCATGGCCTATGGCCAGTATACCTCATTTGATACCTCATTACATATATTAACCTTCATGTTATGCTTGAAGATCGTTCATTTCATGCTTCACATGATTACACTTGATCACCCCATTGTGAGCTATGCTCTTTTATCAATGGCCTCACTGGATATCCAGATTATCATTATTATTATTAGCGCCTTACTTTGTGTTTGTGCGTATAAATTCCTACTCTACATGAGCTCGTGGGTAGGTGGTCGGACATGGAAGCCGGTTGGAGTTGCGCAACTGGACATGGATTCACAGCTGTTGGCAACAGCGGGTTAGCGGGTCATGCACCGCAACCTATGCAAATTAATGGGCTATGCCCACAGTATTTTATTAAAAAGATATTGCACTTGTCATTTTATAATCATTTTAACATTTATACATGTTGTATGTTTTGCACTCAATATCGATCTAGTAACTCACTTAACAAATTTTATTTGCTAACTCCTCACTTTTATATACCTCAGGTGGATTAGTAAAGGCAAAGTGATTTCTGACCCTGGTCCTAGAGTTTAAACGGACCGCAATTGAAGTCTTGACATTTGGTAAAAGTTAACTTAATATTGTGATACTTTCGGGTAGCCTGTCTACCAACGCACTTAGATGTGTATATATAGACACCTAATGTCTTTGATGGATGATAGTTGTTGTAACTATTTAGAATTATCTTGTAAATTTACTTTACATTCCAAATCATAGTTTATAACTAAACATGGATATTGACTTCGTGCGAACGGGTCATGCCCGATTTTCTTTAAAAACTATGTTAATTATAATTAATTTACTGAAACCCCATTATTATTATATTAAGTTGAAATGGGTGTTTCAAAACCTATCAATAAACACAAAATTTACGTGTGTTTTGCCCATTATCTCAATTTGACACGTAATAACACACTGCCCCCTGTAACTGGTCGAACAAATCATCTATCCGTGGTAAAGGGTAACGGTTCTTCACTGTCACATTATTAAGCTCGTGATAGTCTATACACATTCTCATCGACCCGTCCTCCTTAACGAAAAGAACTGGAGCATCCCACGGTGAAGAACTAAACAGAAAAAACTCGCTGTTCAACAACTCCTGAAGCTGACTCATCAACTCTCTCATCTTGGTAGGAGCTAATCATTATGGTGCACGTGCGATAGGAGTAATACGTGGCACCAACTCTATATGGAACTTTACCTGTCTGGAGGCAACCCACGTAGCTCTTCAGAGAACACATCTAGAAATTCAAAAACAACATCAACGGTCTCTAAGCCCCTCTTTTCCTTCTTTGCGTCTACTACATATGGTAAGAAAGAAAAACAATCCTTGGCTAGGTGAAGACGAGCCTCAACTACAGAATTGAAGCCAACACTACCTATTCTACGCTCTCCGTACACTGTGATAACACGATCCTTTGACACAGGTAGACGGATAATCTTCTTGGAACAAGCAATATCCACATGCTGAGAAGCTAACCAGTCCATGCCCACTATACATCAAAACTACCAATCTATATAGGTAATAAATCAACTCTAAATGGATGTCCATCTATCTCCAATATACACTGAACATATATGTGCCTAGCTACGGAGGCACTACCATCTGCTAACTCTATAACCAACGGCTCTGATAACTCAACCGGTGGAATAGTAAAAAGGAAAAGATACAAAAGAACGATTCGCCCTAGATTCGAACAGAACTCGAGCGCTACGATCGTTCAAAACAAACATACCGAAAACCACATCAGTTGTCTCCTGAGTCTCCTCTGCTATCAACTAGAAGACCCGACATTGAGCTCAAGGAATAGGATCTCTTCGTGTAGACGAACCCGCAGAACTCTAACCCTGTGCTGGTGGTCTCGACTCCCCATGTCTCTGATCTCTCTGTCGCGGTGCTGTACAATCTCGCGCCTGATGCTCGGCCCGCCCGCAGTTAAAGTACAACGGGTCTCTTGAGGTACAATCTGCCTGTGTATGACTGGACTGACCACAACGAAAACGAAGCACGTGTCGGGGATCACACTCCCAAGTATGCCTCTGTCGGTATCTCCGACACCATCTCTCTCCTGTCACTAACCCGGAACACGATAATCCTCTTCTACGCTTAGTCGCACTAAACGACTACCCTTATCATCGGGTCTAAGGTCGAACCTCTGAGAGGATCTGACACTCTGCCTATCTGCCCCTCGGACTTCACATGTCGACGGTCTTCGCCCCTTGGCTGAAAACGACTGGGGCGGCTATCTCAGTCTCTACCCATATCTCTATCTCGGCCGGGACCCCTAAATAAACCAGCCGACTGAACTCGTCTCGAATATTGGATCCGTATGCGTGAGCTCACACTCTCTTCTCCGTGACAGCTTTACTACCATAACATAAGTAGGTATGTATCCAGTGTCGATAAACTCTCGAACCTCCTTACGCAGACCTATCATAAATCTATAAATCTTCCTGGCCTCTGTACTAATCTGAAGTGGTGCAAATGAACTCAATTCAATGAGAATCTTCTCATACTCATCAACAGATCTCTGCCCTTGGAATAATGTGAAGAAATCGATCTCTAACTGATCTCCGCGGTCCTCTGGGCAATACTGCTCCTCAAAACGGACCCTAAACTGGTCCCACATCGTCGCATAAGCTGTTTCGTCTCCCATACTGTAACATCCCGATTTTGAGATAGGTACGTGGAATTATTTCATTGGATTAATTATTTAATTTGGGACCCGGGGATATAAATTTGTATTTTGGGGTATCGGGATCGGATTTTGGGTATTGGACCGAGTTAAACCCAAAACGTATATATAGGTTGCCTCTTTTGTTTCTTGGATTCATTCTAATCTAGAGCTAAAAGTGTATGTGTGTGTACTGTGAAATCAACAACCATAATCCAAATTAAGAAGTTGAAATTGGAGCTTCAAGCTGTGGAATCATCATCAAATCTCTTCATCATCTTTTAGTTGCATATTGAGGTAAAATTAAGCTTAAATTCGTGAGTTAATGGTTGTTGATTGATGATAAGTAGTTGAATTGAGTTTATATATGTTGCTTAGTGAATTCGAGTTGTAATTTCGGTATAAATCAGACTGGAATTGAGTTTGGGGTGAATTCCCCTGGTCTGTTAAGAAACAGAGCATTTCTGGTTCTGTTCGTCCGTGAGCGCGACCGCGATCCCTTGATCGCGGGACGCGATGTTCTTGAGATGATCGCAGGTGGTTGACGTCCGAGCTCGGGCCGCGATGTGAGCGTGGCCGAGTTTGAGGTCAGCGCGGCCGCGACCGCGATAGAGTCAGTGCGGCCGCGATTGGTTGAGTGCGGCCGCGATGCGGCTGAGGGTTCGGGTCGGGTTTTTGGGTTCTGTGACTCGTGTATTTGGGTCCTTGGGGTCTCGAGAGTTGTTGAGAATTGTGTATAGAGTTGTTGGGTTGAGTTTGTGATATTGAGATTGTGTTATTGTGTTTTCAGGGTCTCGTGTTGACAGGGTAGGGAAAGGGCAGGGAACCGAGACTTAGTTTATTTAGCTGAGCAGGTGAGTTTGCATGTTTTTCTTGAGATACTTGTACGATTATTTATTAATACTTGCATGATCTTTTACTGAGCTTTTTACGAGATATCATGAGTTTCTTACGAGTTTTATTGAGATATTATCATGCATGTATTACTGTGCTTTATTGAGAACTGTGTTTTATATATATGAGATTTGGGACACTTGAGCTGTTGAGATACTAAACCGTACGGCTGGGCAGGGGATTGGGTCGCTCCCAATTCCCTTTCGAGTTCCTGACGACTGCTTTGTGCGGTCTAGGGATTTGGTACGTGGGCCTATCCACGCGTGTTGAGCTACCTTGTGGGATCTCATATACTTGTTCAGTAGAGAATGCTGAACGTTTTATTATTAGGTTAATTATTTTCTGAGCTTTATAATCGTACACTAACACTTGCATTCTCACCAGCTTTAGCTGACCTGTGTGTGTTGTTGTGTGTATTCCAGGTGACCGGACTGTTAGTAGGCCTGCTGCACCAAAGTAGGTTTACACCATCTTTGTGATCGAGGAGTTAGCTACCTTTCATAGAGGTAGTTATATTTTGGGGATTGTTTTATATACTTCGGATAGGTTGTGTAATATTCAGAGACTTCCGTGACTATTTCTTATGTAAAAATAATGTTTTAAATTATCGGGTTTTCCGCGTGTATGTTTGGGAATAGTGTAGAGATTATTATATTATATCGTTGCTGATGTGGTAATTACGTGGCATTGTGGATTAGTTTGAGGGTGTTACAAGCTTGGTATCAGAGCCTAGGTTTAAGAGATTAAGTATCTAGTGGATGCTTAAGCTTAAACCCTAGAGTCTAGATCCTTGGATTGTAATCCGAAGTAGAGTACCAGGTGATGAACGAGTAGTGTGTAGAGTCTTGTAGAGTTGATTTGTGTTATTATCTTATTGTGCAGGTTATTATGGACCGTCAGGGCAGCGGGCCTCAGGGGGATGACCATAGAGATGAGGAGCCTTTGCGTAGATCTGACTTGTATTCTGTGATAGGTCATATTCTAGATGAGCGTTTTCCGGGTCAGAGTATGGGTAGGGGTCGAGGCGCGGTGCCTCCACCCGAGGGAGAGCAGAGTTCCGGGGCTGGTGCTTCTTCTAGCCAGCCATCGCGTGGGTCCTTTAAGGACTTTATGACGGGTCGCCCTTCTGAGTTTTTCGGTGGAGTCGGTGCCTCGAAGGCACTGGATTGGTTGAGAGAGGTCGAGGCAACATTCCGTATAGCTCATGTGGATAGAGCGGATAGAGTGAGCTATGCTTCCTACCTTCTGAAGGGGGGAGCTTTGAGATGGTGGGGTTCAGTTGTCAGTGCGCGAGGGGTTGATGAGGCCTATCTGATGACGTGGGAGGAGTTTCGTACTGAGTTCGAGCTGCAGTACTGTCCGTTGGACACGAGGAGAGAGCTGGAGCGGGAGTTCATTCATCTGCAGCAGGGATCCAGATCTGTTCAGGATTATATTGATATCTTTAATGATAGAGCCCAGTTTGCGCCGCATCAGGTAGCCACAGAGGACCGAAAGGTCAACATGTTCATTGAGGGTTTGAGGCCAGATATCCGGGAGTTTGTGGGGATGTTGCGTGACCCCACCTTTTCATCAGCGATGGAGTATGCCCGCCGCCGAGAGCGGGAGATTGAGAGACAGCGAGAGCAGTCGGCTCCCTAGAGACAGCGTATCGAGCCATCGGGCCAGGGTCAGAGTTCTGGAACTTCGCGGTTTTATCGGGAGAGCCGTCAGGGTGGGTATTCTGAGCAGCAGGGACAGAGTTCGGGAGTCCAGCGAGATCAGGGTCGCGATGATAGACAGTTGGGAGTTGGGCAGAGTCAGGGATAGGGTCGGGGTGGTCAGAGGCAGCAGGGGCAACGACAGCAGGGGCAGGGTCAGGGTCAGAGGCAGAGTCAGAGTCAGGGGAGTGTTGGGAGGGGATCTCGGGATTCTGGGAGTCGAGTTGATAGTTCGGCGTCTGTAGAGAGGGATTGCCAGCGATGCCATCATCGTCATGCAGGGCCGTGTGCCCGGGAGCATCTCCGTTGTTTTAGATGTGGCCAGTTTGGTCACACAGTTGTTGCATGTACCTCCCAGGAGTCTCTTTGCTTCCGATGCGGGAAGCCGGGTCATATGTCTCGGGATTGTCCGAACCCGAGTGCGGGGTTTCCGGGGTCGAGTTCGAGCGAAGCTGGGCCATCAGGATCATCTTCAGCGCCTCGGGGAGGAGGAGCATCGAGGGCTCGTGGTAGAGTTTTCCAGGCGACTGCGGAGGAGGCGCGTGAGTCGCCCGATGTTGTAACTGGTACGTTTATCCTTAACGGACTGCGTGCCTTTAATTTATTTGATTAAGGATCTGATCGTTCATATGTATCTGCCTCCTTCTGTGATTATTTTGCTATGCCTTCATCTGAGTTATCTGTGCCTGTTATTGTTGAGCGTGTCGATGGTAGTACTGTATTAGTGAGCCGTATCTATAGAGATTGTGTGTTAGAGGTAGATGGCCATCGGTTTTCCATAGACTTGATGCCTATGGAGATTAGTAGTTTTGATGCCATTGTTGGCATGGATTGGCTGACAGCGCGTCAGGCGGATATCTTCTGTTCTAAGAAGATGATTCGTATTCCTGTTTCCGAGTCAGAGTCAGCGATGATATATGGCGAGAGGCGTAGGGGAGAGATGAGTATTGTGTCGATGGCACAGGCGCAGAGATATGTGGCGAAGGGATGTGCCACCTATTTAGCTTATGTGGTAGATTCGAAGAAAGAGAAGAGGGAGGTCAGTGATGTGCCGGTGGTTAGAGATTTCCCCGACGTGTTTCCCGATGAGTTGCCAGGTCTGCCGCCGGACCGGCAGGTTAAGTTCAGGATCGACCTAGTTCCCGGGGCCGTTCCTATTGCGCGTACGCCGTATCGGTTAGCTCCTACCGAGATGCGCGAGATGATGACGCAGTTGCAGGATTTGCTAGATCGAGGGTTTATTCGCCCCAGTTCTTCGCCGTGGGGAGCCCCAGTGTTATTCGTGAAAAAGAAGGACGGGACGATGCATATGTGTATTGATTATAGAGAGCTTAATAGGGTAACGGTGAGAAATCGTTATCCTTTGCCGAGGATTGATGATCTCTTTGATCAGCTGCAGGGGGCGAGTTTCTTTTCAAAGATTGATCTGCGTTCCGGGTATCATCAGCTGCGAGTTAGAGACGAGGACGTGCCTAAGACTGCTTTCAGGACCAGATATGGTCATTATGAGTTCTTAGTCATGCCGTTCGGGCTGACTAATGCCCCAGCAGCATTTATGGACCTGATGAATAGGGTCTGCAGGCCGATGCTCGATCGTTTTGTGATTGTGTTTATTGATGATATTCTGATCTACTCGAGGAGTAGCGAGGAGCATAGCCAGCATCTGAGGGAGGTCCTGAGTACATTGCAGCGAGAGAGGCTATACGCCAAGTTTTCGAAGTGCGAGTTCTGGCTTCGGGAGGTGCAATTCTTAGGGCATGTGGTGACGAGTGAGGGCGTTAAGGTGGATCCAGCGAAGGTCGAGGCGATTATGAGTTGGGGCCAGCCCACCTCTGTGTCAGAGGTTCGCAGTTTCTTGGGTTTGGCTGGATATTATCGGCGGTTTATAGAGAATTTTTCGCGGATCGCAGTGCCGTTGACGATGTTGACTAGGCAGTCAGTGCCATTTGTGTGGGCTGAGGAGCAGGAGAGTGCCTTTTTAGAGTTAAAGGATCGGTTGTGTAGGGCTCCGATTCTTGCGTTGCCAGAGGGTTCCGAGGATTTTGCTGTGTATTGCGATGCTTCTTTTACCGGGTTGGGGTGTGTACTGATGCAGAGAGGTAAGGTGATTGCTTATGCCTCGAGACAGCTTCGGAGCTATGAGTTGAGTCGGCCAGTGCATGATCTAGAGTTGGACGCCATAGTCTTTGTCTTGAAGGTATGGCGGCATTATCTATATGGGACGAGATTTACTGTGTTCACTGATCATAAGAGTTTACAGTATCTGTTCAGTCAGAAGGAACTGAACATGAGACAGAGACGTAGTATGGAGCTCCTGAAGGATTATGATTGTGACATCTAGTACCACCCGGGGAAAGCTAACGTGGTGGCAGACGCTTTAAGCAGGAGATCCTATGAGCAGACGATTGTATCTAGAGCTTCTCGATTAGAGGTTACGTCGACCTTGATTGATGGTCTGAGGTTAGCTCAGGAGGAGGGTTTGAGAGGCGAGAATGTGCAGAGAGAGAGATTAGCTGGTCAACTAGAGTTGTTGAGCAGAGATGATAGAGGTTTGATGACTCTTCGAGGTCGAGTGTGGGTCCCCAGAGTAGGTGGTTTGAGACAGCTGATTCTAGACGATTCCCATAAGTCTAGATTATCGATCCATCCGGGCAGCACGAAAATGTATCGAGATCTGCAAGTTCATTATTGGTGGCCGGGAATGAAAAGGGATGTAGGGAAGTATGTGGAGACGTGTATGACGTGTTTGAGAGTTAAGAGTGAGCATCAGAAGCCGCATGGCAGACTTCAGCCGCTAGAGATTCCAGAGTGGAAGTGGTATGATATCACCATGGACTTCATAGTGAGACTCCCGCGGACTGTTCGTGGGAATGATATGATTTGGGTGATTGTTGATCGGCTTACGAAGAGCGCCCACTTCTTGGCCGTTCGTGGGACTATTACGATGGATCAGTTGGCGCGCCTCTACATCAGCGAGATTGTTGCGAGACATGGAGTTCCGAGATCTATTACGTCTGATCGAGACAGCCGATTTGTGTCACGATTCTGGCAGAGCTTTCAGAGGGAGTTGGGCACCCGAGTCCAGTTGAGTACGGCTTATCATCCTCAGACAGGGGGTCAGACAGAGCGGACTAATCAGACTCTGGAGGATATGCTGCGGGCTTGTGTGATTGACTTCGGGGGTAGCTGGGATTTGCATTTGCCGCTTGTTGAGTTTGCGTATAATAACAGCTACCATGCGTCTATCGGTATGCCTCCGTTTGAGGCTCTCTATGGGCGTAAGTGCCTGACTCCGGTATGTTGGGGAGAGGTTGGGGAGCGTCCTATCAGCGGGCCAGAAGTTCTTCAAGAGACTAGCGACAAGGTCGCTATGATTCAGCAGCGGATTAGGACGGCTCAGAGTCGCCAGAAGAGTTATGCGGATCGCCGGATGTCCGAGTTAGAGTTTCAGGTTGGAGACTCCGTGATGCTTAAAGTCTCACCCTGGAAGGGGATTATCCGGTTTCGTAGGCGAGGTAAGTTGGGACCGCGTTATATTGGGCCATTCGAGGTTGTTGAGAGGATCGGAGATCAGGCTTATCGTCTGGAATTGCCTTCAGAGTTATCGGGAGTGCATAATGCTTTTCATGTTAGTCACCTTCGTAAGTGTTTAGCCCGTGATGATCAGCGAGTGCCGTTGTCTGAGATTGAGGTCGATGATAGACTTCAATATGCTGAGCAGCCTGAGGCAGTGACAGATCGGAAAGTGAAGAGGTTGCGTAATAAAGAGGTGGCGTTAGTGTTGGTGCAGTGGAAGCACCAAAAGGGTACCAGCGCCACATGGGAGCCAGAGTCAGAGATGCGCAGCCGTTATCCTCACCTCTTTGCTTCGAGCTAGATTCTGAGGACAAAATCTTTATAAGGAGGGAGGACTTGTAACATCCCGATTTTGAGATAGGTACGTGGAATTATTTCATTGGATTAATTATTTAATTTGGGACCCGGGGATATAAATTTGTATTTTGGGGTATCGGGATCGGATTTTGGGTATTGGACCGAGTTAAACCCAAAACGTATATATAGGTTGCCTCTTTTGTTTCTTGGATTCATTCTAATCCAGAGCTAAAAGTGTATGTGTGTGTACTGTGAAATCAGCAACCATAATCCAAATTAAGAAGCTGAAATTGGAGCTTCAAGCTGTGGAATCATCATCAAATCTCTTCATCATCTTTTAGTTGCATATTGAGGTAAAATTAAGCTTAAATTCGTGAGTTAATGGTTGTTGATTGATGATAAGTAGTTGAATTGAGTTTATATATGTTGCTTAGTGAATTCGAGTTGTAATTTCGGTATAAATCAGACTGGAATTGAGTTTGGGGTGAATTCCCCTGGTCTGTTAAGAAACAGAGCATTTATGGTTCTGTTCGTCCGTGAGCGCGACCGCGATCCCTTGATCGCGGGACGCGTGTTCTTGAGATGATCGCAGGCGGTTGACGTCCGAGCTCGGGCCGCGATGTGAGCGTGGCCGAGTTTGAGGTCAGCGCGGCCGCGACCGCGATAGAGTCAGTGCGGCCGCGATTGGTTGAGTGCGGCCGCGATGCGGCTGAGGGTTCGGGTCGGGTTTTTGGGTTCTGTGAGTCGTGTATTTGGGTCCTTGGGGTCTCGAGAGTTGTTGAGAATTGTGTATAGAGTTGTTGGGTTGAGTTTGTGATATTGAGATTGTGTTATTGTGTTTTCAGGGTCTCGTGTTGACAGGGTAGGGAAAGGGCAGGGAACCGAGACTTAGTTTATTTAGCTGAGCAGGTGAGTTTGCATGTTTTTCTTGAGATACTTGTACGATTATTTATTAATACTTGCATGATCTTTTACTGAGCTTTTTACGAGATATCATGAGTTTCTTACGAGTTTTATTGAGATATTATCATGCATGTATTACTGTGCTTTATTGAGAACTGTGTTTTATATATATGAGATTTGGGACACTTGAGCTGTTGAGATACTAAACCGTACGGCTGGGCAGGGGATTGGGTCGCTCCCAATTCCCTTTCGAGTTCCTGACGACTGCTTTGTGCGGTCTAGGGATTTGGTACGTGGGCCTATCCACGCGTGTTGAGCTACCTTGTGGGATCTCATATACTTGTTCAGTAGAGAATGCTGAACGTTTTATTATTAGGTTAATTATTTTCTGAGCTTTATAATCGTACACTAACACTTGCATTCTCACCAGCTTTAGCTGACCTGTGTGTGTTGTTGTGTGTATTCCAGGTGACCGGACTGTTAGTAGGCCTGCTGCACCAAAGTAGGTTTACACCATCTTTGTGATCGAGGAGTTAGCTACCTTTCATAGAGGTAGTTATATTTTGGGGATTGTTTTATATACTTCGGATAGGTTGTGTAATATTCAGAGACTTCCGTGACTATTTCTTATGTAAAAATAATGTTTTAAATTATCGGGTTTTCTGCGTGTATGTTTGGGAATAGTGTAGAGATTATTATATTATATCGTTGCTGATGTGGTAATTACGTGGCATTGTGGATTAGTTTGAGGGTGTTACACATACAGTCTCTGACAGTCCTCCACTACTGTTGGGCACTGTTCCGTAACGTAGCACTAGCAAATATCGTCATGTGATTGGGGTGGCAACCTATAATACGGAAACCCATCATCATATCCTGTAGCCAATACATGGCCTTAATGGCCCCAGGCTCCCCATGATACTCTGGTTGATGGGCAGCAAGAAACTCCTTATACTTACACCTTTTGTCTGCCCCTCGCGTTGTCCCTACTCCCGAGTCTCGGCCCTCTGATGACCTCTCTGCGGAGCCCCCTGCACCTCTGGTGCCCTGAGTCAGGGACTGCATGGCCTCAGTACGTCCCCGCTCACAAGCCTCTTGTAATCGTCGAGCAAACTCCTTGTCTGAAATACGTCCCCCGGTAAGACCCTTAGGTCTCTGCTTGTCTTCCATGAGTCTCTGCATAACTTGAACAACATTACTAATACAACAATAATACATCTCTAAAATTTCTTAGACTTACTCATCAGAGATCAAGCCTAAGGATCTACACACTAGTTTAAGCCTAAGCATCACTCGTGATACTTAAACCTTAAAGTAATGCTCTGATACCAATTTGTAACACCCTACTTTTTCTACTAATACCACGTAGGACTTATAGTCCACGTCATCCAGTATAACATAATCATCATCAAGGGTAAACAACTAATTGCTACTAGACAATCATTGTAAGCATAATGGGCACAGCTGAATGGGAACCAACCCCCGTTAATAACCTCTAGTGATCCAAATTTCCAGGTTACCATCATCCAAAGTAGTTTGGCCAACGCTCCATTCCACAAAACAACAAAAGACTACTTACTAAAGTAGTCACCAGCTATGGTCCATGAGGCGGGTCTCTACCGGTGCCCGCTGTATCGCGTACCTGAGATGCACATTCAAAACAACTGTCAGCTATAAAGCTGGTGAGTTACGATTAAACAACATGAAATAAGTTTTAGCAAAATAGTTAGCACGATATAACAATGAAATAATCAACTCTACATGTGGCCGGCAGCAACAGCCTGGTGCCTCATCGAGAGCGACCCGGAATAGCTTGTGTAGCCCACTCCACGAAGTAGTGGCTAGACCAGGACCTTTGGGTTGGGAATGACCCAACAGGCCTCTACTCTAAGTATAATAACTCAACATATGATCAACGTGCTCTATTGTGTGCTAACATGTAATCAATGTATAAATGGATCCTCATAAGATCTGAATAGTAAAACAAAAACATCTTTTTAATAACACAGTTAACACGACTACAACCACGATATATACGACGGTCTCAACTAGTCCCAGGCTCAACTATAATTCCTGGCAACATATAAATACAACTACATGTAACTACTACTGAACACATAACAACTACACTATTAGTTATTCAGATTCAACATAAGTCAATTGATCCGATCCCACGAGCACGGTTAGGAGCGCATACATGATCGCGGGCAGCCGTCGCGGTCGCGATGACCCTGCGTTGTTCATACCATCACGGCCGAGCTCATACGGCCCGCGATCCCCATTTCGGTCGTGTTTCACTGCCAGCGACCAACCCCCAACCGGCTCCCTTGATCGCGGGCGCGATTAGAGGAGCGCGGTCGCGATGCCGTGACGAATAGAGAGGTCTATACTCTATTTTTGTTCAACCATGGGAGTTTTAATCTCCATACTTGAACTCTACCAGTTTTAGGGAGTACTAATTCTCCCAACACCATTCTCAACACATCTAACAACAATTCAGTAAGTTTTTACAACAACTACTAACTTTTTTGCTTTGATATTGATCAAAGTGAAAATATATATGAAGGTGGCACCCTTAATCCAATTAGCTATGGTTATGCCTGATTAATCTCCTTTCTTTCTCTCAAATCCAGCTGCTACACACACACACAGTGGTTGAGTTGGTTTGGTGAAAATGAAATAAGCAACCTTCATAACACAACATTATATACATTTTGGATCTCGAACCTAATTAAAACGGGTATAATACTCTCTATCCACTATTTTAACACCCGTTAACTCAATTATTTCCAAATTAATGATCTGGTTTTAGAATGTTATTTTACTCGTTAAAACAACCTCAATTCCACAATTACTACTAATTCAGTTATTATCTCAACTAATTAGAATTTACATGTAATAGCAATCTATTTTACCAAATCACGTGTAATTGACTAATTAAACATGACCAACTCGTCAGGGTTATTATTAAAACCAATAAATGAATTCCATGTACCTACTACTGGTTTTCGGATGTTACACATATTAAGCATTTCAATTCAATTCATATCAATAGATACCAAAGAGTTTACAAATCATATTGGGTTGTCCGCACACCAATTTTAAGCCAAAATACGTTTGAGACATTTAATCAAACACTTGACATGCGGTTTAGAAATAAAACACCAAATTGAGCGTTTGCTCGTGTTTTGTGTTATCTGATACATGGAAACACTTTTATCACATATAAAAACACTACAATCTCTTCATTACATCTTATGATCGGATAGAACTCATTTGAGTCCATTTAAGAGGTTAATGCTCACACCAACCAACCAATGCCTTCAATGTGACTGTTGGAAATTCGTATGTTTTTTCATAAAAACAAAAACATTAATCATATTAACGCACAGCGGAAGCTTTTTAAAATCACGAATTCCGTACACGGATCATCAAGTAAAACATAAGATAAGTAAACGAGAAAACAATAAATTCGTACCTTTGTATTCTATGACAAGAATACACGAATGAGACGCTCTCGGTATCCACCGGTGATGACACGATCGAGCGGCGCCAGATATGCAATCAATCACACGAAGAACGGGAAAACCAAACACTTAATCGCGTGTTTGGTTCGTACGGCCGTGGCACACCACACACACACCTTCAAGTGTGTGTGTGCGGCGGCTCACCAATAAATTAGGTCACCACATGTGAGTGGTGTATATCTATATATACACACTTATCTCTTTGTATATATATGTGGCCGATTATATATATTATATATATTAAACTTAAACTTTAATATATTAATATATATCTTAATAATTATCTTTATTATATAAACCTTATATAATTATCTCTATAATTATATATCTATTAAATAATATTTATCTTTTATATATTATCTAATAATATATAAACGAATAGATAATTATTTATAATTATCTCTAGTTATTTGTTCATAATTATCCATCCAATTATCCAATAATGAGATGATAATACCGATTCAAATAAATACATCTTTTATTTAATATCTAATAATAAATAAAAGACTAGATAATTATTATTTAATTATCACCCAATGACAATTAAATCACTACAATATCTAATATTGCACTTTTATTCCCCGTACTTTGAGATATAATTAATCATCCATTAATTTAATCTCAATTATCATTTCGTGTCATAAACAATATCCAATATTATTTATTCAATAGTTTAATTGCATCTGCTCAGTTGTGCTCATCGGTGTGACCCTCAAGTGTTTTATGAAATCAGCCATGATGCAATCGTAATGTCATCTTTACACACCATATACTAACATACTCCCACTTGTGTAAGACGACATACTGTCCTGCAGCATGCGCCTAAAGGAGGTCATGGCTAGACACTTTAGGCAACCAAGGTCATAAAAACTCTGACTCCCATTCGGGTATTCTTGTTGAAACAGCCTTCCAAAAAGAAACTTAGGTTATATCCCATGCATCGCGATATTTCAATGTGAAAGCTAGGCATGGATTAGATCAACCGTAGCAAACACGATTATGTTTCTCGACTCCGTGATCTCATACTGAACTGTAACAGACAGAGTAGAACACATCAGTTCTGTCCGAGCATGGCCATGCATTTCTGTCAGTATCGATCGCTGAGGGGCCCATAAATATCTCTTCTTAGTTAAAAGAAGGTGCAAATCCCATATTGACTATCTAGGCCTCCAGCACGACTCCCACTGCAACCAGTCTCGAACCGTTATGATCACCCAGTTACGGATGACGTTAGGTTAGGCCAAATGTACAGCAGCACCCGCACTAAAGTACGTAGACATCTCAGGTACTAAGGATTACCTTTTTGAGACGACTCATGACTATGATCCACAAAGTGGTCTCAATCGGTGGGTCAATCCAATATTTGTTCGCAACAAATACCTGTGAATTTGGTCCAACCTTTGCTATATTCATCACCCATGAATATCAACCAAAAACCACAGTAGCCTTTTAATTCTCGTTGTGGTTCCCACGACAACAAGCAGCTATGGAATAGTTTTAGAATAACTTCAATTTTATTCTTGGATTTCTAAAACATGCAAAATAGAACGACATTAAAGATATCATGTTGATCTCCTTTATCTCAATAAACACAACATGACTTCCATCAATTTAATGCTACTGTTCCTTTATCAAATGTAACGGTAACACAATCTATCGAAAAATTAATTTCAGACATGATCTTAGTGGGAGTGTTCTCTAGTTAACTGACTTAACTTCCATTACCGTTTATCTTTGAAAAATTACACTAGTTCTTTATTACAACTTCTTGTAATATTATTCATATCCAATCTGAGTCTCCATACAAATTTATATCCATTATCTTTAAAGGAACTGGTAAATCACTCATAAAGACACCAGGATTAAAATTTAGGAGCTCTAGCAATTCAGATTAATTGCTACTAGTGATACGTTTAGATGTTTAGTCTTGAATATGACAGTATATGGTTTATCTATATCTTAACAAGATATCCTTTTTAATAACATTGTGTTCAAAATTTGTGATATGTATCCATAACCACCAGAACCTGGTTATCGACAACATTTTGTTGTAGTGTTCCGTCAAGTTTGCCGACGAGTGTTTAAACAAGTCAAAGGCTACTACTTGACTAACCATCACACAAGTTGTATACATTTCACATGTAATTTTATAAAATGCGATTACTTCTTGTCTAAACAATTCTGACTTCTCAAGTCTAATTATTTCTGACAAGTGAAGTGAATTAACCTCCATGTAACTCCTTTACATTTAATTCTGCATTTTATTAGTTTCTATATAATCACAGATGACTATCCAACTCATATAATCTCTTGAACTAACTTTCAAGAATTAACAAGTTCAATGAAACTGCATTTGAACACTTGAACAATTTACACAACAACATGGTAACCCTTTTTATTTGAATATGACTACTAGCTTGTCCAATCTCCATTGACAAGTTACTATTCAAGTTCCACTTGAATCAATAGTCTATAATCATGGTTTAGTAATCTTAAACAATAGGAATTTCAAGCAACAAATTTTTAACTCCAAAAATTCTTTATTTATTCCAAAAATACTTGCAAGAAATTCAACTACAAAATTGTTTAACTACACCATGATAAACTATTGATGACATGAAAAATAGTGTTCAACAGAGTATTCTCTAAGATGTCTCCATGCTCCCACTGAACTTGTCATCTCTTTTCACTTCATTTTAGTCATTGCAGACATTATGCATAAAAATTTGTTCAATTGGGTATCACATATCCAAGAACAATAGAAGTGACTGATTCAGATACAAGAAGTCTCAATGTGGTTAACCTTGACCGTTTCCAAGTACTTGGGACAATTCCTTTCCCAGTGTCCAGTTTCCTAGCACTCAAAGAATTTGTTATCATTGGATTTGACTTCTCTGGTTCTAGTTTTTAGCTACTTGTTAGCTTTAACCTCCGGCTTGGAAACTTACTTTCCCTTCCGTCTCTTTCCCTATCTTCTCTCCTTAATCACTCCCTCAGCAGTCTATAGCATCCGATGCAGCCCACTGATCATATTCTCCATGCATATTGTAACAAATTACAAATTGCTAAAATTCCTTCAATAAGGAATTGAGAATTAGATTCGTGGTCATGTCCTGTGTCACGGGTAACCCAAGTCTGCTAAGATGATCCAGATAACCTTTCATCTTCAGCGCATGAGATCTAACAGTTGTTCCTTCTGCCATTCTGCAGGAGCTCAGAGCCCTTGTCGTATATCTTTCTCAGTCCGAGCCTGAGTCTGGAACATATCCTTTAGCTGGCGATACATCTGTCAAGCTGAGACGTCCATAAGGCTAGTCCGCAGCTCAGATGTCATGGTCGCTAGCATTAGACAGGCCACATTGACCGAATCCTCAGAGTGCTTCTTGTGGAGATTTCTCTCCTCAACTGTAGTAGTCTCTGCAGGAGCAGGTGAAACACCCATCTCAACATAATATAGTAGTTAATGGGAGTATATCAAATTAACCATAATTAATCTGGATTTAAAGAAAATTGGGCATGACCCGTTCGCACGGAGTCCATATCCCTGTTTTCTTATAGACCAAAATTTGGAATGTAAGGTAATTTACAAAATACTTCTACGTCATTACAACAACTATCATCAACCCAAAAGACATCAGGGTATATATATATATATATATATACATGTCATATGTGTTGGTAGACAGCTACCCAAAACTCCCAACTTGCAAGCAACTAGCTTTACCAAAAGTTAGGCTTCAGAAAAAGGTCCGCTCAAACTCTAGGACCCGAACCGGCAATTTCCTTGCCTTTGTTAACACCACCTGTGATATATAAAAGTGAGGGTTAGCAAATAAAATTTGCTAAGTGAGTTACTAGATCGATATGGAGTGCAAGACATACAATATGTTATGATATTAAAATGTTTATGAAATGACAAGTGCAATATCTTTTAATAAAAAAATGGGGTAGGCATAGCCCACTAGTTTGCATAGGTTGCGAGCATAACCCGCTAACCCGTCGTTGCCAACCAACCGACTTCCATGTCCAGCTGTGCAACTCCAACCGGCTTCCATGTCCGGCCACCTACTCCGTAAGCTTCCGGAAGTAGGAATTTATACGCACAAACACGTAGTAAGGCGTTGTATATAATAATAATCTAGACGTCCAGTGAGGCTAATAATAATGAGCATAGCTCACAATAGGGTAATCAAATGTGATCATGTAAAGCATGAATTTCACAGTCTCAAGTATAGCATGAAGTGAATATATGTGATGAACGGTATCAAGTAAGGTATGCTGGCCATAGGCCATGATCAAGTAATGGACCGCCAATAGGGCAGTATAATAAAATCAGTGCAATGCATCATATAAGAGGATGGTGCCAATTAGATATGCACAATGTCATAAATAAAATAAATATGTAATTATGTATGCAACACACACATCAATGCTAGAACTCACAGAGATGAGCTAAAATAGCCTTTAATGCACAAAATGGCCAATAAGTCTCTTAACGTCCCAAATCGATAACCGGTACTCCTTTCCGCTTCAAACCTATCAAATAATGATATTCAAAGCATTCATAAGCTAATTGTAGTATATCATAAGGTTCGGATGTCATTTGAAGTGTTTAGGCATTTTCGGGTTAAGCTTCCGATTTCTATTGACCCTTAGGGTCCTTTATTGAGTATTATGGACTTATGGGCGACATTTAAGGATAAATTATACGTGTTGAATCAATGTATAATTATCATATAATGTATTGAAGTTATTTCACACGACATGACTTTTCATTCTGCGTTCGTAGACAAAGAAATAACATGAAACGAAGAAATTTGTTTAACTCGCACTAGTGTCGTATTTTGGCCATAACTTTTTCATACAAACTCGGATTTAGGTGATTCAAGAGTCCAGACGAAGAGGACACATAGGGCTACAATGTTTATCTTTTAGAAAATGGCCCATCTGATGGGGAACTCGGCGAGTATGTATTGGAACTCGGCGAGTTCCATTGCTCTGCAGTCCAGAACTTCACTTTTTGACGTCCTGCTCGAATCCACTCCGTTCCAAACTCATTTTCAACCCAACACAACACCTCCAAACTTGGTTTTTATCAATATTTGACCACTCTAAACATATATAGACATCATTTACATTTAAACACCATTGAAGCACTCAATTTCACCGTCAATTTCTTCTTTTATTTGCTTGGTTTCAACCAAACCTATTTGCATAAATTGTTAAGTTTTCTTGGTGTAGTTTAAATTGGAAATTCCAGAGATTGTCTATTATCATACGTCCATAGACACTCATATCCTTTCCTATTTGATTTTTGCCATCACTTCCTTTATGAACTATTAGGCTAAGAAGAGAAAAGAAAATCCTACACATACAATTCAACACATGTAGAGATGATTACCTTAACCTTGAGAGATTACTTCTTAGCCAAGCTTGTGGCAACTTTCCTTCAGCCATAACCTTGTATGTGTGTGCAGAATTTGTAAGGAACAAAGAATTGGTAGAATGAGGAAAAAGGGCACCGATTGGGGGAGTTGAAAGCCCTCAATTGGTCATTCATTTTACAAGCAACCCCCTTTAGATCTTGCAACCTTCCAATTCCCTACCATCTTCTTTATTCATTGCAATTTCAATCACCCTTATGCATAATTGACTTGTACCATAAGCTTTAAGGTTCAGACATAAGGGTATGGATTATTAAATTACAAGGCATGGAGCATATATTACAAGCAAGTAAAGCATATGGCTAAGGTTTTCATTCAATCATAACTAAACAACTAGATATAATTTGTTTGACACTTTAATTAATTAGGATTAGTACCTTAATCTTGAGGATGTTACAGCAGGTTCTGGTGCCCTTTCCAGAATATACGACTTTCACCCTGTACTCAGAACATTTGTCAGATTTTACTCCCAGTTCAGGAAGTTGCCTCTTTTGAGTTCTCCATATCCTGAATGGACCTCAAAGTAGCAACATGTGCTTTTGGGGAGGATTTTCAAGTGGGAAAGGATATTGACGTTATCATTGTTGTTGTTACTCTGTCTTTTTTCAACCATCTTAAACAATTTATCAAAAATTAGTATTTGATTAACCATTAATAAATCAATAACCCAAAATTTAGAAAATGATTTATTAATCCTAAGAACCATTTTACTTATTCATGCACCCAACGGAGGCTGAACCTACATGAATAATCTACTCAGGCAGGCAACTTATTACCAATTACAACCCCTTTGCAACTCTTAGATCTTATGAGATTTTCAATTTCTTAAATTGATCATGTTTAATCTCATCCACACCTTGGGCAACAATCTTACTAAGGAACCACCACTGACACACACCATATAACAACTGCAAGTCACTGGTCCAAGTCTCACTTAGGATCCGCAGTGCTTACCTCACAGCTCTCCGAGTTTGCGACGTAAGCATCCAACGAAGGCTGAACCTACTTACGACGAACGGTTACCGTGAGTGGCACTATATGGACGGTGTGCAGTGTCAGATTTTTAATTTGGGTTTATAACCAGTCTCTTACCAAGAACAAGTGGCCAGTCAGGTTAGTCTGCGGGCAGGATCCTTTCGGTTCTAAACCTTTCGGAAATTCCACAGCCCGAGCAAGACTGTCCTACACACCACCTATTCTGGTAAACAATCCAGTTAATGTACCAGTTTTAAGAATTTCAACTCTTTGATCATAGGACATTTTTAAAAATAAATCTTCTTTATTTGAAAAACTAATTTCATAAAAATGTCATATTTAACACCTGACAAAATAATTAAAGTTTCCAATTTAAACTTCCTTTTAAATACTTTAATTTTCATCAAAAATGATTGTAGTTTTGATTTCTTTTATTTATCTACTTTGTCACCACAACCACACAGATATAAATAAAACATCAAGAAATGAAACAAACAACCACACGATGACATAGCCTTGCCGAAACTAAATTGGTTTCCGAGAGCCACACGGACAAACGAATTAGGTCAAAACCTAAGGGACAAAATCAACACACAAGACAAGAAGGATGAACTCTTTCAGCTCCCACTAGCCTCAGCATTCGATGATGTCTCCGAGCGTCCTTGATGGATGACCTCCTTCTTGATGGACGACCTCCTTCTTGATGGACATCTTCGCCAAGATTTATTTTACATAATTTTAATCTAAATACATTTGCCTATTTTCTAACCTATTACAGATTACATCATATAACCAATAATAAAATAGCAAATATTGAGATTAAACAAACAACCATCACAAACAATGGGCCTCAAGGATCGGCTATGTCACAAACAGAAATAAAACAGAAAAGCTTGTAAATAATCTAGAATTCATTTTCATCTTGACATGAAAATAATTCCAAAACCAATTAATCCACCATTAATTGAAGTAAATATGTCCAATATCGTTCTTAAATTAAACACGGTTCGTAAACTCGAAATTCAGGAACACTTTCCATGATTAGAAACTTTATCCCGAAAAATTTCAAATTTAATTCCATCTTTGCATTATCTTTGGATTCAAAACTACACTTTTCTTAAAAATATTCAATTTACAATTCAAACACCTTTGAAACTTAAACTTACTATTTTAAGAAACTTTTTATTAAACAACCTTTAATAAATATAGTTATCATTTTAAAATAATATTGATAAATAATTTAAACTTCCTTTAAATAATATCAATTAAATATTATTTAATTGAAACGCTTTTCAAGTAAATAAACTTTACTTAAAATGTCAATTTTCTTAATAAACAATTTACCAAAATTTGATCATCTTTAAATAACACCGAAAACTTTTCTTTATGGTTTTAAACGATTTCTACCAAAAACGTTAATGTCGAGATCAAATCTCAAAAGATTAAACCATGACCGAGCATGAGACTCAAAGTCACGATTTCATCAATTTGAAAACAGAATCCTTAAATTAAACTCTCTTTAATTTAATAATGCATTTTATGGAACTAAATATTAAATGCATAAATTAAATCTAGTTTATAAATTAAAATTACCATTAATTTTAATTTCAACATTAAAACTTAACTTTTAATTAAAACCGATTTAATTTAAACGACGAATTACCGGAAAACGGAAACGAACCAACTTAGTTAACCGACTCATACTCGGGTTCAATAACCCATACGAACCGAAAACAAGCAGGGTGTTAAACCCTTTGACGGCTGAAATTAATCGAAGCCTTTAATCAACTCACTTTGATTATTTCGATTTCCATATTCCAATTAATCGTTTAATTATCGAATCGAATAATATTTAAACCGATTTGCGAATTTTATAAGAAAAAAACTAATAAAGTCTCCACTTTAATTTTGTAAAACCAAAAACATATTTATATATATATTTTGTCACAAATGTTTAAATATTAATAACCAAACATTTTGATTTATTAATTCGATTTTAACGCATTTAATTTAATCGTTCGAGTTTAACCGTGAATTAAACGACACGACGGAACAAATAATCCATCACCTCGGTTACCACATCACAACCGAGAGGTCATGGGTCTCAACCCATGGCCGAAATCTCTAGGTTTGATTTCGTGAACCGAAACGTTTAATTTTCCGACTTTTAATCAATTAACACTTTTAAACAATCAAACATCAACTAAATAAAATGAACTAAGGTTTCAAAATCCCGAGTTCCGAGGAACTTCAAGGTTGGCCGAGAATCACCATAAGGTTTCCAAAACCTTTGGTCGATTTTCTCCAAACCAAATCAAAACCTTAAACATTTTAATTATTGATTTCGACCGTTTAAACAATTTTAATTATTAAAAATCCAAACTTTAAGATCGTTGGACATAAATACTCGAATAATACTATCATTATGTTACTTGAGATGGCTCTGATACCACTGTTGGAAATTCATATGGTTTTTCATAAAACAAAAACATTAATCATATTAACGCACAACGGAAGCTTTTTAAAATCATGAATTCCGTACACGGATCATCAAGTAAAACATAAGATAAGTAAACGAGAAAGCAATAAATTCGTACCTTTGTATTCTATGACAAGAATACACGAATGAGACGCTCTCGGTATCCACCGGTGATGACACGATCGAGCGGCGCCAGATATGCAATCAATCACACGAAGAACGGGAAAACCAAACACTTAATCGTGTGTTTGGTTCGTACGGCCGTGGCACACACACACACACCTTCAAGTGTGTGTGTGCGGCGGCTCACCAATAAATTAGGTCACCACATGTGAGTGGTGTATATCTATATATACACACTTATCTCTTTGTATATATATGTGGCCGATTATATATATTATATATATTGAACTTAAACTTTAATATATTAATATATATCTTAATAATTATCTTTATTATTTAAACCTTATATAATTATCTCTATAATTATATATCTATTAAATAATATTTATCTTTTATATATTATCTAATAATATATAAACGAATAGATAATTATTTATAATTATCTCTATTTATTTGTTCATAATTATCCATCCAATTATCCAATAATGAGATGATAATACCGATTCAAATAAATACATCTTTTATTTAATATTTAATAATAAATAAAAGACTAGATAATTATTATTTAATTATCATCCAATGACAATTAAATCACTACAATATCTAATATTGCACTTTAATCCCCGTACTTTGAGATATAATTAATCATCCATTAATTTAATCTCAATGATCATTTCGTGTCATAAACAATATCCAATATTATTTATTCAATAGTTTAATTGTATCTGCTCAGTTGTGCTCATCGGTGTGACCCTCAAGTGTTTTATGAAATCAGCCATGATGCAGTAGTAATGTCATCTTTACACACCATATACTAACAGTGACAAAACTCAAATCTCATCAATACTAACATTTAACAGTTAATTAACATATATTGACACATTTGGAATGAATATTATTACACCAAACACTCCATAACACTAAAGGGGCGTTTGGTTCGCGGATTCCCTAGGATTAGCTGGGATTTGCATTTAAAATTATGTGTTTGGTTCACAGATTTCAGTAAGGATTTAAAATCTCATTATTTTATAAATTCCTTCTTTCTTTGTTATTTAAAAACACAGCCTCCCCCCTAGGATTCTAAATCCTAGTTACATTGCATTGTTCAGATTAGCAAATTTTTTCTATAAGATAATGCAGATTCATTGACAAAATCCTGACAAATGCAAATCCTTTGACAAAATGCAAATCCCGGAGAAAACAATCTGCGAAACAATTGCCCCCTTAGGGTCTGTGTAACAACCTAGCTTTTAATTTCTGAATTTGACTTTATAACGTAATTTTAATTACATTATTTGCCTTGTAATTTTATTTAAGTAAATGAGAACTACATAATTAAAACAAATATGTGTTATACATTATTTATAATGATCAAAGTTTAAAATAATGAATTAAGAATTGTCTTGGATCTAAGTCTCGGATGTATGGATATTGTGTGAGTAAACAGCAGCTCATTCCCATATATTCATATAGTTAAGTATGTGTGGTGTTAAGCATAAAAGATCGAAGACTTATAAGTCTCGGATGTGTGTTGTTCGTAACAGAACATCAGTAGCCTTTCTCTTTTAATCATCATATAGAAAGAACTAAGTAAGTATGTAGGTTTATGTGAAAGATCCGAGACTCACATTAGTGAGAATCTCAAATGTATTAAACAAACAACAACACCATAAACATATTTAGTTGCAAGTCTATCATGTAAGATGTGTGTGTGTGTGTGAGTTGAAAATGTTCCGAGACTCATACCATAAGTAAGTCTCGGATGTGTGATCATATAACAACCCAAGATAAGCTAAGTAAATGCAAGTCTCTTATGTGTGTTGTGTGTAAGGTATAGTAGTACTAAGTTCTGAGATTCACACATATGAAAGTATCGGATGTGTAGTGTCAACAACAAACAAACAACAACATTGGTACATATATGCATATATTTGAGATTGATTAAGTGTTTACGCTGTGATTAATTCAGAGCAGCCTTTGCACATACATATATCAACAAAATAGCATCAAATTGAACTGTATTAACATATGTGTGTGATCATATAAAATTAAATGATCTTATATATAAGGCTCAAAGTTCATGAACACTTAGATTATATTTTAAATGAAGGCATTATGATATAAGGACATATCTAAGAATGTGTGTATTTGAATTGGGTTATATAGTTAATTTGAAAGCGTATTGATATTCATATTTCAAAATGTATACATTAAGTACCATGATCATATATACATGCTTAAGTGAATGTAAATTCAATTTTATGAACATATAATCAAATCAGCATATTGTATGTCATTATGTGCATTCATTACAAGTTTTCAAGTGCAAGAAAAGCTTAAAGTGACTTGATAAAGTCACATATGTTCATGAAAAAGCATAAAAGCATATAAATTCATAAGTCCAGTAATGACTCAACAAAAACTAAAGTGACATGATAAGCCATTAAATGTAAAGCCTTAAAGCTAATGTTCATGCCAATGTCAAACACTTGAACAAAGTTAGAAAGTCAAAGTCACTGAAAAGTGGGTTAAAGTTAGTAAAGCCAAGTCAAGTCCAGAAAGGCAAAACCTAAAGTTAAATCCTAAGATAACTCAGGTGGTGGAGTAGTCCGCTTACCAAAGTCAAACCTCAACGACAAAGTCTAAATCAGTAATTGCGAGTTATAGAAATTTCAGTTTTACATGACTGATTATGGGTGAGAGATATCGTTTTCTAAGCTTTATTGACATTCATATATGCTCAGTTGGATTATGACCTGTGCACACCATGGTTCGATGATTCCATGTGGATCATGATAGCTAACTGATATATCATCCTGCACACATGCCTTTACAGTTAATTTCAGTTATTATTATAACTGATGTTGATATCATGAACTTGTTTATTTCTTCTTATCATCATTGATTGTATCATTGACATATATGTCTTCAACCCTGTTTTATTAGCATTATTGGTCTATTGTCCTAGACCTTGCCTATGTCACTTGTTCATCTGAACTTGGTGGTTTCTTACTTCGATGATCCGCACGTAGTCTACTGGTAGCTAGCTCAGTATTGAGTGGATAGCTTCCACTAAAAAGCATGAGCGTGGCCTGGACATCATCCTGCTCTTTTATAAACTATGTCTCACTTTGCGTGGCTGTTGGCGACAGTCAAGTCATATCACGCTATACCCACATTCTGTCTTGCATTACAACATGTTTACTGATAAATCTATAATCTCACCATGCCAATACTTACAATTGTTGTTGAATCTCTTTACAAAAAAATACAAGGGCAAAACACCTGTTGGACCTAGTTCTTAGGTCTATCAAGTTCAAGTCGAAGTCTATAGACCACCCTACTCAGGCCACACCTTTGGTACAGATGGAAGATATAATTGTGATGGTTTAGGTAGATTTGCTTTGTTGTATGATGAAATGTACTAGATTAGCCTTGTACCCTTATAAGTTAATTTTGAACTATGTATGATTATTTTAAAAACTGTAATACACTTAATCCTAATGTTTGTACTGTAATATATATTCCGCAATATTAATTACTCTGTCTTAGTTATGAATGATACTGTCTTGCATATTTGAGACTAAGTTGCTAAGACTCCTCCGTAAGGAGTGGTCGTCACAGTCTATTTATTTGTATTTTTCATTAAGTGCTGTCTGGATTTAGAGGACCGTCTAGATTAAGTAATTTTATCTGGAGAAATGACTAAATAGATAATTACTATTTGCTTGTTTTGTTGAATAAACAGACTGAATGATCATAAATATTGCACAAAAGAAATGTTTTGACACGGTGATCCGGAAAGGAAAGATTCGTAGTTCTTAACTTTTTAATGTATATTCTGTCTGTATTAAGTACACTTGTAACAAAACAAATAAAAGAATGAATTAATGATTAAATTAAAAATAAAATAAAAAGTAAAAGTGAAGATGGATGGCATGAGGGTTTTATATATATATATATATATATATATATATATATATATATATATATATATATATATATATATATATATATATATATATATATATATATATATATATATATATATATATATATATATATATAGATAATTATATAAACTTTAAATAATAAAGATATTTATTAAGGTATATATTATAGGGTTAATATTGAAAAAATCCTATAAACTTTTCTCATTTTCACGATTAAGTCTTTATTCTTTTCTTTTTTTGATTGTTGAAGTCCCTAAACTATTTTTATATTATTCAAATTGATATATTTTTGACCGGCTACCAGATGAGTAGTAAAACATAACTAATAAAACAAAAGATGTAGGGACTTAATCACTAAAACATGTATAGTTAGTGAGTTTTTTTAAAGAAGACAAAAATAGTTAAGTGACTTAAACAAAAAAAAAAAGTTTAGGGACTTAATCACAAAACTAAGAAAAGTTTATGAGTTTTTTTCTATATTAACCCTATATTATATTTTTATATTAGAGTTTGATTAAAATCAAAACTCTTATATATATATATATATATATATATATATATATATATATATATATATATATATATATATATATATATATATATATATATATATATATATATAAAATCAGGTTCATCAGCGTACCTATGAGATTCCAACTTACCCTAATTTGAATGATCATTCATACGTATTTTTTTAATAAACATGTATAAGACAACATTATAAGACTTTTTTTTTTTAAAAGGAGCAACATCATAAATCTTGTGAATGGTAAAAAAAAATCATGTGAATGGTCATTTCACACCATTCACATACATATGCGTTGAACATTCACATAATTTTTAAGGACACATGAATTATGAATGTATGTGAAATTCATATATAATGCGTATAACATTAAATTAAACATGCTTATGAGAAAAAACTAAAATTTTTTTTAAAGGTTGGTACTTTCGGGTGCACTTGATTTCGAGAGGTACTTTTTTGAACCTGACTCTATATATACATATATACATACACACACACACACACACACACACACACACACACACATATATATATATATATATATATATATATATATATATATATATATATATATATATATATATATATATATATATATATATATATAGGGTTAGGTTCTATGGGGAAACATATGCATCTATAACCTAAAAAAGAACCATCCACGGCCCTTAGATTAAATTATCAAATGTGCATCACATGATGCACGTATTTGGTATGCATAAGGGTATTTTGGAAAAAATAATATACCCACCCAATTAAATTTTAATTTTATATTATTTGAATATTTAATCAAATAATCAAACAATAAATGCTAAAATAAATTAAATTAATACACTTCCGAAACTACAAAATCTGAACAAATTCAATATTACAAAATCTAAACAATACATGATGCATCTAATATTAACCGGTTAAAATTCATGATGCATGTTGTTCATCGTCAGTACCAACAATTTTCAGTCATCTTCTTGTTCGTCATCATCATCGTCGTTGTCAAACACAATGCATCTTATAGGATTCATTTTAAAACACGATGCATCTTCACCGAATTCATCCGATTCATCTTCAAACACGATGCATTTTATCGGATTTATCTTCAAACACGATGCATTTCATAGGATTTATCTTCAAACATGATGCATCTTCATCGGATTCATCTTCAAACGCATCTTCATCTTCATCTTTTGCATTTTCATATTCAAACACGGTGCATCTTCATCTTCATCTTCATTTTTTGAAACTTCATCTTTTGCATCTTCATCGTTTGCATGTTCATGAAGGTATTAAAGTTGATCCTGGAAAGAGGTGCAATTTTTGGGACATGTAGTAAGTCATGAAGGTATTAAAGTTGATTCTGGAAAGGTAGAAGCAATAACCAAATGGGAAAAACCGCAAACTCCAACAGAAGTTCGTAGTTTTCTTGGCAGGTTACTATAGAAGATTCATACAAGACTTCTCCAAGATTTACCCATTAAAGAGACATTTCCGTTAGACAAACAAGCACGAATATACATAATGGAGATTGTATCTTTACATGGAGTACCAGTATCTATAGTGTCAGATCGTGACAGTCGATTCACCTAAAAGTTCTGGAGGAGCTTTCAACGAGAGTTAGGTACCCAGATAAAAATGAGCACTGCTTACCATCCTCAAACAGATGGACAAAGTGAACGCACAATTCAAACATTGGAAGATATGCTGCGAACTTGTGTAATAGATTTTGGATGGAATTGGGATGAACATCTGCCATTGGTTGAATTCGCTTATAATAATAGTTATCATTCCAGCATACAAGCAGCACCATATGAAGCATTATACGGAAGAAAGTGTCGGACACCATTGTGCTGGTATGAGGTTGGTGAAAGAAGACAATTGGGTCCCGAGTTAATACAAGAAACATCGACCAAAGTTGACCAAATTAGAGAACGTTTGAAAACAACTCAGGGTCGTCAAAAGAGTTATGCTGATAAGAAAAGGAGAACAGTAGTGTTCCACCCAGGCGATCGCGTTTTCTTGAAGGTATCCCCTTGGAAAGGAATTGTAAGATTTAGAAAAAGAGGGAAGCTGAGTCCTAGGTTTATTGGGCCGTTTGCAATCACGGAGCGAATTGGCAATGTAGCTTATCGTCTAGAATTACCCCCAGAACTAGGAAACCTGCATAATGCGTTCCACGTGTCAAATCTTCGTAAGTGTTTGTCCGATGAAGTGAAAAAGGTTACATATAAAGATGTACAAGTAAACGAAAAGCTAGCATACGTGGAAGAACCTGAAGCTATCCTTGATAAGAAGATCAAAGTGTTACGAAACAAAGAAATCCCAATTGTAAAAGTCCAATGGAAGCATTATAAAGGGTTAGAAGCCACTTGGGAACCAGAAGCTGACATGAGGAAACGTTATCCAAATTTGTTCAAAATCTAAATTTCGAGGACGAAATTTTCTTAAGGGGGACATGATGTAACATCCCGAAAATTCATCGAGAAATTAGCAGGTAATTATTAAACCGTATCGCATTTTACGTATAGTGATGATAATTATAATTATAAAAAGGTGTTAAATAAATATTTATAATAGACGAGGGGGGTTATATGTAAATATATGATAGATTAAGGGTATATATTATAAATGTGCATTACTGCACAAAGAAAGTGAATTGAATTGGAAGTGTCAGTGGAAAATTTTCGACTGACACGAACGTCGGTAGATTGTCAAGACATGCGTAAAAGACGTAAACTGTCGAAATATTGATGCTATAAGTTGGCGCCTTTCCTTCGAATGAAAATCATACCAATACTCATAAATATCACTATTAAACAAATAGTCATATTTTGAGTATTTTTCTACTTCTCTCTTACGAAATTCTTATAACCGTTTCTGGACTACTGTAAGTTTCTAATCACTTCCACTTTGAGCCTATTATTCTATTCATGATGCTGAATCATTATATTCGACTCTGTGATGCTTATATGATTTATTTCGTGATTCAGTATTTTTATGGTATTGGAACTGTGACGTTATTTATTTAAAGTTACATAATTTTTATGCATAATCGTTGTTGGTATGACTTCGTGAATATCAACGTAAGGATACTGGTAATATTATAATAATGATATAGCCTTTTGAGATGGCAACATAATGACACCAAAATGGTGAAGCCTTTTGAGATGGCACGAATGATATTTCTCTGTGATTTATCCTTTATCCTGGTAATAATATACCAGTAAATTTTATAACGATAAAGGTTGAAAAGTTTTTTATGAAAATAGTAGTAATTAATTTCATTCACAAACGTACCCATTTAACTCGGGTATGAAATGAAGAAATCAATTTCCCTTGTATCATGGTTTCTTCACAGCTTTCAGTTGGAAGCCGCTGTATTAATTTCACGGAAAATATATTTTTACAAAAATGTTATTTTTATACATTTTCTTACCAGTTATAAATTATTTTTTTGAATCACATTATTCCACCCAGGGTGATTAGTACTTGTTGGGCGTTGTCGCTCACCCTTACATGTTTATACTCAGGTACTGAGGAAGGAACCTCTAATGGAAAAGGAAAAGAGAAAGTTTATGAATAATTTGTCAATGTTTTAATTTCTGAATTATGTATTATGTATTTCGATTGAATAAGTTGTACTAAAACACTGTTGGAGAATAATAGTTGTTATGTTCTTTCGCCACGAGTCGAACCATTGTATGATGAATTTGACTCCGCCCCACATACCATGCTATATAGGGTATTGTTATAGTATGGAAAGTGAGGGGTGTCACAATATATATATATATATATATATATATATATATATATATATATATATATTAGTATACATAAAGTTATTCATTAGAAGTCAAATTACAGGGAGTAGATGTATAATGTTATTGTGGTTGTTAGCTATAAAGTTGTACCATATTGTTGTATGAATGTTATAATTTTTTTATTTACTGGTTTATACAGGGTCAAAGGTGAGCAACAAAATTTAAAAAACATCATATATAACAAATTTTGCATGCAGATTGTATTATTTTTTTGGTCTTTACATTCACACAAATAGTACTACAATCCTGATTTTGTATAAAAGTGTAAAAGGAAAAGTTGTTATCCAAAACGTACATATGATTATGTGATTATTATTATGTAGAAAGTGAAAAGAAAAATAAGCACAATCAATAAAGACGATGCTTAGAAACAAGAAAAACAACGATTGACATAAATCGAAAATTAAGTAATGATTGCAAAGGTTGGTAATCACGTCATTCATCTTGTTCCCACCAACCGTCTGAAAAATACTCATCGTAGTGCTCTTTGATATGATCAATTCAGCCTGTATTTCCTCAGGAGTAGAGTTTCTACACGAAGTTTGCACTTTCTTATCGTCTTTCTCATTATGAAGTTCTGTACCACCTGTCTCCTTACGTGTTATTTGTTCGGAAACTACCTTTTGTTTCTCGCTCTTGTAAAGGTAGTACCTTCTGGTGCGCTGCATAAAGAGTGATACTCTCTTGAACCATATTGTGTGTGTGTGTGTGTCTATATATATATATATATATATATATATATATATATATATATATATATATATATATATATATATATATATATATATATATATATAGAATATGGTTCGTGTGAGTACCTAAAAAATGCAGAGTACCGTGAGTACCTGTGAACACACGGGTTAAAGATGTGAACATGCTCCGAAAAAAAGTTTTTTTTAAAATTTTTTTTTTCATATTCATTTAGATACAAATAATATAAGCATATTTGTAAAAGAATTACACGCATTCACACTTCGTAGCCTCTTAAAAGTCATGTGAACGTGGAAAAATTCATGTGAACATGCTTAGCTGTGAACATACAGTGCAGTTCATGTGAACTTGCACGTTTCACATAGTTATAGTGTGTGTTTATGTGTGATTTTTTGCAAGTAGTCTTATATTATTAATTTAAACATGATTATGAAAAAAATTTTCAAAAAAAAAATTTTAAGCGAGGTACCTCCGGTACTCCGCAAAACTAGTGGTACTCATTTGAACCCATATATATATATATATATATATATATATATATATATATATATATATATATATATATATATATATATATATATATATATATATATATATATATGCTAATTGCTAAAAATAGAAACAACTTTATGCATTTTTAGCATTTATAACAACATTATTTATTTTTTATTATTAATAACATCAACTTTTATATTTTATTTTATCATTTATAGCAAAACTTAAAAAAGTTGTTGCTATAAATGATAAAAAGAATACAAAAGGTAATGCTATTAAGGATACAAAATACAAAAGTTGAGGTTATTCATATGAAAAATACAAAAGTTGATGAGGAGGTCGATGATCGTTTTTTTGCTAATTCAGGTCATGTTTATCTTTGATTCGAGTATTTGTTGCTTTATTTAACGTTTATTCAACGTAGAATATATTGCATTCTACGTAAAATATTTTGCATTCTACGTAAAATATTTTGCATTCTATGTTGTCTGCAAATCTATATATATTTTTGTAATATATGTTGTCTGAATAGAACTTCTATAAACATTTATAGATTTTGAATTCTTTAATTTGTATTCTACTCATATTTTATGTTATATTATGATGTTCATATTTTCTAGTCTATTTTATATTTTGAAATCGCAGAATCGGGTAAAGATGAAACGCTCAAGACATTGCTAAACGACGAGGGCTCTGAGCAAGACAATAGGAAAGGCACGGCAAAAAAGATATATTTTACGTAGATTATTTTGTATCTACGTAGTTTTTTTATAGATTGTCTGTAAATCTATATAGATTTTTGTATTCTATGTTGTTTGAATAGATCTTCAATAAACATTTATAGATTTTGGATTCTTTAATCTGTATTCTTCTCAGATTTTATGTTAACTTATGATGTTCATATTTTCTATGTCAGTGTAAATATTTATAGATCTATATTTTCTAGGTCAGTGTAAATCTATATAGATCTTCTCACATTTATAGTTTTTTACAGTTTGTTTGCAAATTTATATATATCTTATGTAAGTGTCACATATTCTATATAGAATACCCCAATTCTATACAGAATGTTCACATATTCTTCATAGAATACCACTAATCTACGTAGATTGTTCACATATTCTACGTAGATACTTCACATATTCTACATAGAATATTGCTATTCTATGTAACTAGAAATGTTATACATTTTTTTTGCATCATAGTTTTGAATCCATTGTTTTAATGCAGGTTGTAAAAGATTCCATCATGGGCACCATTGATTGTGATTGTCGAATATTCGATCGGATTGTGTTGCTTTGTATCTCCGTCATAGAATGTTGTATATTCACCATAGAATATTATGTATACTCCATAGAATATATTTTAATATACATATAAAGTTGTATATTAACCATAGTATACAGTGTATAATATATAAACTCCGGTGGCTTTTTTTTTGGAGAAAAAATGATGAAGAGAAAATCGAGGAGGGAATTGATTGTTTGGAAACGCGTGCAGTTGCTTTTTCAATGCTATTCAAAATAATTTTCTCCTTTTTACCCCTCCCCTCCTCTTTTTTCCAACAAACATACCCCTTGAAATCTTTTTTACATATATATATATAATACACAACCACACGCATACACAAAACATATGTACCTAACAATCCCTTTTTTATTGGGTTTTATATTTAAAAAAAATTGTATAGTTAATTTCTAGAAACTTAAGCCCGTGACGAAATGAATTGGGTCAAAGAATCAGGCCCATTGCATGTGTATGTATATGGTGTTAACCCTAAAGGCGCCTCCAAGAAATATCGTCCACAAATTAAGCATTTGTCTTATCGAGTGTGTCAACCTCTCTCTCTCTAAAACATAAAAGTACCTACAATAAGATTTAAACATGTCGACGGAATGGATCGGAGGCGGTGGTTCCACCGGACAAAAACCGATGACCTCGCTGGAATGAATCGGAGCTGCTGGTGCCACCGCACAAAAACCGATGCATGTCGGTCGTGGTCTCATATCCGGTGTTTGACGAGTATCTGGTTATTTGTGGAGCCGCAATTGGTTCCATGGCAGCCGAACACATGGCTGTTGGTGGTTCCATGTGTAGGCGTTGGACGAACGTTTTCCAAACGCGGATTCAGATATTTTTTGGTATGCAAAGCAATCACGTAGTGATTAGCTATTTTTTTTTGTTATTTAAAATCCGAATCTATTGGCAAACACTTAGTCGGCGATGATGGAATGGTTGTTCCAACGTACTCATAGTCGGTTCAACCTCCTAGCCTAATTATTCAAACGTGCACACATATAACTTTTTTCCAACATTGTAGATCTTACGGTTGTTCCAACGTACTTGTAGTTTTTTTTTCATTTCATTTGAAAGGTTTTCTAACTACTGGAATATATCATTAAATGAAACAATATAGATACTTGAATATTTGTATTTTTCAACATCAGATCTATTTTTTATGTTAACATATTTTTTTTTCACAGAATTTGCATTATAGATCTCTGATGATGCTTTCACCTTACATGTGTTAACCTTTGTAGTTCTTGTTTTATTTCATTAAAACTTTTATAAATACGAAACAATATCCGTGAATTAAACTTTATAGATATAGATTTACATATCTTGCATTTTACTCGATTCGATTATGATGTTTCTATCATTCACGAATGTATTTGTTGTTTTAATTGAGCTATAAACGCTCACACATATATATTTTTTTTCAAACATTACAAATGTGTTTTACAATTCAGATTTTTGACTTCAAGATATATTTTCATTACGCGCCAACATTATAAATCTGATGATTCTGTAACCTTCTTTATGTTATATTCGTAGTTTTTGTTTCATTTTGTTTGAAACATTTTATAACTACGGGAATACATCACTGAAGTAGATGTTATAGATTTATGGGAATATGATTTTTTTAATATTTGGTCAGATTAATATGTTAACATATATATTCTTTATAGATCTGCATTAAACGTGAAACTGAATCGGATATATGGGTTTCTGAAAACATATTCATTTAATGTGTATATATCTACCACATCCAAGTTCATGCTTGGATCCTCAGCAGGCGGATTTAGCTGTAAAAAATGTTGTTAATATTAGTACTTACCATATGTTGTTTATGTGAAAAAAATAATTTCGTAAATACACTGAAGTTAAACCTCTGTATCTTCTGGGTTCTTGATTTAGGTTGAAACATTTTCTTCATTGAAATCCTGAAGAATGTGTATTAAAAAAACAAATTAGCTTTTTAGAATATGTAAACAATTATTTGAATTGCGTAAAATATAGAGAGCAAACCTCAATGTCTGTATCGTATTGTTTATCAAGGACGGGTTTCCTACGTGCACCATAAAGGCTCTTAAATTTTAATGTATGCTTAATATCGTAATATATATTTAAATGAGTAAAAAAGCCTTCAGTTTACCAGAGATACGTCATTTGGATTGTGTTGATTCATTGCAGCGACATTGATGCCCCTCAATGAAGCAGAAAAATACAAACTAGGGTAGGAAGGAAAAATGTAAATCTGACGATGTTAAATGAGAAATTTTTATCATGAGTTTATATAATGGTTTGTAAACTGCTATAGTAAACACCTAAAATTGTGGAACTCTGGTATATGTTTACGTTTATACCCTTGTTTATGAATCTGCTATAGTCTCAAGAAGAAGATTAATATTGTAACTATCTAAATGGATCCTTATCAACGGCCCATAATCAGTGGATTGAAATCAGATAGATGACAATTGCGGTGCTTACCGCTAGTTATAATTCTGATGAAAGATAAAGTATTTAAAATGAAGTTTAAATTGGAAACTTAAATTATTTTGTCAAGTGATAAATATGACATTTTCTATAAAATTAGTTTTTCAAATAAAAGGAGATTTGTTTTAAAATGTCATATGATCAAAGAGTTGAAAATTTTAAAACTGAACTGGACTGTTTATCTGATAGGTGGTGTCTAGGATAGTCTCGCTCGGCCTGTGGTTGTTGGAGTTTCCGAAAAGTTTATAACCAAAAGGATCCCCTGCCCGCTGACTGACCTGGCTGGCCACTAGTTCTTAGTAAGAGACCGGTTATAAATCCAAATTAAATGCTCTTATTCGGATGTGAACCCTTAAATGCTCTTCTATATTTTAATGCTCTTATTCAGTTTCAGTGTGTGGGTTGAGATGAAAACTTCTCTATTTTAATAAAAACCTTTAGAGCCTGGAAATAACATGATAAATCTACTGAAATAAAGGTTTGAAAATAAGTTCTTGGTAGAGTCTATGCTTGGAATCAAAGCCATTGATTATCACACTCCAACACAGATCTTTATATTTATGGGAGCTACAAATCAATCGGTCCAAACTTCAGTAGTGTTTGATGAATTAAAGAGAAGCACATTATTTCCAACAGTTTTTGAAGATCTTGACATCTCGGTTCGTAAAGGTTTTAAGTTTGATGTAGGAAAAATTATCAGTGTGTAAGTCAAGGCAATCATGTTCAAAGTTGGGAGAGCTTTACATCTTCAACGATTTGATGACCTACTAAAGTGCACTAAGAGCAGCTTGAAAACAAGAGGATCAATATAACGTCCAACTTCTCAAATGCTGAGTTTCAAGACATGATGGATCAAATCTTGAATCAATAGAAGCTCAAACCCAAACCAAATAGACTGAGGCGAAAATTTTTTAGAAATGATCGATTTTTTCCAAAAACTTTTAAAAGTGATCGGTTTTTTTTTTTTTACAATTATAATCACGCCGGGGTTGGGAACCCCGACTCAATCAAATCTCTGAAATGTGTTTGTGATGAGGTGGCTAGAAAACATCATTACCCCCGGCTTGATCAAAGAAAATTTTATGGCCGTATTTGATATGTCATTAGGCCGGGGTTGGGACCCCCGACTTGATGATTAAATTTTTTTTACTTGTAATAACTAGTATTTTAAAATTTTATATATTTTCGGTTACTATTATTTTCGGTTATAAGTATTTTATTTCGGTTATTAGTATTTTCAAATGTTATTAGTAAAACACAGTTAACCAAAAAAACTGAAATTAAATTTATATAATCTAGTTTTTAGACATACCAATATTATTAACAATTATACGAATAATAATTTTCGGGATTCAATGTATATCAATTTTGTAACCCAATTTAATTAATATTATGCTTTTATATTTAAAGTGCGATAAATATACGAAACAATCCTTATATTCTTACTAAATTATATAAAATATATTCAATCATACTAATAAGTTAAATTAAAACATAATATGGACGTAAATTTATTTTAACTTGTTGGTGAACGACGAGTTGTAACAGTGTTTGATGTGTTCCTTCTTGTTTTCCGATGGTTTGTGTCATCTGCTTGACGTTCGTTGATTGAAATGTTTGGCGGGTTATTCGAGGTTCGTTCATCAGCCCATCTGAAGAAGTCACAAGTTAGATTGTCTGGCACGTTCACGAAGTCATTCGCCGCACAACAGTAGTACTGTCGACCAACATGCATCGATGAGTTCGAAGTTTGTATGACAGCCGCATCCCCACACTTGCAGGTAATCGTGGTTTTGCTAGGAAGTTGGTTACGTGTAACAGAATGAGTTGACATTGAGTAGTATGGTTTACTATTCTTTTCAATCAAAATGAAATTGTAACACGACCTGACACAACTCGCAAAGATAAGCAACTTTTAATGAAAATTGCATAAATAGATAAGAAATTAAATTCAAGCGTCCTACTATTGCTACCGCTTACAAATAAAACAACTCCTAAAATTCAAGCCTCCTACTACTACCACCGCTTATAAATTGATTATTATTCCGACGATATTCAGGAGATATCTTTTCACGCAATTCTTTATTTGTTACATAAAAATCAAACTCTTCAGAAGAACCAACATATTTTATAAACTCTTTGACATCATCCTCATAGTTAAAATTTAGCAAACCCGTAGATAAATGAGAATTCGGTAATTTCCAGTAATACCATAATCCCCATGTTGCTTCGTATCCCAACTCAGTCATTACTTCTTCCATAAAGTCAATTGATATTACGGTTACGTCAACGCAGTCGACGTATACTACATGACCATTTTCGTAGGTTCTATTAAGGGAATCTGCGAAAAAACCAGCTGTGTGGAGTTTAATTGTAAACAACTCAGGTAGGTGGCCTGATCAGTAGAATATTGTTAGTATCGAATTCTTGTAAACATATACTAATATTAATAGAAAAACTTACCGAATTGTTTCTTTGTTAGAGTTGGATCTTCATTTGTTGAACGAATTTGCCAGAAATGGTTACTCATATTCCTTTTTAGATGTTATGTGTAAAGCTTAAAAAGTGAGTTTTTCATGTGTTTGTTGAATGAAATTTGCGTATTTATAAACGGTAATTCGTTACGCTCTGCACAACCACGTTCTGACGCGCTACAGTGTCACGCACTGCACAACCACGTTCTGACACGGTAAAAATTCATATTATTTTTCCAATACGAAATACTTACATAGGAAAAATTAAATTGGGCACGGAACTTTAATACATCTATTTGTAGATTTGTTGACCGTTTGGACATACATAATATTAATTAAATTGGACACAGGACTTTAATACATCCAAAATTCATATTATTTTCCCAATAAGTGATACATAAAAAGGATTAAATTGGGCACAAAATTTTAATTTAAGACTTATAATACATCTAATTGTAGATTTGTTGACCGTTTGGACATCTTGTGCGGTTGTGACCCGGTTGGTGGCAAATCGAGCATTTTCTGATACGTGGTTCATCAGGGGGGCGAACGTCCATTTCGTTACGTATTCTGCGGCCGCGTCTTCTGCCTCTTGAACTCGTAAGCCTAGACCGATCTGCTTGTATCTGCCATCCAGGATCTATCCAGTGTGCTTTATGTGGCAGGGGTGAAAAGCCAGTTCTATACTGTCTTCGATATGTCTCTGTCCAGTAAACCTTGTGAATGCAAGTAGTGACATCATCTCCCCTATGGCGACTAACAACAATCGCATGGGAGCACAGAAGTCTTGTCATTTGCCATTTCCCACAACTGCATTCACGCTTTAGGTAATTGACAGTGTAGTCGTTTCCGCCCCTGTCATTTGTGCTCAGCCTGGATAGAACATTGTATGTGCCCTCAATGTGGTGAAACTCTTCAACAGTGTGTTCTAGCGCATTTCTCTCACGCATAGTGAATAGTTTCCACATTCTTGGGGGCAACGGTGTCTGACAGTTCATCGCAATCTCCGAGTGCTTTCTAAAATGCTCAACGGCCTTGTGAAACGTATAATCGATACACGCTTTGATTGTAGAGGCCTTGCATGCCGTAAAGCATTATTCATGCACTCAGCAATGTTTGTCGTAAGGTTACCCCAACGAAGATGACCGTTATCATGTAGCAGAGACCACTTGCTTGTGCCAATTGCTTTCAAGTAGTCCCATGCTTGAACATCTATGGCTTTCATTTGTTGGATGTAGTATGCATATTTTCTTCTTTGTGTAGTGCTTCCCATACCCCAACAAAGTTTTTTAAGCCTAGAGTTTTTGAATTTTGCCATCAGATTGCTTCGAACATGACGTAAACAAAAACGGTGATTGCCGAATGGCTCCTTCCACTGGTCCAACGTCGTCATTGCTTGTATAATTCCTTTATGTCTATCTGAAATTACACACAATGAACGTTGTGAGTCAAAAACATAATGCCTGAATACCTGAAGAAACCAAGACCAACTTTCGTTTGTTTCTTCATCCACTATGGCATATGCTAGTGGAAGGACGTGATTGTTTGCGTCCTTTGTCACTGCCGTCAACAATTTCCCCCTGTAAGAACCCCGCAGATGGGTTCCATCTACACACACAACCCGATGGCACCGTTTGAACGCTTCAATAGCAGGTCCAAACGCCCAAAACACATACTTAAACGTACAACTATTGGAGGACCCACTAGGATGATGCAACCATTCAACAATTGTGCCAGAGTTAGAGCTCTGTAAGGCAGCAACGTATTTAGGCAGCTTCTCAAAGTTTGACTCCCAACTGCCATACACAGTTTAAATAGCTTTTCTTCTTCCAAACCAGGCCTTATGATAGGTGATATTAACAGCAAGCGATGACTTTATATGTGCCCGCACCTGCTTCACCGGAAATGCTACGTCTTGTGTCACAAACCGTGTGACATGAAAAGCGATGTCACGAGACTTCAGGCTCCTGTTATTGTTTCGAACGACAGACCCATAACAATTGTGTCCATCAACCCATTTGTAGATATGCCACAATTGAGTCTTTCTGTCCTTCGAAGCACGAACCAACCATTTGCATTCCGGTTTGTTAGGATGTCTTCCGTAATCCTCATGCGTTGTGTAACACTTTGCTTTGAAGAGTTTGGTGGTACTATCCACCACTATTATTTCTCTCCCCCGTGCTACGTTCCATAATCTAACAGCATGATCCAGCTCTTTTTTACCTTTGAAGTACATCCCGCATCGTATAACGTTACTCGCAGGGCTCCACATATCTAGATCCTCATCTTCGGCCCACTCGGGAAGGGATTCAGAAGTTGAATTGTGACCACCAACAGAGGTGGCGATACCTGTCATCGTAGTGAAATTGTATCCTTCTGGAACGTCATCTTCGACATCGTTGTCATCTTCATCGCTATCAACGCCAGGTGATTCTTCTTCCTCTGGAGATTGCTCTGAGCTACAATCATCGTCCTCTCCAACTTCAAGACTGCAACACGTAGCCGTTCCTTCTTTTTCTGTACCACGTAGGGAAGTCGCCGGATGTTCACTATAATCATAGTGAGCAAAGTTTGACGGCTGAGGTGCCTGGTCTTCTTCGTCTCCGCCTACGTTCCTTTCTTCGGAGACGGAAAATTGTTGAAACTGATGAAGAAGGTATTGTGGATGAGAATGTGGATGAGAATCGATGATTTCCTCCAATTTAACATTAATGTGGCCGAGATATTGACGCTCAAGACCAGCGAGATAGTACATTGTCTCGAGGCTATCATCGCTAACAATCTGAGAAATGGTTTCTCGTCCATTGAACAAGTACATCAGAAGTAAAGTTAACTTAAATCTTGTGGGAGACACTTGAACGTATTGATATACCAAATCTTGAAAGTCTTTGAATGTGAATTTTTGTCGAACGACAATTGAAGTGCAATTTGTTTCAGGATCAGTGTATACAACTCCGTCTACAAAATTAACTTCACCCCCCCAATATAAGTTAACAATGAACGACATTGTTGGAAAAATTGTTAGATGAAAATATTCTATATTTGTGGTGATGTGTTAGAAAGATTGTGGTGATATTCGACGTTTTCTACATCTCCTATTTATTTACAAATTGGCGCGCTACAGTGTGCCGCACTGCACAACCACGTTCTGACGCGCTACAGTGTGCCGCACTGCAGAACCACGTTCTGACGCGCTACAGTGTCACGCACTGCACAACCACGTTCTGACGCGCTACAGTGGCCTACATGCCTACTTTGGCACACGAAAAATGGTGTTTGCGGACGTTTTTGTGATCGACACCTTACATATCTTATAAGTCCATACAACGTACTAAGTACCCATATAAAGGTTATGCAATTTGTTTTGCTCGTGGGCACACTTATTCAACGTCAAAGTTGGCATCAAGTCACTTTCGCGCACTTCACATAAAATGACAAAAGTGGCCTACATGCCTACTTTGGCACACGAAAAATGGTGTTTGCGAACGTTTTTGTGATCGACACCTTACATATCTTATAAGTCCATAAATCTACATACCAGCATATTATAATAACATGTAAACTCAATACTGTTTTGTAACTTCATACATAGATCGATTACAGTATACGTCGTTTTAACTTATTAATTGAATATAATTTAAATGGAACAATTTTTTAGCAATAATTTTAGGCAACATTGTTTGAGAAATGTACATAAACATGATGATATCAAATACTTGCAACAGTTAACTCAAGTAATGATAATCAATTAATTTATACAACTAGTTACATATCGGTTACAATATTTAATGGGGATGCTGGTGATGATGTTCAGTCCCACATCATCGTTGCCTTCTTTGCCTATTGCCTCGACGCGGGGCAACGTCATCCTCATGTGGTGCACCATCCGTTGATGGAGAGCCTTGTTGAGACATTTGATGTTGTTCCAAAGGGAGGATACCATGTGAGTCGTTGGAATATATTGGCGAATCCCTCATGTACGGAACGTCATTGGCTCTCGTTGGTGGATGCATTAAAGGAGAATAAAAAGGGTTTTCAATTAAATAGGACTGAACATGTTCGTTTGGATTGGAGGTTGGGAGTCTACTGGGGTATACATATGCTGAGACTGTACTGCATCTGGCATTTGTGGTTGATAGTAATCTTCGTTCATTCGCACCGGTCTGTAACTCGACGACGACGACGAAGACGACATTTCCCGTCCGAATCCCAAGTGTAGGGAGCTTGATGTAGTATCTTCGTGATAGCTAGCACCACCCCCTTCATGATAATTGAATGAACCACTTGGTGCAGCAAAGTTAGACGGAGCACCTTGTTCAAACACAGATGCAAAATCTCGTCCAGCATAGTTAGATGGGCCAGCTTCATCAACTGCGGCCTGACCACCAGTAGGTTGACCTTGTCTTCGACCCCGACGCGTAGCAGTTTCAGTAAAATAATGAGGACCATCATGGACATGCGCGGGCAATTCCGAAAAATGCATCGGTAGAATGGAAAAACGATCAGTAGCATTGATTTGTTCCATATACTGTTGAGGAATTTGCTGGAATGCCTCGTTTCCAGCACCCCACTGTCCTTGTCCTTGTTGCAATTGTGTCATCCCCTCCATCTGAAAATAATGATTAGATAATGTTATTATTTATATTAAATAATTTGACAGTTTACGAAACATAAATCTACATACCAGCATCTCCATACGTCCAGCTGTGTTCTGAAACCCCTGTCATTGTGGTCTAAATGGGTGCACGATATGTATGACTGTGCGCTCCCAATACCAGTTCATATAATCGGTGGTGGCAATAAAGCTATCTGTGATCTCCCCGTTCACAACTCTATTATCACGATTGTGCCACTCATCGATATATTTTTGATGTTTCGCGTGCCAGTTGGTGGGGCGTCTACCACCCTTTTTACAACCATGTAACCTTTTATGCTCTTGCGGTGTGATTAAAAGGTTTGTCGGGATTGGCTGATACATTCTAAACTGTCTCATCACCCGACTAGGTAAATGAGGCTCAACAATTTCCCAAAAAACCAAAAACGTTTCACACCGCCACGAGTTCTGTCCAATCTTACATGAATCGGGAAGAAGATCCATGACATGGTCGTAAGGCGTCCACGAGAACTGTAATTTTTTAAAATAATTAAAAATATGTTGTTTAACTAACATTATTGTAATACGTTTGACTACCAAAAACAGTGGCCAGTCATGTCAGTTGGGGGGGGCAGGATCCTTTCGATTTATAATCTTTCGGAAAATCCAACAACCCCGACCCGAACGTGACTATCCTAGACACCACCGTTATGGTTATATCGACTAGTATTACAAATACAACAACAATAATAATAACTAAACAATTGCATCGAAATTAATGTTTACTAACGGATTTTGTATGTACTTACCAAATCGTTTGTTAAGCTGGCCAATTGTTGTCGGGCTGCATCAAGACAGTGGGTTGTCGTGCTGATAAAACTTAAATCAGCTCGCCACCTGTTTCATATATACTACAAATAGTCATATTACTCCAACGTAAATCATTACATATACAATTCTAATAGTATATTTCAATACATACCTTGCACCGTACGGTTCTGAGTAATCATACAGTGTTCTTACAATTCGGGGGGAGGTGGTTTTAATTCTCTCCCAGCACCATAATTGCAATAACACAAGCGGACCATAAATCTCCGCTATTTCGGGCACTGTCGCTCTGCATAAGTTTCTATAAAGAGATGCGAGAACGACACTACCCCAAGAATATAAACCGCACGTTTGAAGGTTTGTAAGATGTGTTAAGTACAACAACGAAACCCTACTGACAGAAGAATCAGGAAAAATGGTTCCCCCGATAAGATGGAGAATGACACAACGAGCCCTTTGTTCAATTTGTAGTTGTGTCGGATTCACCAATGGGGACATTATTTCATCTAATACTCTAGCTAACTTTATTTGAAAACCTTTCAAACACCCGGGATCGGGCGTAAAACCTAAACAATTTGTACAAAGTGTATTTAATTCTTCACGAGAAAAACTATCTACACCAGTAAGAACAATACCATCGACCGGCAAACCCGACAAGACTTGTACATCTTGTAATGTAACCGTGGCCTCACCGATCAGAAGATGAAATGTGTGTGTCTCGGGACGCCACCTTTCTACCAATGCGGTGATCAAATGATGATCAACCTTTAGGTATCCCAAGGCCAACACTCCACCAAATCCGGCCGCTTTATTTGGACCAATACATCTTCACGGATTGGATGGTCGTTGATATAGTTCCAAAATGTTTGGTCCGACCTCCTGGTATTCAACTCTTTATTATTATTTGGATCAGCATTATTGAAATTTTGACAAGCTCGATGCTGATCCCATAAAAATAATAATTCAGGGTTGTTCGGACCGGGAAATAGTTGTTGAGACATTTTTATTAAAATTTTAAATATTTATCGTAACTTTAAAATATTTGAAATTGGTAAAAGTTTACAAAATATAGATGCCGTAAAATTTATAAATTTAAAAGTTAAAATATAATAACTTTAAAATATTTGAAATACCGATATCGTAAAATTGGTAAAAATTTTAAATAAAACTTGAATATTTATATACTATTTTTTGAAATTGAAAAATTTAGAATACAAAATCTATTAAAAGTGAAAAATTTAGAATACTAAATTAACAAAACTTAGACTACTTTTTTAAAAACTAGAAGATTTAGGAGTAGAAAGAAAGATATTATAGACTAGACTTTTCTATATGGTAGTATGTGTTGTAGTTGTTATGAAATTTTGGCCAAAGGAGTGTAGTATATATAGGGAAGGAGAGCCGGGTTTTTTACGGGTTTGGGTCGGGTCAGATCATCACGCGGTTGGCCAGAGCGGGGTGATCAGACCGCGGTTCCTCAGAGCGGTCTGATGCTCTTCGACCCATCACATCGCCCTTTTCCTTTTTCCTTTTTCGGTCGGTCAAGTCCCATCTGCATGTGATATACATTTGTCGTTTATTGTCTCCGTGAACGGTTGCCTCTGCGATGATGGTGATTGAGCCGGGGTTCCCAACCCCGGCGTGATTATTATTGTAAAAAAAAAAAATAACTGATCACTTAAAAAAGTTTTTGGAAAAAATCAATCATTCCTATGTAACTATGGTTTGTAGTGATGCAATTTTCTTTTCATTTACTTAATGTATATCTTTTCTTTCAAAATTGTAAATGATCTAATATGTAAATAATAGAAAAATACTATATCAAAGAAAAGAATCTAAAACAGAACAAAGGTCAAATGCATAAGATTCTAGTCACTGAGAACATTTTCTTAACAACCATCTAATTTTCAGGATCTTATTTCTTTACTTAGGCATTTTACTTTCTTTTTCACAAATTGTATAGAATTACTTTTTTCTTATCATGTTAGGGAGAGTATGTTAGGTCTAGTGTCATTCCTTACTACAATTTGAAAATAATAGAAAAAGTCTCAGCGACTTTAGAGTTGTCGTCCTTATCCAACCTTTTGGTTTAAAATTCTTAGTAAGTCTAACATTTACTGAGTCAAGAATTAAAGATACACTCCAAAAAGATGAAGTTTGAAGATGAGGAACAGTTATTCGCTGAAGTGGAAGATCAACAAGCAACTACTTAAAGTCAATAACAAAGTTTGTCATTGAGTCCATGACAGATGGATTCACAGTCACTGATTCCAGTGTTATTTAAAATAAATGTCCATCCAAAACTAAGAATATATATTTCAAATTACGAAGCAATTTGTGAGAGACCTTTACGCGCTACTTGTGCGATGAAGATCATTAAAGTGAATGACGCGAACAAAAGTATATTATTTTAATAATGTGTTTGTACTATGTCTGGTTATTTAAGGACGATGAATCATACCATCATTTAATGCTTTCCCTCAACCAATCAGAATGAGACAAAATCAAAAATATGGTTGAAAGCATTAAATGCACAACAGCCTATATAAGCACAAACTCGGATCATTGACAGACACTTTTGGCAGGCCCGATTATTGGGGGTGCAACAAGAGCGACAACACAGAGATCCTCATCTATGAGGGCCTCACACTTTCATTATGTGTAACAACCTAGTTTTTTTGCTTGAACCTAATTATTTGATTTTTAGATAATAATGTAATTTTTATTACATTATTTATGATGTAATTTAATTAAGTTTGAAATTATTTAATTAATTACTGTAGGTCCCGAGAGGTTCCCAAAGTATATAGCTTTAAGCTGTAGAGGGGGGGTGAATACAGCTATTTAAAAACTACACACTATTTTCTCAATGTTTGTATGTATTATCAACAATTTGTTAATTACAAACAAGCTTGAATGCGGAATAGTTCAAGCTGAGATGACAGATACAACAGTATGTTCACTAGTCTAAGACAAACTCAAACTAGTATACAATGAATACACTCACTAAGAAGCACTCACTGTGTTTAACAAGACTTAGGGAACAGCTTATGTAAAACAGCTTAGACACACAGATACTGATTTTAACACAGAAGGCTTGCATGCATGAAAATCACACTTGCACGTTTCAACTCTTGGGTTTCAGCACTTAGCTTTCTTCACTCTTCTTTCTGTCCTTAGAAGCTTCCTTTTATACCCACTCAGGGATCTAAGAGAAACATCTTTATTTTGGACGAAATGAAAAAGGAGAAGTCTTGTTGAAAAGACAACATAACCTTTTCTGCACTTTTCTGAAAAGCAGACTTGTCTTCACATGTGCAGAACTTTTGTCTTTTCACCTTTGTCTACTGTTGCATTGCCTTTAACTAATTTAGGAATGTCAACTTTTGCGTCTTTCTTCCTTGAAAAGGCCTATTTTGATATAAGAAAAAGGTCTGTCACCCTTTTTCAAATAACCTTTGTCTTCATGTTACAGAACAGCTTGGGCAGGCTGAGCAGTTCTGTTTTCCACTTTGTCTTCGACTTTGTAAACTGATCTTGTAGTCAAAAACAATACATGATGACTTGGAAACATATTCCATAAAGTGTTTAGCCTGTTCACAAAGAACAGGTTCTGTTCACAAAGAACAGAACACTTTAAAATTGCCCAAGCTGCTCAACAGTGTAGAGCAGCGTAGACAGTTTATGTCCAGCCTGTTCAGCAGACAGAGCAGCTTGGACAAACTGTCTTAGTTGCAACACATGCAACATATAGAACAACTTTAGACTGATATTGCAAATCATTTTCAGGTTTCAATAAGGCATATAACAGGCCTTAAATTCAACCTTCAAATGCATCAACAGGTTTGATTATAAATCTCCCCCTCAGATGTAGAACAGGTTTGACTGAGGCCTTTTTGTGCCTAACAATCTCCCCCTATTTGCAATAACCAGTCTAAGCTGGTCTTATCAAAAATCACTATATATTTTTACAGTACATTTGCTGAAATAAAATTACAACATTACAGTAAAGTAAAAGATCAGTTTATATATACACTGATTCTTGATTTCATACAACAACACATGTTTTTACAAGAGTACAACTAATGTACTAATGTATTTTACAACTAATGTAAAAGAGAATTACAACATATGTAACATAGAGTACAACTAATGTACATTGGACTGTTTTTGTTGGGAGCAAATAATGGTAAGCCTGTCCAACTAATGGACAGCTTCCATTCTTCACCTACCCAGACGGTAGATGGACTTCAGTACAATGGAAAAGGATCCTGAACCATCTTTTCCAGTTCTTCCCTTGTATCCTCAAGTTCCTCAACTTCACTTCTGATGATCATGAACTTGGGATCATTGAGCTCTCCTCTTTCATAGAAGCCTCTGAGCTGATCCCAGATGGCTGCTCTCCATTTGCTAGACTGCCTAAATGAAACTGCAAGTCTGAAGGCGGCAAGTTGTCTCAGATCAACTTTGTACAGCTCTGAGGCTCTTTGGAAGCACTTCTTCTGAGTTAGGGGATCTACAAAAAATGCCCCCAGCTCAGGTTCTTCAATAATTTTGCCATCCTCAAACTCTATTCCACTTGGCAGGCTATGATCAACTCCTTTCATTTCAATGGCATAGTCGCCCTGTTCGATCAGTGTAAGGAGTAGCTCCATCTCTGTGTCCTTCTTTGTTCTCCTGGCCTTTATTTTTGGATGTGTCACAAAGACACCTTCACTAACTTCCTTAGATATCAGGCCAAGATCCTTTACTCTTTCCATCAACTTCTTGACATATGCCCTGATCTGTTTAGCAGTTTCAGACTTTGATTCACTCAGGGCAACTGCCAGCTCAATCCACTCCCTGTATCCCATCTGAGCTACATCAGTGTGGTCATAAGTTTCCAATTCTGGGCCTGTTGCACCCATCCTTGTTATTTTAAGCTTCCACTGACTGCCTTTCCTTGATACAGGGACAGCTTTGACAATTGCTTCCTTGGCTAGCCTTCTTTCAGCAACATCATGAAACTTTTTCTTAGCCAAGTTGTCAAAGTGGTATTGAGCTCTTGCATGGGGTACTGTTGATTTGGTCACAGAGACCTGAGTACCTTTCTCTACTTCCTTCTCTTTCTCCCCTGCTGATTGTCTGGCAGCTTCCATTATTTTCTTTTGCACCTCCAAGGTAGACATTTTAATTTTCTTTGCTTCTTGGAGTGCAAAGGATTTAGCAGCTTTAGCAGATTCTTCTTCTTTTCTCAATTCCTCCAGAGCTTGAAGCTGTTCTTCTCTAAACTCAAAGTACTTGTGCATAGGAAGACCCATCTCTTTAGCCCTGGCCTTGTGAAATTGAATTTCTGCCTGTTTCTGCTGTATGGGATCATCAGCTGCCTTTTCTTTTCCTTTAGCTGCTGCTGTAGTGACAGCAGCCTCAGGAATTTCCTCTTCTTCTTCTTCTTCTTCAGTTAGAATTAAGTGCCTCCTTTTACTGCTAGGCCTGTCCTCAGGAATGACTTCCTCCCCCTTAGACTGAGCAGGGTTTGGAGAGACAGCCTGAGTAGGCATAGCAGCTTGAGAGGCACCTTCAGCTGTACCTGTTTCAAAGACATCTGCTGGCTGACCAGTGTGAGTTGCAGACACTGGTATCTCCTTAGGAGAAGAAGTTTTCTCCCCCTTAGACTTAGTCTTCGAGGCAGATGACTTCTCCCCCTTTGAAGGAGATGAAGCAGCGACTTCAACACCTGGTCTGCCTGAAGACACAAAGTCAGCAGGCTTGCCAGCAGGTTTAGTAGAAGGTTTAGGACCAACAAGGCTAGTCACTAAGTAAGCCAAGTTATCCTTCACCTCAGTAATCTGGGAAAGACAGGTCTGAAGAGAAGAGGAGTGAGAATCAGCTAGGGAGGTCAGCTTAACTATGTTTTCCCTATCAGATGCTGTGAACAGCAAACTTTGAAGCTGTGCAAGATGTACTTCGAGAGAATCTTGCACATCACCAAGGTTTGAAGACACAGTATTAGATAGGGAGCCAATTAAGGTGGTCAGGCTGGCCAGAGTGGCAGGAAGAGTAGAAGTGCAAGAAGTAATTAGTGATGACAGCTGTTGGGAAATAGCTGTCATTGAGGACACAGAGTCCTGCTGAATGGAAGGAATAGAGGAAAGGGAGGTGGACACAGTTTGCAGCTGAGCAGTGAGTGCTAACAGCTGTGGAGAGTGATCAGGCTGTGGAGTGGTAGGTAAAGAGGACTTGAACGAATCAAAGGACCCCTGAAGTTGTGCAGACACAGAGTCTGATATGATGGAGGGTAGAGAGTTCATGGTGTTTTCCAAAGAACCAACTTTGTTGGTCAGCAAAGAAAGCTGATCCTTCAAAGGCAGGTCTTTGGGAGATGGAGGTGTATGGGTAGATTGTTTTGAGTGGGTAGATGGAGAAGATGATGATGAAGCTGGTGTTTGAGGATGTGATGGAGATGGAAGAGGGACTTTGGACAGAAGCTCCATAGCCTGGGCAAAAGTAAGATGGCCCAGGTTGGAGGGATCAAGGGGTCCTTCAGCAGCGGCTGTAGCTGCATCACTAGGAGAAGGGGATGATGTTTGGGGCCTTTCAGATGCTGCTTGTGTTGCAACACCCTCATGAAGACCAGTGGTGGTTCCCTCTGCAGTGCCTTGGTCTAAAGGCACCTCATCATTGGGAGATGGGATATGCATTTCAACATCAGCAGTGGTGAAACCTGCTGATGGAATTTGCATGAAGGAAGCAGCCTCACCAGAGGGATGGTATGATCCCTGAGGTTCATCAGCTTGGGTTGTTGGTCCCTCAGCAGCTGTTTGGTGTAGCACAGCTGTATCATGGGGAGCAGAAGTTTGAGGCTGAGCTGCTGATTGGTCTATATCAGCAGCGTGGGCACCTCGTGCAGACTCAGGGTGTGAGGAGATATGAGTGGGGGACAGTGTGGACACAGTATGGAGTGGAGAGGACTCCTGTCTTTCAATATCCTCAGCCTGTTGGGAGGCTGGGATAGTTGATGTGGGTATCTCCGTTTGTACAACTGGTTCCTGTTGGGAGGAACCAGAGGGTCTAGGCTGACTCTGGGTAGACTCAGATTGGAGTGAAGCAGGCTCCAAATGAGCTGAACCTGCTCCCAAAATAGGAGAGGCAGCTGGGGTTGCTTCTTTTTCAACTGAACCCTGTTGAGAGGGAACAGAGGAAGTGGTTCTTTGGGCTGGTTTCCTTTTGGTGCGTTGGTAGTGAATGGATGAAGTGGGTGATTGTGGAGAGGGGAGAGGATCTGTATGGACAGGGTGTGAGACTGGGTTAGGAACAGTGGGGCTGACCTGTTCCATGGTCTCTTGTGCCACAGAGGCACCAGCCACTAAGGCTTCAGGCTCAACAAATGAACCAGGGTGAGGAGCCTGCTCCTCCTCAGCCACAGAGGCTAAAGGAACAGACTCAGACTGAGCTGTTTTGGCCTTCTTTTTCACAGGCCCAGCTTCAGCAGTTGCCAGGGTCCTCTTTACAAGTTTGGACCTGGCTTTGGATTTTCTGGCGGGAGCAGCAGCTTCTGGATCCACCCTCACAGCAGAGGGTCCTTCCACCAAACCTAACAACCTCCTCATTGGTGTGGATAGAGGAGGCTCATTTTGGAGTACAGGAGTATAGAAAACTCTATTCCCTATGACAGGGAATGCAGCAGACTTAAGTAAAGGCTGAGAGTTGTATAATTGCTCACCACAAACATGTCTGAAAATGAGGCTCAGAAACCTGGGATAACGGACAGCAGCTGGTCTTGACTCTTGCTGCACCAGGTTCCTCAAGTTCACAAAAATCCACTTACCCATATCAAGGGTAGTCCCATCCACTAGCTGTAAGGCTATTGGAACTTCATCTCTGCTGAGTTGGTCAAATGAACCAACTTTGCTTCCAAAGCACATCACCACTGAGGCGAATAGAAAGCTATAGGTAGGAGAGAGGTCCTTCCTAAACAGTGTTGCTCCAAGTTTGGGTTCTGCTACACCACAAAAGCGTAGCAGATTGCCCATTTGTGCATCCTCAGCTTGGAACTTGTCATAGGTCTCAGCAATTGGTAGATGAAGCACCTCTCTGAGCAGATCAGCAGTTATCTCAATGGTCTGAGTCCCATTGAGAATTGTCCCCTTGATGACTTTGGTGTTGGGGTTGTAGGAACAGGTGTACCAGAACTCATACACCATCTCCTGGTACAGGACACCAGGAGTTGCAGTCATAGCATAGTTCAACGGATAAACTTGCAGAAACTCCACCATTTGATCGTAACCTTTCCCCACACAGTTTTTGGGGATAGTAAGGTTTGCAACGTAGTTTGTGGGTTTAATGGGCAGCATTGTGGTGACTGATGGGTGTTTGACAACATCATCACCAACGAACACTGGAAGAAAGGGATTAGTGTGAATTCATATTTCATGCAATTCATACAACATAAAACAATCATATGAACAATTAACAATCAAACACAATCTATTGAATGATTAAGAGAGAAAATATTACATTGATGTTCTTGGCTTTCTTGCAAAGCACTTCTCCTATTCTCTCTAAATCAGATCCATATGTGTGTGTGTAATCTTCGATTCTTCTTATAACAGCACACGTACACTCCTATTTATACACAATACAAAGTATTGAGGATTACACAAACAACCCCTGAACTTTTACAATAAAATTGATTACAACTCTATATAAATTTGTACCCAACAATCTCCCCCTTAGAGATGAAATCAATTTTCAAATTAAAGTACATTGCAGGGAACTTGAACATTCTTTCTTGAAACTTTTCTTGCACCTTCTCTTCGATTTCTGAATCTTCTTCTTTATTGTCTCACTCTGATCTTCACATCTCTTCTATTCTGATCTTCTCTTTTCTTGTAAGCACACTCCCCCTTGGATCATGAATAGCTTTTAATTCTCTTCCTTGATCAATTGTCTTGAGATGATGTAGTAATTGTCTTCAGTTGATTTCAAACTACTCAACAGTTGTTTCTGAAATTCAGCTTTTCTCCCCCTCATGATGATCATAAAAAAATTATGAACATCATGCAAAAACTTCAGAAACATTAATTCAATGAAATTACAGTAGAATAAATACAACAACAATTACAACTCAGAAATTATTACAAATTGATTTTCTCCCCCTTAAACTGACATCTCTCCCCCTATACAAAACAGATTTATCTCACCCCCTCAAAAAGTTCACTCCCCCTCGAATGGATATTATATCTTTTTAGAACAAAACAAAGCTTTACAACTTTGGGGAAAATGAAACACATTCATTTTGTGAGAAAACAAGTCCAGGTCCACATAGGATTCCTGTTTGCACAATAGACAAAATCTATGTGACCTACTTTCAGCGCTGGCGTGATGTTAACACTGGTAGGATTTCCAAATAGTCATCGTGAAATCCTTTATCATGAAAGAATCACTCTTATTTGTTCCGGCTTAGTCACTTTGGACTAGCAGTTTATAGTCACGCAGACTGTTAGACTCGATGTGTCCTAAAAGTGTATATAATTAGCTCTAGACACAATGTGCATCAAATGAAATTGGAGACCGGAGCAACTGTCTTCCTTGTTTCAATACCAATAATATCCAAATGATATATCGATAGAAATGTGTTATATCTCCGTGATTATTGAAACAGAAATCTTTTGAGAGATAACTGAGTAGTTGGTGGGGTTAAGTGCATGCGTCACTGGGTCCATGACGTCTTTTTCAATATCAAGGCACCTAGGGCTTGATAGATTATGTGGATTACCCAGCAGACACAGTGTTGGTAGGATTTTATTTTCTTCAAATCCTTTCTCAACACTCAGCTCTCAGCATTTTTCAACCTAGCTCCCTCCGGCTCACTTTTCAGAATTAAATTCAGTCAGCTTTATACGAAAAGCATGATCAGATGCACCACCATCGCCTTTTAATATCCCTCTCATTTACATTTTACCTCTGCTCGACCCTGTCAGTATCCTGTGATAACTAACACTTCACAACTAATAAACCTAAAGAACCCTCACCCACACAAACTATAGATGGTTTGCTCCTTGGGTAGGTCTTCCGGTTCTGGATAGACCATAGAAGCGAAATTTATGCCTATCACTCAGATTGGTGCATAATCGGAGTCAGCAGAAAGATTTTCGGTAATCATGTGATATCGGAGATTATATTCATATAATTTGGGAGATATCAGATTGAAATGGAAATTCTGATATATGATATGAGAAGAATCAGATTTTCTTGAAAGATTTAGCACATGGGAGATAACGGAAGAATCCAGTATAAATTGGAAGAGTTATAACAAAGAGAATCTCAGAAGAAATGAGATTATGAAAATCAAAGATTCAAAAAGAGATTAGATCAATTAATCTCAATGATAGATTCAGAGATTCATAAAAAAATTTCTTTTCAGCTCAAAAACTCTTTTTATGTGTGTGTCAAATATTTTCGTGAAAAACCACACATAGTTTTGAAAAATGTCATCGTCAAAGTGCGTCTGAAACTCCCCCTGGAAATAAGCAAACACAGTTAGTCAACTCATAGAAATGAAATCAGGAGCAAAAAAGTATAAAAATAAAACTCCCTCTTTGTCAATTTCAGCTTCGGAGTTGAATTCAGGGCAAGAATTCCAGTAAGATTTGTCTCTTAGACTCGGGTTTCAGTCTGATGTAACTGAAAGCCTTTGACTCTGGTTCATTGAAGTCCAGGTTCTAGTCTGAATTAACTAGAAACCATTGTGATTTGAAACACGGGTCTTAATCTGATGTAATCAAGAGCCTATTGAAATGAAGAACGGGTCCTTATCTGAAATGATAAGAAACCTAAAACCTGCAAAATTTAAGATGTCTTTGGTATCCAAACAGATTTGGATCCAGATGTCTTTGGTATCCAAACAGATTTGGATCCAGACTTGTTAGCGCTCTTGGGTACCCATTTCAAAACAGGTTTTGGTACCCACTTGTACTTGGGTTTAGGTACCCATTGCATGTTATAACTATCAGCTTCTCTTTCAAACGCAGAAAACAAATTTCTTTGAGTATGAGAAAATTGAATATTTGAATTTCTAAAGAAACTTGAATTTGAATGATCAGACTTTTGCGAATTCTTCTTTTTGAAAAAACTGTCCGGTTCTTGCCTGTTTCTGATAATACTTGGTATTTTTCTGTGAAAATGTTTTCTGATTAGAATGACCAGTATTTTCAGAAACTTTAAGAAAATTTGACTTCGAAGATTCACCGGTGTAAATCTTGACCGGAAGTTGTTCAACAATTTTATCTTTGCCGCTGCGTATCTTTAACAGATACTTAAGTTTAAGATCTGAAGAAGAATCAAACTTAGCAGAGTTAGTTAGATTCACTTCACTTTCAGAAGACAAACCAGAGTGATTAACATTGGATTTTAAACACACTGAAGAAGGGGTCTTAACCTTTGACTCAGTTGACGAAGTAAACACATGTAATTGTTTTGTAAGATGAAGTATCTGATCTTCCAAACTTTTGATAATGACTAAATTTGAATTTCTGTCATGATCAAATGATTGGTAATCAGATTTAAAAGATTGTTCTTTGATTAAGAACATTTGTCTTCATCTTCAAACAATTCAGATTTTGATTTAAAATCTTGTTCTTTAAGTAAGAACTCATGTCTTTCCTTCTCAATCAAATCTTTAGTTAAAGACAACTCTTGTTGAAGAGCAAAAATTTCTTCATTTTTGTTTTAAATACAATTCTGATCAGTTGGTTTTGTCTTACAAAGTGTATCTTCAAGATCCTGAACTTTCTTGTAAAGATCAGATCTTTCAGGCAAAAGATATTTCAGTTGAGTTGCATTCTGAAAATTTTCTTGTTTCAGCTCATCAAGTTCTTTAAATAATTCAGATATTTTCAATTGATGAGCACAACTCTCAGAGTTTTGTTTTTCTTTTAAGTTTTGAATTTCTTCATTCAGTATTTGTACGTCACGTAACGCCAAATGTTTATCAGTATTTAACTGAACGAGAATGTCGTAATTGTTCTTACGAATCTTTTCAGATTCAGTAAGTTTGACAATCAGCTCAGACTTTGAAAATTGTTCAAACATCATTATGAATTGCAGAAAAATGAACTTCCAAGATCTTTTATGGACTTATGAAAATTTGAATGAATCTTGATTGAATAAAACTGAATCTTGAATGATTAATTTGTTAAAAATCAGCTCTGATTTGACTTTTTGACGTTGAAATTTTAGATTTTCTGTAGAAAAATGCCCATAACTTTAGATTTTAGATTTTCTCGAATAAGCTTGATGAAACTCGAATGATGAAGTATCAAACTCGAATGATGAAAGGATCAAACTCGAATGATTAAAGACTAAACTCGGATGATTCCTTATGAAACTCGATTGATACTTATGTTTTCTCGGGTGATAAGTTTATAAAACTCGAATGAAACATATCCTTTCTCGAATAAGTCTTTGATCAACTCGAATAAAACATAAACTTTCTCGAATAACTCTTTGATCAACTCGATTGACTTCTTTGTAAAACTCGATTTACACTATGACCTTAGTTTTGCCCGAGTTTCATCATTTTTCAACAAAAAACAAGTTCAGATTCAAAAAATTTAACAAAAATTCATGAATTGATCTGAAATTAACAACGAAGATTCGTTTTTCACACAGAAACAACTTTTGTGAAACAACTTTATCCAATTTTCGATTAAAAACAAAAAATTAATCAAAAACTTCAAGAACACAAACTTTTTCAATAATTCAGAAAAATCAAAATTAAAATTTATGTGTTTGGAGTTATGATTTGACACTTAAATCCTCAGATTCGTCTTTAAAAACTCTACACTCGATCCAAAAATCAAACGCTTTCATCCACAACATCAAAAACCATTTTGAATTTTCTGATTTTCGAACCAAAAAAAAATGTAACAGTGTTTTTCAAATTTTCGAATTTCAGATTTTAATTCATTCAAAATCACTCAAAAATCAGCCACATTAGGCTCTGATACCAATTGTGAATTCATATTTCTAGCAATTCATTCAACATTAAACAATTCATATGAACAATTATCAATCCAACACATTATATTGAATGATTAAAGAGAGAAATATTACATTGATGTTCTTGGTGACTTGCACAACACTTTTTCTCTCTATCAATCAGATCCGTATGTGTGTATATAATCTTCGATTCTTCTTATAACAGCACACGTACACTCCTATTTATACACAATACAAAGTATTGAGGATTTACACAAACAACCCCTGAACTTTTACAATAAAATTGATTACAACTCTATATAAATTTGTACCCAACAATTAGGCCTGTGAGCCATTTGGGAATTTTTGAGGTTTGGAGAAGCAGAGGACACTTAGTCGATTTTTAGGGTTCTTGAGGATTTTTCGTGAAATGATGAGGAAGACGAGATGAAACAGTGGTTTGGTCTTTATAGGATTGAATGTGAGTGTGTAGAGCGAGAAGGTTGGGCGGTTCGATTTGAAAGGTGTTATACACGGAAAACGGAACTGTTTTCCTAGTCAGAAACATTTGTCAGACCACTTGACCTTTTTAATCATAACACACGGTAAACCCCCCTTATCCGCATACTTAACGTTAAATACAAACATAAATTAAGTAACTACAGTTGAAGAAAGTATATTAAAACTGTGGTCCCAAGCTGGTGGTCAAACCTTGTGAAAGGTGGGTCAAACACCGCCTGGGTTCAGTCTTAAAGCGTTCATTTGCCAAAACGGTGCCTTCGCCTACTCTCGGGTTGTAGCGAGCAGGTTGTGTTCAATAGTTGAACCAGGTTCACAGGACAATGGCTTTGTAAGACAGGTGTGAAGATGTGAACAGGGGTGCGTGAAGACTGACCATCAGAGCGGCTGGACGTAGAAAATAACACTAATTTTTTGTTCAGCCTTGTTGTATGCTCAAGCTGTTCAAGTTTTTTCGACAAATGACTAAGTAAGAACATGTACTAACCTCGTTCTGCCTAACGCTGTTCAGACGCTAAACTTGCGCCGTGTGAAAACCTCCACACAAGTTCTGAGACCTGTGAGCAACACTTAGTCCCTCTTGTTTACCATCCCAGCTTGCCTGACAACTGGGTATTAACCCTCGTTTCAATCCAGCAGGTTTGCAGTGGAAAACATGTCTGCCAGCTGTTCATTTGTGGAATAAAATACCTCCACATTTACCTTTCTGAATGTGGATCTCTGCTTGCAAGTGATTGTCTGTCTGACGTCCAATATGGTTTTGTTCTTGAATGAAATACGGATTGTTTGGAATGGCTATGGCACTTGATTATCACACAGAATAGGAGTTTTTCCTATACAAATGGGCATAGTCTTCAAGCTGATGATGATTGCATCCACAGAAATCTGCCCACAGCAAGCTTCC